>CM030359.1:104277873-104777873 GCA_017893485.1 Hemerocallis citrina | reverse complement strand
ATAATGCAAAATAAATTATTTTATTTTCTGGGCTGTTACAACAACTTTACATCCTAAATTTTTTTCTCATTAATCCTTTAATACCAATAATTATTAGTCTTATATGCATAAATCTGTAATTGTTTGTAGCTCGTCTTAGTTCATTACTTGCAGCCTGACTAATGAAGGGTAAACTTATTGTTTGATCTTCTAGACAACTCACTGTTTGTTCTCTATTATGTATAAAGAATTTTGTTCTAAACTGAAATCTTCCTATTTGATACAATGTTCTAGGATTAAGTATAGTTAATCCTTTTCTCTGAAATCTATCATAGTCTTGTTCTGGATCTATTAATTCATCTAATTGAACTTCATAATTATTAGCTTGTTGCTAAATAATCTTTATAATAAAGGTCTTGAACCACTGATTGAAGATCTACTGGTTGAAACTTGTTCTGTAGATCTAAGAGTCCTAGAGGGTCCTAGAAATGTTTGCATATTTGATTGAGTTGTATTATTCATTCTATTTTTTGGACATGGGATCTAAATATTGGTTTAGGTTTTCTGGTTATTTTTTCTTTACCGTGGGTTCTAAGGATATTTTTGATATATTATATGTTAACTTATTGATTTCTTCTTGGATTCCAGTTATAGTAGGTCTTTGGATGTTATCTAACTTTCTATTAAGTACTACTAATAATGTTATAATAATCTTATTTTGTTTAACTACTAACCGATTAGAATGAGATTCTGGAGTATAGCTTTCTATTTCTAGTAATATTTCGTTATAATTAAAATCTGTCATTAACTAAGGATAATTCTTTGTACTTTTTCCAATAACTGTCTATTTTCTCTTGATTTTTCTTGTAGTGTTTCTAATTTTTCTTCTACCCCTTTGGTTTATCTTTTAATTCTACTTGTGTTGAGTGATTTTTTAACGTACCAAGCTTTTCTAAACTAATACTATTCTGGTGTTTAATATAATCTTGTTTACCTGATATTTCTTTTAATATCTGGTTCTTTTCTCTAAGCGTAGTAATAATTACTTCTAAATAATAAGTAATTTTGCTTAAGTCTTCTAACTTTCCTAAATTAACAGGTTTTAGTGGATCTATTTTATAGGCTCTGATACAAAAATGGGGGGAGGGTCTAATTAAAATTTTTCTCTTTTAGAAGGTCTCAGATTCCGAATATTGTTATTAGAAAAATATTCTTCTAAAGCGTTATATATTTCTTCTTCTTCTCATCTTAATATATTAATTAATTATTATATTGTTATTGTTCATGTTTTTAAATAATCAGCTACGTTACCGTACCATGATGGAAGTTCAAGAATAGCCAACAGAATTAGAGTATAAATAAGATGACTTTTCAGAAGTTTAAAACTCCTAATCATTACTTACCTCTCGCATATGTATTTTTCATATCTCTAATACCTACTTTTTTTAATGAAAAAAAACCAAAAAATCAAAATAGTTTTCCAAAGAAACATTCATGGTAAATAACTGAACGTATGGAATTTACCAATGCCAGACTTACCTAAAATCACATGAGGTTTTACTTTTTTAACCTGGTGTAGTTTTGAATATTTTAAAATCTCTAATATTATAATGGGAGAAGGCCTTAGTGTCATTTGTCATTTTGTCATTCTACCAAGATGTGCAGTGCATGTATGTGCAATGCACATACATAACTAATATAAAGGAGGTTTCTGGTTAAAATCCTCTCTACGTCAGAGTTTTTATTTTTATTTTTGAAATTATTAAAACATGCATCGCACGTGTAAATTACTAGTATAATAAAATTGGGAAAGCATTTTGCAATAGTGTAGAGAACTCAACAGGGTGACACATAATTAAGACAACTGCCAACCTAACAGTATATAGATGATAATATTTTCAATTATATATATATATATATATATATATATATATATATATATATATATATATATATATACACTAGGTTTGCCCGTTGACATGGGCCTACGGCACGTCTTCAGAACGATGTACCTGCTTTGATTATATAAAATAGTTTTAGAGGTCTAACAAATTAATTTTAGTAGAAAACATATTATATGAGGAAGCAGCATATTTACCTTTAAGCTCAACCATCGCCTTCTTGATCATTAGCTTGAACTTACCTGGAATGCATATAGTTCGTTAGAAACACTGCATAGAATTTTTTTTTAACTTCAACATCACTTTTGAATTCTTGTAATAGTTATGCAAGGACATGATCATATAGGTTTTATAGAGCTTACTCAAATCCCATAACCACTATGAGCATGTCTAAATACAATGGTAACCCAAGTGCAGGTGTGAAGGTATCTACAATACCAATAATCCAACCATTTGTTTGTCTAAGACTCTGTTTGCAATTGAAATACCTCTTATTATTATTATTTCAACCAAAATGTAATACATGAAGTTCTCAAAACTCTAATCCAAGCTAATCATTTCTTTTATCTCCCCTTTGTCTCCCCATTGCACCTTTATAAAAAAAATCAAAATGGATCAATAACAAATTAACTTTAGCTGTCTTTCTTGAGTGGAGTGTTTGCACCCTTCACTGGTAAACTCCAGTCATCCTAATCCTATATATCCAAACATACACTAAAAGTTCTTATATATTATGACATCCATGGTTTCTAATAACTAGTGAAGGGAATACTTCACGATAATATATTCTCTTGTAGTAAAGAAATTAATGTTGCACATTTGCCAATTTATTTTAGGTTGCTGATCAGCTTACCTGTCCTGTTATGGTTTAGAAGCCAAATTGAGGCCACCAAATAATCCATCTCTCACTTGCGTACACCTTAAATCAAAACCAATAAAAACTCATCAAATAAATCACCAAAAAAAAAAAATTTAAACCAAAAAATTAAATAAATAAATAAAAATCATACCTCTCTGAACTTAGATCCCATGGATACACAAAATTCGAGTCAGAAAAAAACTGAGTAATCCCCTGCACACAAAAAGTTAAAAATTAGAATGAGAATTTGGTTAATGAGATGAAATTAGAGTTGACACATCGAATGTAGAGGCTCTCGATTCGGTGGAGGGGAGTCACCGATGCGAAGTCGCTTAATATTCGTGCTCGATTTGGTGGAGGGGAGTCGCCGATACGGAATCAGCAGCGGATCAGATATCGGTGACGACCTCTTGATTGAGGTTCGACACTGGATTTAGATTTGAATTTTCTTTGAGATTCGCGCTTAAGAGGACGATGGAGGCCTCGCCAATGGAATGGAAGCGAAGGTTTAAGAAAATGGTTTTAGGGAGAGAGAGAGAGAAAGAAATTGGAGCTCTGGTTTAGGGAATAGTGGGAGTAACTTGATCAGAATAGGAGAGAGAGAGAGAGAGAGAGAGAGAGAGAGAGAGATAAATAATTAAATAAATAAATTAGTTGTTGTTGTTGTTTTTTTTGGGGGGGGGATGTCTTTTGGGAGCTTAGAGATTTGGACCATTGATTTCCTTACTATTGAAGGATAACCACTTGATAGCTAGTCTTTGTGTTTTATTATATATATATGTGTGTGTGTGTGTGTGTGTGTGTGTGTGTGATAGCCCATAAAAGTAGGGGTGGCATTCGGGCCTAGCGGGCTGGGCCGGAACACGCGGGTTTTTACTCGGGCAGGGTTTTCGCTGGCCTGGTGGGTAGATTTGGCGGGCCAGGCTGGGTCGGGCATCGCCGGTGAAATTCCGACCCAGACCTGGCCCTTGGCCCCTGGCTCAGGGGCAGGCCGGGCCGATGCGGGCCAAGTCCCGGTATGGGCTGGGACCTTTTTTTTTTCTTTCTTTTTTAAATTTTTACAAAGAAAAAGAAGAAGGAAAATGTTAAGAATTATCAAGAAAATATAGATAAAGGAGATATTCGTAAATTAAATTGGTTTTATGAATTACAAAGTTTAATATACAATCAAATAGATTAGTAATATTTCATACAAATATTATCAACTTACAATTTGAGGGGAACATTTGTATTTAGAAATCGAGATGACCTCTATTTAGATTGAAGAGAAGGTAGTGAACTATTATTGTGCACTTCTACTTAATCTAAACATAGAATCTCATCCCCCTAAGTTTTTCAAATATTTAAGGTACATTATCCCAACCTCATTGTACTAGATGTTCATTCGCCACTACTTGTTGAGCCGTTGTGTGCTTCATGTAAATCTTGGGTCATCTCTTTCTCTCTCATTCAATCTTCGGCGCATACTAACATCTTCAAATTCTTGGATGTCATGCGATTCCTATTCGAGCTCATAATCCTGCCACCAAGAGAAAAAGTGTAACAACCCTAACTTTCACACATTTGTTTTATAATCAAACTAAATTCTACTATTTGTAAAATTATATTTTTCTTATGATTGGAAGAATTATATATATATATATATATATATATATATATATATATATATATATATATACATATATTTTGAGTTTGGGCTTGAGATGCCCAATGAAACAAAACAAAACAAACAAACAAACAAAAATTAAAATAAAATAAAATGGCCCAAAGGCCATGGCCGGCCATGCTTAGGAACAAGGGGGGGAAAGCTAGGGTTTCTCTTTTGGTGGAGAGTTTGAATTCAAACAATCTCATGATGAGATGTGAAAAACTATGAGCCTTTCTCCCCTCCTACACTCCACCTCCCTCAAGAACCAATCCAAGAAAAGATTCCCCCGTATTCCCCATGCCCATTTCAGGCCAACCCCCCCCCCCCCCCTTCTACCTTCCCCTCATTTGTTTTTTAAACCCCTCTCATCTCCACTTCTCATTTTGACCTCCTACAACTTCCACCACTCAAGAGAAAAAGAGAAAAATAGAGTAAGAGGGAACTTGCTACTGATTTGAAGGAGAAGAAAATAAGCTAAGGAGGAGGATCCAAGGAGCCAAGAAGGCAAGGAGCTAGGAGCAAGAAGGTCAAGCTGGAAGCTAGGAGCTTGTACGACCTTATTTTCATCATATCATCAAGGTGGGTTTTTCTAACCTCTATATTTGTTCTTTGCTTGTTAAATGATGTTTGTAGTGACTGAAAATGATATGAATGCTCTAGATTGAACATTAATAACTCAGTTTGTATTAAGAAATTCAAAACAGAAAATTCTGTGGAAAGTTGAAATCTTTGCAGTTAGTTCGTAGCTCATAACTTGAAAACTACTGGTTATATTAACTTGAAATTTTTATGTGATGATCATTCATGTGTCATGCACCTTCAGTGATTCTTCTAGATTTTTATGATTTTTTCTGCTACTAAAATAAAATGCAAACTTGGATGCTGGTCAGAAGAAAAAGAAACAGATTTTGTTGTTACTATTGTGAGAAAGTGGCTTGTATCTTGCTACATGCTTATAGGAATGATCTGAAATTTTAGTATGTCAATGTTGAATGTATCTAAGACCTATGTTTCAAATTTTATGTGTTTGGACCACTGTAGCTATGCTAATAAAATCATGCAAACTCAGCTAGTTATTTTAATAAACAGAACTGTTGCTGTTATTTCTCTGTTTTTAGATGACATTCAAAGAGACATAACTCAGAATCGACTTGGTAGAATCATCTAACTTTTGGAGGTGTTATAATACCATGTGTCAGGAGCTAGATTTTGAAATTGCATAAAATTCTGACACCATATGCTATTTTAAATTGATTTTATCTCATGACTGTGTTAAGGTGATGTGCTATTCTGGAAATATGTATACATGTTAAAGATGGAACCATAAGAGCATGTAAACGACCTAATCTGAAGAAACTTGAAACTAGAAAGTTGTAGTAGACATGCATACCTTTCTGGAATGTCTAATAAATCATGATTTGGATAAGTGTACGAATTTAAATGAATTTTGCAAGTAACGAAAGAAACACAGAGAATCATAGAGCTCACTATTTTGCACTATGTCCATGAAATTGAGTTTGAACTTTTACAATATTAGCTCTGAGTTCCTGTTTGAGATCACAAATCATGTTATAGATGTGGATATAAGTTAGGACTTAAATTATCTAAAGTTCCTTTCTAAGAGTAGCTCATAATTGCTTGTAGACCTAATATAGACAAAATTGTTCACTGTTTTGAAGTAGAAATTGTAATGGATGGTTAGGTGGTGTTGTTGACCACTTTGGGATGGAATTCAAGCCCAATGTGTGCTTGTATGTCACGCCCTGCTTCCCAAAAAGAGAATACAAAATACGGATACGTGACTAAGCCCAGCGAATGATTTTCATCTTCCATAAGCTATCAGGATCTTTATAACATTTCACAGGAATATCAGAGTAGGAAGCAAGAGAAGTCAACCACGTATGCATAAACGAATCAATATGCCAACAGGAATTTACTTGAAGAAAACATAATAAATTTCAAAAGAACCAAATCTGAACAAGTCAATAACTCTGGGTCACATTGCCCAATAAAAGGTAATCCAAGTAACAGATATATTTATTTAAAATAAGTAACAGGAAATAATAATAATAATAGGCAGAACTCCGAAAACTAGAATCTCAGATCACCTACTACATCAGGTAGCTGATCTCCATGATCTGCAACTTAGCAAATCGCAGGAAAATGGAAAAAGAAAATAAAACGCCCGTCAATGCAAGTTACGGGCCGCTTGTAGTGCAGGCACAAGTACAGGAATAAAATCCCAGGTATAGAGTAACAGCAGAAACAACCAAAGCATGGAATAGATATGACAGAGCAAAACAGAATGTCTAACATGAATCAGAAAGCAGAACCAAGTAACATGGTATGTTAACAAGTACAGGTGATATGTAACAGATGTCAAGTATCATGCAGACAGATATACAGATAACAGATGTCAAGTATCATGTAACAGATAAACAGATAACAGATGTTAGGTTATGTCAAGTCTTATATTTATTTCTATCTAGGTAGCACTTCATGCATCCCATGTTTTTACCACATGGTTGCTACATTCAAACAAATTACGTTTAGATTTCGTAGTGGACTGTATAGGGCCGAGTACTCAGGTATCAGACAGACAGATAGAACTTACGGGTTCTCTTCTGAGTACACATTCCTATAGAGAAGTGTGCAGTCAGGTAATCAGATAAAAAAATCGTGTATCATGTAGTCATGAACACATAACAGATGACAAATAATCATGTGGGAAACACGGGCCCCCTTCCAAGTACACATTTCTATATTATCCACTACTAGATCTTTCGCTTAACCCCGACTTGGTTATTTTGTTATTATTATCAGATAGGCTTGTATGTGTCACAAAAAGCGCAAGAATAACATGGCATAAACAGGTAATAGGTTTAGATTGAAAGTTAAACATGTACAGATGAAAGACAACTCATAAAAGGGTAGAACAACGAAATTTCTAGTTCAGGACAGAAAGACAGTACTGCACTAAATCATGAATTTCCGTTGCTACAAATGTGCAAATCTGGATCCGTTAGAAAATATGGAAAATAGACTCTTATTCGAATCCAGCAAATATATATAATTCATATAGTATTTCACAAAAACAAGTCTCAAAAAAGATTTGGATCCAGAAAACATATTCAGCAACAAAATCAAAAGTTTGTATTCATAAACAGGAAAACGGCATAAAAACTTACTGATTAAATCCAAGAAAAATCTGGGGCATTCCCTAGTATGTCTAGTAATAGAAAATAAAGTTTCATAATTTTCCAACATAGATAGAATAGTCAAGTAAAATCAGAAAGTAGTAAGATGTAGCAGATTTGTCAATTCTGAAATCATAAATATAGCAGTACTAAAATAGCATTAGATTATAAAATATAAACCGAAATCCAGATCTGTCAAAAGGTTAATAAAATAGATATAGTAGGCTACAATTCATATTCACAAAGTTTTTATAAATATCAAATAGATTCAGGTTGAAATTAAGGTTCTTTACAGAACATCTTGAAAATTCTGCAAGTATAGTAGTTGTTTGCAAGCATAGAATAGTGTATAAAAGTTATCAGTTAAATGCACAAAAATTAGGGGTTAACTCCAATCAAGTCTAGTGGTACTTACCAAAATATTGGATCAAAATCTTATCTTTAACATAAGTAGAAAAATATTTACCCATACAGAATTCATATAAAACAGAATCTGGAATTTTAAACATCTGTAGTAAAATAGTCATAACTTGCAACTCAAAAGTCGAAAATTAGATCTGTCAGAAAATCTGCAAAGTAGAAAGAATTCTTTATAATTTATATTCACAAATAATTTTTATATACTGACCTTAATTAGGTCTAAAATACTGAACAAAAACGGGGTAACAAAAAAGACAGAAATATTCTTCATGCAAAAAAATCAACTAGTCCATATGGAAACTCATCCAAATCATAACAAAGTGTGAGGTATGGTGTATTAGATGTCCAAGAAACATAGTATAGGGTGTTTGACAAGTTTACAACTAGTTATACTACAACGAACCCATCAAACATACAAGATCATACAACACCTCATAATTCACAAACACATGCATGTATACAAGAATTGATTTCTCTAAGTCTAAATTCATGTCGTGTGTGTAATGACAACTACGGATGGATCAACACATAGAGACAAGATATAACAGGAGTTTTGTACAAGAATTCTCTCTTGAACACAACTACACTACAGGCAATAGTTAGTACTTATATATACAAACAAAAATTATACAAGTTACTTTCCTTTTAGCCGACGACGAGAACAGATTCACGGGCAACAATCTCAACGAACGAACAACGAACGAACCCGCGAACAACACACACACACACACACACACACACACACACAGGGAGAGAGAGGGAGTCGGGGTGCACTGCGTCGAGGGAAGGCAATGGCGCACGAGGCTGCCGGCGCCGCGGCGCTGGCTGGCGCTGATGTTGTCGTCGGAGGGGAGCAGCACAGTGGGTGCACGTCGCTGCTGTCATTTGTGGCTGCCTGCGACACGACGGAGGAGGAGCACAGGGAGAGAGGGATGGAGAAGGTGCAGTCGGGAGGGGGAGGGGGGGTGGCTGCGGGGCTGTAGCTGTGGCGACGCAGGGAGAGATGAGAGGAAGATGGGTAGAGGTCGGGAGAGCATAGGGTTCAGAGGTAGGGAATGGGGAAAGCGACTAGGTTAAGATAGGGTAAACATGAAGTATATAAAGGGGTATATATATGCAGGTATTTAGGGTTTTGGTGGTGGCTAACGAGTAGGGTATAAGAGTTGGTGAAATGTTATTGGGTTTGGGTATTATTGGGTTCATGGGTTAAAAGGCTCCAAAAGCATATAGGGTTAATAACAAAAATCCAATAAAGGGATGGGAACAAAAAAAAATGAATAACTAGAATAGGACATAAACAATTTAAATAATGAAGATCAAAATAATAGTTTGAACAATTAGAGATGAAACAATAGGAGACAATTCGATGAAGAAGATCAAATAAGAAGATGACAAAACAAATAGATGAATATATAGTGAAAGAGAAGATCCAATACACGGTTCAAAAAGAGATAGAATGAGAATAAATACACAAAAAGAAAAACAACACATAAAAACATACAAAAAATGGAAACAGGGGTTTCAAATCCTACCCACCTAACAAGAGGAATTTCGTCCTCGAAATTCAAACAAGAAATACATAAGATAACCCCGAAAAGAAAAGAAAGAACAAAACAAAAAGGTACTCAAACAGATGAGGAAACTTCTGCTGAATCTCCTCCTCCAACTCCCAAGTCGACTCACCCGACGAGTGAGGATTCCAAGAAATACGAACCAGCTTGATGACCTTGTTCTTAAGCACATTCTCCCTCCAATCCAAGATATCTACTGGTAGAATCTCACAAGTCAAATCCGGCTGAACGGTCGAAATCCGAATAGTCGATCACGTGGCTCTCATCTCGGATATATCCCCTGAGTTATGAGACATGGAAAACACCGTGCACTCCTGATAATGCTGGCGGCAATGCAAGACGATAGGCTACCTTGCCTACTCGCTCTACAATATCAAATGGTCCAATAAACCTAGGGCTGAGCTTGCCCCGACCACCAAACCGAATGACACATTGCCAAGGCGATACCTTTAGGAAAACATGGTCACCAACCTCAAACTCCAAAGCTCTCCGAAGGACATCAGCCTATCGCCTCTGCCTATCCTGAGCTGCCTGCAAGTGCTTCTTGATCTGAGTCACCGCATCAACTATCCTGGTGATCAACTCTGGATCCAACAACTTTCTCTCACCAATGTCATCCCAGAACACTGGTGATCTGCACTTCTGCCTATAAAGTGCCTCGAACGGTGCAACTTTAAGACTGGCCTGAAAGCTGTTATTGTACGAGAACTCTACGAGATGCAAATGGTCCTCCCATGATCCACCGAACTGCAGCATATAGGACCTCAACATGTCCTCTAGAGTCTGGATGGTCCTCTCTGACTATCCATCAGTCTGGGGATGAAAATCTGTACTGTACTTTAATTTACTCCCCAAACTATTCTGAAGACTCTCCCAAAACTGAGATCCGAATCTCGTATTCCTGTCGGATACAATACTAACTGGAACCCCATGAAGTCTGACTATCTCTTGCATGAACTTCTCAACTAGGCTCTTAGTAGACTGTCCGACTCGGAAGGGAATGAAGTGAGCACTCCTCGTCAATCGGTCGACAATCAACCTAATGGCATTATGATCCTTAGGACTGATCAGCAAAGCATCACAAAATTCATAGTGATGTGTTCCCACTTTCACTCCAGAATGGGAAGCGGTTGAAGAAGTCTGGAGGTCCTCTGATGCCCTGCCTTAACCGCTGGTAGATCAAACACTAAGATACAAACCAAGCCACAACCCTCTTCATACCGTGCCACTGGAAATGAAGCTTCAAATCTCGATACATCTTAGTACCTCCAGGATGAATAGAATACGATGACTGGTGGGCTTCCTCAAGCAACCTCTGACGAACTTCACCCTTTGGGACAAATAACCTGGACCCAAAATGAAGCGATCCATCAGCATGAATAACCATATCCGTTTGGAAACCAGCCTCAACTTCAGCTCTGAAACACTGCAGAATAATGCAAGGATAGTTGTACCCCTTACAGCGTTGACCAAGAAGAACCAAAGTTTTAACTGGACGGAGAAGTGTAAAGATAGTTTCCAAGAACTGAAGAACCTATTGATCTCTGTACATATATTGGTTTTACCTCAGGAGGTCAAGGATTATGTCATCTACAGTGATGCATCGTATTTGGGGTTCAGATGTGTGGGGTCAAGGATTATGTCCTCTAATACGATTCTTAAATAGAACTAGGATGCTTCCTATTCTAATGTTAGTCAAAACTAGACGATCCCATTGTATCGGGCCTCGTTCCAAAATCAAACCATAGGGTTTCGCAAGCGCAGGGTAGGGCGAAGCCTACCCTGTGGCACCCTCTGGGGTCTCGCAAGGGCAGGACTGCACAATGCATCCTGTGGCACCCCGGCCACGGTATTTCAGGAATGATGTTCCTATCCTAATGTTAGCAAGTCTCCGAAAGCAACATGCAGCCCATACTACATGCGACTCCATCTCAAGCCGTTTCTCCATATATATAGGGATTTGAACCCACGTTACGAATTCTAATTGTACACAACCTGTTCCTGACACCTACTCCATGACTCTGTGAGGTTGCAAAAGGGTCAAGTCCCCCTATGCAGTCTGCTTATGGTGTCTCCGTTTTCCACTACTACCCGGCATGCCGGACCTCACTCGATCCCAGTATATCGGGTATCGTTCCAAAATCAAACCATAGGGTTTCGCAAGCATAGGGTAGCACGAAGCCTACCCTGTGGCACCCTCTGGGGTCTCGCAAGCGCAGGACTGCACAATGCATCTTGTGGCACCCCAGCCACGGTACTTCAGGAATTAACAGAGCGAGATACGCAACTCGTGTCCTCAACTTGTGAGACGGCACCGTACGTATCCCTTTGACGGGAAGGTACAACCCACTATCACCACCTAAGGCCTGCCTCAAGGGACAAGTTGGTCGTAAGGTGCCCCCTACAACCAACTCCTCTCTCTTCGGCAAGGGTCTGGGCAAAATGATCTTTATAAGTCACTACCCTAATGATGTCCCTGACTCGACGATCCTAGGGACGATAATATTATAAACGTAACATGCTAGGCCTTAAATTAGGCTTCGCAAGACAACTCTACTAGGCTGCTCAACCTAGACTCACCAGAACCCCTCAGGATCCGGTTCGTGGCTTATCGATCCAAGACTTTGGCTGTGCGAATATACATGCATGCCGCTACCCTAGACTTGGATTCTGTCTATACTCCGGTCCTCGATCAACCTACCCTGGTTAAGACTCGACGGTACACAAGGAGTGACTCCTCCACAGTTCCTTAGGGTAAGAAACATATGTCTTGATGGTCGATAGCCCTTAGGGTGGTAATATCACCCTAGACGAACACAACGAACTGTGTACTAGCTAACAAGCTATACACGAGTAACAACCACATACGAGCCAATAAGCTACGTATGAAACAATAATTACCTACGAGCCAGGCGGGCCTCGTAGGAGACAACAACGTACATACCAGCCAAATAAGCCGCGTATGAGACCAACAGCTACGCACGGGCCGGTCGAGCCGCGTACGAGACAACAACCTTCATACGAGCCAAATAAGCTACGTATGAGACTCACAGCTACGTACGGGCCAGTCGAGCCGCGTACGAGACAACAACCTTCATACGAGCCAAATAAGCTACGTATGAGACTCACAGCTACGTACGGACCAGTCGAGCCGTGTACGAGACAACCATATGCAAACAACCATATAGGTAACCAATCTTAAAAGCAACCAAACGTGCTTACTAGCAAACTTGATCTTCTATTATTAGAAGCAACAGAAGAATCTACTAATAGTCTATGGTCGGTATTCTACTAAGGAAGAACCGAAGGCGACATAACAGCCTTTATCAACTAACAATTACTAGTGGTCTTCCCAATCTTATTACTTCGACCTATAGCGCCTTAAGCATGGCATACAATTGCAAGCATCTTCTCACGACGATCTGATTATATAACATTACTACTCACCACAATTCTCCTAAGTACGAATATGATTAAGCATGTGCTTATATCAATCTTAGCATAAAAATTACTACGATCTAGACATGAAGTCCACTACGGTCAAGCATAGGTTATAACTTGAGCGTAAGTGCTTACTACTTATCATGACTAGTCATCACAACCCAAGCATGGATATATAACTAGTATAAACATACAACATTCCAAGGTATAGTTGGTATTTTAACATTACTCCTACAACATCCTTAAGCATGTATCTAAACTTTAACATGGTATACCACATTCCTAGACATGGTATGCTACTTTCACATTAACATATAGCATGGTGTACATTTGAGTAACATTCTAGTCATGTATACTAGTTAAGTATCAACCTACAACATAGCATGAGTTTCTACCATAATTCTAGCATGGATAGAACCTAACATAAAAATCACCACAACTAACCATGGATAGTTACTTTAATCTAAGCATGAATATCTACTATATTTTACGCATGAATCTCATTAGCATGGATACCATCAACTTAACATAATCAATATTAGCATGACACCTACTTACTTAGCATGAATAATGATTAAGCATGATCGTCTACTAACATAGCATGAACAAATACTTATCTAAGCATGGGTATCATGTAAACATGAGTATTCATTTAATCTAGCATGGTATACAACTTACTTACAATTTAAACTAGCATGGCATACAACTAACTTGCAATTAAGCTAGCATGGCATACAACTTACTTACAATTTAAACTAGCATGGCATACAACTTACTTGCAATTAAGCTAGCATGGCATACAACTTACTTATAATTAAAACTAGCATGGTATACCACTTACCTACAATTAAACTAGTATGGTATACAACTTTTCTACCATTTATCTAGCATGGCATATAACTTCCCTACAATTAAACTAACATGGTATACAACTTTTCTACTATCATCCAAGCATGAATCTTTATTAAGCATGAATAACTACTAAACATGAATGTCTTACTAAGCATGGGTAACTATTAGTATGAACATACAACATTCCTAAGTATATATGTATATATACTTCTAACATGGTAAGTAATTTTATCATGGATCCTACAACATTCTAAGCATAATTAAATTAATCTAAACATGGTAGGAAACTCTTAGAATGAATCCTACAACATTCTAAGCATGAAATAACATTCCTAAAACATGGTAGGTAATTTTAGAAAGAATCCTACAACATGTCTATCACTCCTAAACATGATAGGAATTTTAGAATGAATCCTACAACATTCTAAACATAAAAAAAGTAATCTAAACATAGTAGGAATTTCAGAATGAATCCTACACATGTCTATCACTCCTAAACATGATAGGAATTTTAGAAAGCATCCTACAATATTCTAAGCATAAAAACATGATAGGCATTTTTTTAGAATACATCCTACAACATTCTAAGCATCATTAAACGTGCTAGGCATTTTTAGAATACATCCTACAACATTCTAAGCATCATTAAACATGCTAGGCATTTTTAGAATACATCCTACAACATTCTAAGCATCATTAATCATGCTAGGCATTTTTAGAATAAATCCTACAACATTCTAAGCATCATTAAATTAATCTAAACATGGTAGGTATTTTTATAATGGATCCTACAGCATCCTAGGCATGAATAAATTAATCTAAACATGGTAGAAAATTTTAGAATGAATCCTACAACATTCTAAGCATAAATAAATTAATCTAATCCAATCTTAGCATGGTATTCACTTTATTTTAATATGAACATAAAATAAACATCTACAACTATCTACTACTACTACTACTTCATTTTAACCAAGAATATAACATACAACTATCTACTACTACTACTACTTCATTTTAACCAAGAATATAACATACAACTATCTACTACTACTACTACTACTTCATTTTAACCAAAAATATAACATACAACTATCTACTACTACTACTACTTCATTTTAATCAACAACATAACACATAACTATCTACCACTACTACTACTTTATTTTAACAAGCTACTTCTTAATTGTCTACTAGTCTTTATTAGTTGATTTATTATCACTAGTGATTATAAAAGAATAGATCTTTTTATTTATTCTACAACTAGTGATTATAAAAGAAAAGATCTTTTTATTTATTCTACAACTAGTGATTATAAAAGAAAAGATCTTTTTATTTATTCTACAACTAGTGATTATAAAAGAAAAGATCTTTTTATTTATTCTACAACTAGTGATTTAGGTTAATTTCTTTTTCATAATCAAAACTAACATCTAATGTATGTTCTTTTTACTTAAGAAAGAAAACTACAATAATAAAATGAGGTAAGAACCTTCATCCAACATATGCTTATTATTATTTCTTTTATCCAAGTTCCATACAAGTCCTACAACCAAAAATGGTTGTATATAAAAAATGTTCATATGCTTTATGTACAAGTCCATATTCAAGTCCTACAACCCCAAAATGGTTGTATGTTCAAGTCCATATGCCTTATGTCATTTTAGTCCAATAACAAACACAAACAACATCTATAACTATAAAGATTTGATCTTTATGCTTATTTAACACTACTACTTGTTTCCATTCATTTTATGTGGTTATTATTATTTACTAGCATACATACAACAATACCATTTCCACAAATCATTCCCAAAAAGAACCAAACAAAACAAGGAGGGTAAGAAGAAGAAGTCAAACAACAATACAACAACCAAACAACAAACAAACAACCAAACAAACAAATGGAGAACCCTCACCTTAGTGTCTTTTTGGAAGGACTTGCTAGCTCAACCTTCTCCTTCCCCTAGCTCTTAGAACTCCTAGGAAAACCTACAAGAAAAACTCTCTTGTTAGAAACTACTCTTTCTTTTCCTTTCATTTCTTTCTTTCTTTTTTGTTTTCTAAAATGAGACAAGGTGGAGAAGGAGGGGGTATTTATAGGAGGGGAGAGGAGGGGGTAAGTGCAAATGTGCACTCACATTTTGCACAAAAAACCCCAAGGAGGGTGAGGCCGGCCATGCTCTAGGTGGAGGTAGGGGTGAGGTGGAGGTAAGGTGTAGGTGTGAGTTGGAAGCATGGTGAAGGGATAAGGTTTCTAGAAGGGGTTTAATCTTCTCATGCATACAAACCCTACTTTAAACCTCCTAATCAAACCCTAACTATCTAATTAAGTGGTCATGACAAGGATGAGTACATTGTCCAAAAGTACATACTACATACTTTGTATAATGTACTAAGTACTATACAATTGTATGTATATGTATATGTATGTGTATACAAAAATCCTCATATAATTCCCATAAAATAGTTTAATTTAGAAAATAATAATAAAATAAGTTTTTATTATTAATTCAGAGGATCGCATTGTCAATTTGATGCACTTCGGATGTACATCGACCGATATATGCGCGTAGACACTGTTTGTGGATAAACCGGCGAAAATCACTAAAATAATCTGATTTTGGAATTAAAATAAAATAATAAAAAAATAGTGATTTATACGAGGTAATATCCGTTCGGGATATTACACGTGGGTTTGTTCTTATATGAATCATTGCCATCATTAGGTGCTTGACCTGTACCGGAAGGTTATTGGGTACATGGTTTCGTACCGAAAGGTTTAACACGGCTTTTTGAGTGAGGTTCGTACGCGGGTACTAAGTGGAAAACACGACCACCACTTTTAGGTACTGCAGTGCGGAACTATACCGAATGACTGCAACCTCCTCAGACACAGAAATCTATTGGGAACAGGTTGAGTACAAGAGTAGGATACATGGCGAGGGTTTGAATCCTTGAAATGTGGAGAAAGACGGCTAGATTTGGGGGCATATATAGTATGGGATGCATTCGTTTCCAAAGTCTTGCTTGAATTAGCAGTAGGCATGTGATTGATGCATCTAGCTGTAGAATCATGGTATACAACAACACTATAATCCGAATCCATTAACCACTAGTTTTTCACATCACTTTTCTCTTTTACATAAAATTATGGTTGTGATTGTTAGCTTGGAGATCGTTGTTATTATCAGCATTGCATCAGTCGAAGTACTGACGTTCCCCACCTTGTATGTATCTGGAGTCGATTCACAGGTACAGCAGAGCTCGAGTTGGTCCAAGCATCCAAGGGACATATTCATGTGTTATTAAATTATTTGTGAATCTTTTAAATTTTTTATTTGGATATTGTAACACTTGTAAATGTAATATTTATATATAATAAAAGTTTAATTTTCCTGTACTTTTCTGTGATTGTGGCTATTTTGAAGTTTGACTCCTGGAGTAGGGTCTCAGATTTTCAGTATGGAAATTTGGGGTGCCACACGGGTTGATCTTCCTGAGAACGAGAAGTGGAATCTCTGCGAGCCAAGGTCTGCACAAGAATCAAAACAGTTAGCATCCAGATCAAAGTTGATCATAATTCATTCATGTATGCATGGTCTGTGTACTGTTGAGCCAATCACAGATCGAGCCAAGCTTGTCTAATATATCAGTCAAACTAATACATTAGCCAAACCGTGCTCTGATACCACTAAAAACCTTGTTACGCCCTGCTTTCCAAATAGAGAATACGGAATACAGATACGTGACTAAGCCCAACGAATGATTTTCATCATCCATAAGCTGTCAGGATCTTTACAACATTCACAGAAATATTAGAGTAGGAAGCAAGAGAAGTAAACCACGCATGCATAAACGAATCAGTATACCAACAGGAATTTACTTGAAACAAAACATAATGAATTTCAAATAAACCAGATCTGAATAAGTCAATAACTCTAGGTCACATTGCCTAATACAAAATAATCCAAGTAACAGATACATTTATTTAAAATAAGCAACAGGAAATAAAAATAATAATAGGCAGAACTCCAGGAACTAGAATCTCAGATCACCTACTCCATCAGGCAACTGATCTCCATGATCTGCAATTTAGCAAATTGCAGGAAAAAGAAAAAAAAATAAAACACTCGTCAATGCAAGTTACGAGCCGCTTGTAGTGCAGGCACAAGTACATGAATAAAATAAACAGGTATTAAGTAACAGCAGAAACAACCATAGCATGGAATAGATATGACAGAGCAAAACAGAATGTCTAACATGAATCAGAAAACAGAACCATGTAACAGGGTATGCTAACAGGTATAGGTGATATGTAACAGAGGTCAAGTGTCTTGCAGACAGGGAAACAGATAACAGATGTCAAGTATCATGTAACAGATAAACAGATAACAAATGTCAGGTTATGTCAAATCTTATATTTATTTCTATCTAGGTAGCACTTCATGCGTCCCAGGTTTTTACCACATAGTTGCTACATTCAAACAAATTACGTTTAGATTTCGTGGTGGACTGTATAGGGCCGAGTACTCAGGTATCCGACATACAGACAAATAAAACCTACATGTTCTCTTATGAGTACACCTTCTCATAGGGAAGTGTGCAGTCAGGTAATTAGATAACAGAATCGTGTATCATGTAGTCAAGAACACGTAACAGATAACAGATAATCATGTGGGAAATACGGGCCCCCTTCCATGTACACATTTCTATATTATCCACTACCAGATCTTTTCCTTAACCTCAGCTTGGTTATTTTGTTATTATTATCAGACAGGCATGTATGTGTAACAAACAGGGCAAGAATAACATGGCATAAACAGGTAACAGGTTCAGATTGAAAGGTAAATATGTACAGATGAAAGACAACTCATAAAAGGGAGGAACAACGAAAATTCTAGTTCAGGACAAAAATACAGCACTGCACTAAATCTGGAATTCCTATTGCTACAAATGTGCAAATCTGGATCCGTCGAAAAATCTAGAAAGTAGTCTCTCGGCCAAATCCAGCAAATATATATAAGTCATATAGTATTTCACAAAAATAAATCTCAGAACAGATTTGGATCTAGAAAACTAGTTCAGCCAGAAATCAGAAGTTTGTATTCATAAACGGTAAAATAGAATGAAACCTTACTGATTAAATCCAAGAAAAATCTGGGGCATTCCCTAGTATGTCTAACAACAGAAATACAGTTTCATAATTTTCCAACATAGATAGAACAGTCAAGTAAAATCACAAAGCAGTAAGATGTAGCAGATTTGTCAATCTGAAATCATAAACACAACAGTACTAAAACAGCAATAGATTACAAAATATAAATCGAAATCTAGATCCTTCAAAAGATCGATAAAATAGATACAGTAGGCTACAATTCGTATTCACAGAGTTTTTATAAACAGCAAATAGAATCAGGTTGAAATTGAGGTTCTTTACAGAACAGCGTGAAAATTCTGAGGTATAGTAGTTGTTTGCAAGCATAGAATAGTGTATAAAAGTTATAAATTAAATCCACAAAAGTTAGGAGTTAATCCCAAACAAGTCTAGTTGTAATCAGCAAAATATTGGATCATAATATTATCATTAACATTATTAGAAAAATAATTACCCATACAGAATTCATAAAAAATAGAATCTGAAATTTTAAACACATCTGTAGTAAAATAGTCATAACTTGCAACTCATAAATTGAAACTAAGATCTGTCAGAAAATTGGAAAAGTCGACATAATTCTCTATAATTCATATTCACAAATAATTTTCATATACTGACTTTAATAGGGTCTAAAATACTAAACAAAAATGGGATAACAGAAAAGACAAAATATTGTTCATGCTAAAAAAATCAACTAGCCCACATGAAACTCAATCAAATCATAACAAAGTGTAAAGTATGGTGTATTAGATGTCCAAGCAACATGGTATAGGGTGTTTGACATGTCTACAATGAGTTATACTACTACGAACTCATACAAGATCATACAACACCTCATAATTCACGAACACATGCATGTATACAAGAATTGATTTTTCTAAGTCTAAATTCATGTCGTGTGTGTAATGATACAACTACGGACGGATCAACACATAGAAACAAGATATAACAGGGGTTTTGCATACGAATTTTCTCTAGAACACAACTACACTACAGGCGGTATTTACTACTTGTATATGCAAACAGAAATTATACAAGTTACTTGCCTTATAGCCGACGAAGAGAAAGGAGCAAGAAAAAGAATAACGGAAACGGATTTCCGAGCAACGATCTCAATGAATGAACAACTAATAAACCCTGCGAACAACAGACGCACACAAGGAGAGAGAGGTAGTCGGGGTGCACTGTGTTGAGGGAAGGCGATGGCGCACAAGGCTGGCGGTACCGTGGCGCTGGCTAGCACTGCTGCTGTCGTTGGAAGGGAGCAGCGTAGTGGGTGCACGTCACTGTTGCCGTCTGCGACTGCCTGCGATGCGACGGAGGAGGAGCACAGGGAGAGAGGGATGGAGTGAGTGCAGTCGAGGGGGGAGGGGGGTAGCTGTGAGGCTGTAGCCGTGGCGACGCAGGGAGAGATGAGCGGGAGATGGGTAGAGGTCGAGAGAGCATAGGGTTCAGAGGTATGGGATGGGGAAAAGTGGCTATGTTAAGATAGGGTAAACATGAAGTATATAAGGGGGTATATATATGCAGGTATTTAGGGTTTAGGTGGTGGCTAACGAGTAGGGTATAGGAGTAGGTGAAATGTTATTGGGTTTGGGTATTATTGGGTTCATGGGTTAAAAGGCTCCAAAAGCATATAGGGTTAATAACAAAAATCCAATAAAGAGATGGGAACAAATTTTTTTTTTTTGAATAACTAGAATAGGACATAAACAATTTAAATAATGAGGATCAAATTAATAGTTCAAACAATTAGAGAAGAAACAATAGAAGACAATTGGATCAAGAAGATCAAATAAGAAGATGAAAAAACAAATAGATGAATATATAGTGAAAAAGAAGATCCAATACACTGTTAAAAAAGAGATACAATAAGAATAAATACACAAAAAGAAAAAAAAATACACCCAAAAAATACAGAAAATGGAAAACAGGGGTTACATTGTACTTGCTGTCTACTTTGAGTAGAAGCATGGGAGCGCCCAAACGCGATTCTTCAAAGAAACGAGACCGAGAATGACTCCATTTTGACATAAACGCCAAACATATGCTTGCTGTTTGGAATTGTAAATTAACATTTTTAGGTCTTTTAACACCCCTTTTTGTGTATTCATAGGTTAGGACTTACTCCTAATATAGTGTACCTTGTTGGGATACATCGGTTAAGTATTAAAGCTCTAGGATTAAGTCTTGTTGACCAATCTAGATGGGTAGAATAGGAACTCGTGTTGCATCGAACGCGTTGGAGGAGATGACTCGTGCGCCGATGCACTCGCCTGCATGGATGGATTTCATTGTGGTGTTTGGAGCTACCACTTGTTAAGGACCATGGAGCGTGAAGATTAGCGGGAGCTACGTGTTGGTCGGGCCGAGGTTGCGATATGTAATATCCCGATCGGATATTACATTTGTATTATAATTATTTTTATAATTAAAATATCTTTTATGAAAATTTCTTGTTTTTACTAATACAAACTTATCTGTATATATATACTAGTAAGTATATATATATTGTATCGGTTTTGTGCACTTGTACAAAATCCTGTAAAATGCACTTGTACGAATAAAAATTATCTGTATAAACAGATATAGGTACGTACATGTACCGTATTGATTTCATATGTTTGTACGAAATCATGTAGTATGTGATTTGGAAAATGTCTTCTATTTTTTATCATCATGATGAAATGAAGGGTTAGGTATGAGTAGGGTGTTGATTGCAAATTTATTGGGTTTGATTGCAATTTAAATTTGCAAATTGATTCAATTTGTTTTGAGCCACAAGAGAGAGAGAGACAAGTGTCTCTCTCTCTACCACATCTCTCTCTCCCTTTCCTACAAAATGGTCGGCCAAAAAACAAAAGGCAAAGCCCTTTTCACTTTTGTTTCTCCATCTCTTCTCACTCTCTCTCTCTTTCTCTCTTATATTTCTTTTAATTGTTTTAAAATTAGAAAAAAAATGAGAAAAATAGAAAAGAAAGAGATATCAAATAAAAAAAAAGTGGGTTCATTTGAGGTTGTTCTTGAGAGTAGGAGCAAGAACAAGGAGCAAGGAGGAGAAGGGCAAGGCTAGTTCTTCCAACCGATTTGGGTGGGGGTTCTCAACTTGTGTTTTTTGTTGTTATTATTGTTTTTATTGTTGATTAAATGAAGAACATGGACTAATTTCATATGCACAATCATATTTATGGACTAGAATAAAAGGCATACAAGTTTTAAGTGGTAGAACACAAAATAAAACCCTAAAGATTCAATTTTGTAGGTTTGATGGTTAGAATAAATTTGTTATGCTAAAGTTGAAATCTTGAGCACAAATTAATTAGAGAGGTTCTTATACGTCTTATCATCATTCGCTAATTTTTGTAGAAATTTTGGGGTTAATTTGATAGGTCAAATAGATGTTTCCCCCAAAACAGCGAGTTTTCAAGCAAAAACAGCAAACCGCTGTTTCGGGGTTAACATCGACATGTGTTCAAGGGGCTGTATTTTGATTTCTATAAGGAATTTGGAAAAGTGTTCAGCTAGAAAATTGTAGTAGATGTTCTCACCCTTCCAAAATGCCCTATATAGTTACATTCCGACAAGTGGAGTAGGAGTTATGACCCTTGCAAGTCACAGCAGCTAGCCATTTTGCTGAAAGCTCGTTGTTTGTATTGTTCGAAGTTTTTGTACCTCTTACTCACTGAATTTGGAAAATTGTTCAACTAGAAAGTTGTAGTAGATGTTCTCACCTTTCCAAAATGCCCTTTTTGGTTAGATTCTGATAAGCAGAGTAGGAGTTATGACCCTTGCAAGTCACAGCAGCTAGCCGTTTGGCTGGAAGCTCGCTGTTTGTATTGTTCGAAGTTTTTGTACCTCTTACTCACTAAATTTGGAAAAGTGTTCAACTACAAAGTTGTAGTATATGTTCTCACCTTTCCAAAATATCCTATTTGGTTAGATTTTGATAAGCGAAGCAAAATTTATGAGCATTACAAAATCTAAGCAGCTGGCCTTTTGGCTAAAAGCATCGCTGTTTGGATTGTTCGAAGTTTTTGCACCTCTTATTGATTGAATCTAAAAAAGTGTTCAACTAGAGAGTTGTAGTAGAGTCTCTCACCTTTCCAAAATTTCCTATTTGGTTAGTTTCCGATAAGTGGAGCAATAGTTATGAGCTTTACAAAATCTCAGCAGCTGGCCTTTTGGTTAAAAGCATGCTGTTTGGATTGTTCAAAGTTTTTGCACCCCTTATTGATTAAATCTAAAAAAGTATTTAACTATAGAGTTGTAGTAGAGTCTCTCACATTTCCAAAATTTCTTATTTGGTTAGATTCCAATAAGCGGAGCAAAAGTTATGAGCTTTACAAAATCTCAACAGCTGGCCTTTTGGCTAAAAGCTCGCTGTTTGAATTGTTTGAAGTTTTTGCACCTCTTATTGATTGAATCTGAAAAATTATTTAACTTAAGAGTTGTAGTAGAGTCTCTCACATTTCCAGAATGTCCTATTCGGTTAGATTTCGATAAGCAGAGCAAAAGTTATGAGCTTTACAAAATCTCCACAGCTGGCCTTTTAGCTAAAAGCTTGTTGTATGGATTATTCGAAATTTTTGCACCTCTTATTGATTCAATCTGAAAAATGTGTTCAACTAGAGAGTTGTAGTAGAGTCTCTCACCTTTCCAAAATATCCTATTTGGATAGATTATGATAAGAGAAGTAAAAGTTATGACCCTTACAAAATTACATCAGCTGGCCTTTTGGCTAAAAGCTCGCTGTTTGGATTGTTCGATATTTTTGTACCTCTTACTCACTGAATTTGGAAAAGTGTTCTATTAGAAAGTTTTATTAGATGTACTCACCTTTTCAAAATGCTTTATTTGGTTAGATATCGATAAGTGTAGTAGGAGTTATGACCTTTGCAAGTCACAGCAGCTAGCCGTTTGGCTAAAAGCTCGCTGTTTGTATTGTTCGAAATTTCTGTACCTCTTACTCACTGAATTTGAGAATGATTTCAACTAGAGAGTTGAATTAGAGATTCTCACATTTCCAAAATGCCCTATTTGGATGTATTCCGATAAGCGAAGTAGGAGTTACAAGCTTTCAAAGTTTCAGCTTTTTGTTAAGAAATCTGTTGTTGGTTAATTTTTGCGTGTGTTCAAGAGACGATGAATTAAATTCCATAAGGAATCTAAAAAATGTTCAACTAGAGAGTTCTAGTAGATGTTCTCACCTTTTCAAAATGTCCTATTTCGTTAAATTCTGACAAGTATAGAAAAAGTTATGAGCTTGGAAAGTTTCAGCTTTTGGTGTACTATTATTGTTTGAAATGGTGTTTACCGGACTGGATTTTGAGTTCCTTAAGGAATCTGAAAAAGTGTTCAACTAGAGAGTTGTGGTAGATGTTCTCACCTTTCTAAAAAGTCTAGTTTTGTCGAATTCCAATAAGCTTAGCATTGTTTGCTTTTAGGTTGTTAGAAGGCTTTTTATGTCACTTTTGTGTACTCATTAGTAGTATGCTTATATTAGGCTGTTAGAAGATTCTCCTGTTGTTTCCAATTATAAAAGGTCAAGTTTTGTTAGTAAGCTAATACACAAAATTCTAGTTCATGTTAACTAGAGTTGTCATGAATTATTAGTAGTTTGAATTATACACTTGATTATGAGTAATAAGTATTCCTTGTGCTCATAAGTCATGTAATAAGTATTGGTCCGTCTCATACGTAGCTCACCTGGCTCATATGTAGTTGTTTGTTTATGCGTAGCTTATTGGGCTCATATGGAGTAATTATCTTGAATAGATAGGTGATGAGTGGATTCGAGGAGATCTTGTGAAGTCTAGGTTGAGTCTTGGTAGATTGTGTCAACAATTGTTACACTATCTTAAAGAGGGACACATGCTGTGCTTTTTCATGATAAGATGGAAGCACAGTGACATGTCTTGCTTGTTTGAAACTTTTGGTGTTGTCTCATGGCAAGTTGAGAGTACGACTCTAGCTTGAAAGTATCTTGTAGCTCGTACGGCCCCATTTGATTGGTTAGGGTTAGTAACATCGTTAAGGTGGTAACTGTTACTAACCATTTTTATTTATGAATATCCGAAGGGTGAGAGTTGGTGTTAGGGGTGATACCTTATAATCCGACCTCTCCTATAGGCCGAAACTAGGTGGTGTTGTTGGGATGTATTCTCCTGTTAAAGGAATACGACCAGTGCTTTTTCATGATTAGTTGGGAGCATGGGATCCGTATCTCGGCTGTTAATTCCTAAAGTGCCATGATAAGAACGGGAGGTTTTCCTAGGGAAGTAGACCTTATGATTTCATCACGTTCTATGCCTTCTCATGATGAGTTGAGGGCACAGCTCAAGGTTGTCTAGTATCTTGGGGTTCGTGTTGGCTTTTGAGTGAGGTTCGGTTCGCCGAATAAATAGTGACAAATATAGACACCACTATTGTACCGCAGTAGCGGAACAAGACCGTATCTGCAACCTCACCAGTCATGTTATATCTGTCTGGAACAGGAAGGGTACAAGAGTAGAATTCATGACGCGGGTTCAAATTCCTATATATGAAGAAACGGCTTGATATGGGGTGTATGTAGTATGGGCTGCATATTGTTTCAGAGTCTTGCTTGAATTAGAATAAGTGCATAATTGCATTAGTTAACCATGCATTAGAGTCTAAATCATAGCATACACTGACACATCAATTATATATACACTTTTCTCTTTTCATCAATCGGTTTGTTTAAAGATGAGAATTGCTGCTAGTTATCAGCCTTAAAGCGTCAGTATATGTACTGACGTCCCCACTTCAATAGGTAATGGATTGCAAAACTACAGGTACAGGATTCAGGAGGACTCGAAGCATGAGAAGCAAAGTGTTGAATTTGTTCCAGATGTAATATATGTGGGTTACCATTGTAACATCTGTTGTAAATTTATTTATGTTGAGAAGAATTCAAGTGAAAGTACCAAGTGTTATATTATTCATTGTACTCTCATGTAATTTTTATTGAAAGTTTGAAACACTTGGGCTTGTATGCCATTATTGTAAAACTGATGTAATGTATTGCAGTAGTATAACATTCAGACTTGTAATACATTTGTGTTGAATAAAAGTTTTAAATTTTCCTGTTTTTCTGTGTATTGTGGCTAATTGAAGGAAAAGATTCTAGCTTATGTCACGGTTTTCCAGTGTATAGAAATCGGGGCGTTACACGATAAAACTCCAAGCGTAGATGGCGGTTGCGGCGATAGATGGAGTCGGTTCGTCGTTGGTTCGTGCCAAGTGTAGGCCGAGGCGGGTCAACCCTTGGGCCATACTTGAGGGCTAGTTGAGTCCTTTTGTTGGATAGACTAAGATCCATTAATGATAATGTAGAACCCCGTATTTTCAAATATTATTTTTATATTTGAAAATGAATTTAAATTTATTTTTGGAGAATTAATTAACATTTTCAGAAAAATTTATCTTTTGTACACGTGCAAAACACGTGCAAATACTTTTATGAGAAGTGTGAAAATTTAGTTTTCTTTATGAAAAATCTTTACTTATTATTTGAGATTTATTTAGTATTTTTCCAGATTTTTCTGCAATTTATTGGAGCTATTTACAATTTTTGAGAAAAGAAGGACCTTTTTGCAAAACTGACATTTTTAGGGGTTAAAGTGCAAAATACAATTTCTGGACGTTTTGAACAGTACTAATTGAGATTTAGAATGTATATTTTCTAATAAAACCTAATTTAAATGAGTTTTGATGGAATTTCCAAAGAACGATCTATATATGTGAATTTGTATTTTTGTAATTGGTTGTTTTGCAAAAGTAGGGTAAAACCCTAATTACCCATCCGGCATATTTAAGAGATTTTTATCCCAATCGTCACTGTTAAAAAAGTATTGAATTTTGGGAGATCTTTTTGGGTGGAGCAAGAACTTTTGGATCTAGCAAGAAGAGGATTTCTTTGTGGACTATTCTCAAAATTCTAAGGTGAGTAATATAAAAATTTGTTGTGTTGTTTTGATTTATGTGAGACATATAAAAATTGTATTGTTGTTTGATGTATGTTTTGTTGTTTGATTAGATGTTTTGCATGAAAGAAACTTGTCTTGTTGTTGATCTACGTGTGTAAGTATCGTTGATATATTGACTTGATGTTGAGAACAATTTAGATCTCGTAGTGTAGTGTGAATCAAGTGAATATTTGTGAATGAAATAGTAGATCTTTAACATTAAAATTGTTTGCTAAAAGCATGTTGAGATTTGAACATGAACACCTGGACATTAGTTTATGAACCAAATTTTTATTAGATTTGTGAAAGAAACTTAGATCTGGTAAAACCCTAATGAAAGGATTTTGATTTCGAATATGAGAGTTTAGATCTTGACATATTGATGTTTTGAGTGTAATGTACATATACCTGATGAGATTCGTTGAGAATCATTATTTTTCCCTGATTAAGAACTATTTACATGATCATTAGTCCATTTGAAGCTTCAGATTTCGATTTTTTAATCAGACCTAATTTTGAAAATCTGTAGGCCGACAGTCGACTGGTCTACGGTGCAGTCGACTGGTACGAGCCTGATATTTTATTTTAGATTTGTTGAAAAAGGTTGCTCTGGGCAGTCGACCTAGCTCCTAGGCAGTCGACTGGTCCACTGAGAAATTATTTTTGTAAGAATCATTAGTCCTTCTGGACAGTCGACCTATTAACCATTTAAGTCGACTTATACACTTAGAATATTTTGAGGAAATCCTTGGAAATTACCTCGGGTAAGTCGACTGACCCTCTTGTAAGTCGACTGTTATGAGACTTAGTTTATTTTTGTAAAATCTTGAATTTGGTCCTCTGGGCAGTCGACTTATCTCAGTACGAGTCGACTGGTACTGAAGGGTATTTGTAAACTTCAGTGTTAATTCGAATGATTAGTTTTTATATGTTTGATATTTCAGTTCAGTTTAAGATTAAGCAATTGACCTTGAGATATTCAGTTGAGTATGTCATTGAGACATTTAGTTGAGCCACTTTGTTAGTGGGATTTGGTTTAGACTTTTGAGTTTGAGTCTCTAGAGGCGAATGACCCTAGTATACCGGTGTTGAGTATTTGGTTGAGGACCATTGAGGCATTTCAGTTATTTGGATTTGAATTTAGGCCGGTAGGGTGCATGACTCTAGGAGATTCGTGAAGTAAACAATTAACCGAATTTTAAGGACAGGCACTAGTGGTGATATGATGAACGGGAACATGAGTCACGAACCTCAGTATGGCTTTCGGTGTGGGATTTAATCTCCGGAATTATCACAGTAGATTATTAGTGGTGTGGGATATGTCTCCGGAATTATCACAGTCTTGTGGTGTGGGACAATCTCCGGAATTATCACGGTAACTATTTGTGGTGTGGGGTTGATCTCCGGAATTATCGGAGTCAGGGTGAAGCACATGTGGTATATTGTGGTGACGTGTCAATGTTTCGGTGTGGGATGATCTCCGGAATTATTCAAGTGAAATATCTTGGGTGTGGGATCCATCTCCGAAATTATCGGGCATGTGATACTATCCATGGTTTATCTTTATCTCGTAGTAGTCATCGTGTTAGGATTAGTTCATAGCGTGGGGATTGAACCCTATGAAGTGAAGACGTTAAGGGCTTGCACCGAACCTATATAGAATGGGATGCATAGATTTCGACAAGTACGCATTAGAGAGTCTGCATTTAGAACTTGTGTTTTCTTGACTTGGTTTTATGCATGTGGTTTTCTTGTTTTCTACACGTGACACTTAGCTTAGTATCACTTGATGTTTTATGTTACCTTCCATTTCGTACTTTCCCTACTCTTTCAGTACTTGCTGTTTAAGAATTTATGAGGTATGATCAATTATGTTGTTTGTTTATTTTTATATTTCTCACACCATTTATGGCTGACCCCTTTAGTTTGGGGGTTAGGGATCACCTCTAGCCTCATTTGTTGCAGGTAGTTGCCTAGAGTTGGAGATGGAATGCCTAAGTTGAATTTGAGATATAATTGATACATAAGTGATTTGTATAAAATTTGTAATATCAGTTATTGAGATAAATTGTGTTGTAAATGAAGAGAATATTGAGTTGAGTTTGTTTTGATTTCCGCTGTGCATTGTAAAGGATTTGTTGTAATAAAATGTTGGAAAAATTTAGTGGTGTTGTTGATGTTTAATATTATATTGAAGTGGATCACTGGGAATGTGCCACGTAATTTCTATGTTATTAATCTGAAAATTCGGGGCGCTACAGATAAAGTTAACTAATTAGAAAGAGTCTACAAGTATAACTTAACCAGTTGTTCATAGCAAACAAAGTTGATTACCAAGTTAGGAATTGGAAATGGTAGATAGATCGCCTAACTAAGGTAATAGGTAATATGAAATAGTTCGAGGCTCGCCTAGAGATTCATACATCTAATAAGAAAATGAAAGAGGATTAGAGATTGGCTAGTTGTCATGCCCCGCTTCCCAGGATACGGGAACACGAGCACGTAACGTAGGCCGAGCGAATGATGTAAACACCATCCATCAGCTGTACCAAACTAACTCAGCAATAAAACAACAAGATACAACCACGCAGGAAAATATAATCACATGAAACAAGATGAATTCTAATAATAATGAAATAAACCAACAGTATAAATATCCAACATCCGAGATCAAAACAAAACTACGGGTCATAGAGCCCAAACAAGTATAAGTTCATAACAATGTTCAAGAAATAAATAGCAATAAGTAAAATTAAGCAGCGGAGACTGGATCCATCTCTAGAAACCTTGTTCACCAATACCTTCAGGAATAGTTTCTTCAGCACCTGTAAATTCCTGGTCTAAAAAGAAATAAAAGAGTGCCCTTAGAGCAAGTCGTGGGCAGGTAAGTAGAGAAAACAAAGAGTAAAGGAAACATGGATATCAAGAAATAAGGACTTGGTCAAAGACAAGAAACAAAACAAAGAGCATGCAATATATTCAAAGGTGTACAGTAAATCACGCATGTAATGAGTGATATCAGTATCAAGCAGGAAATGCAGGTTATTAAGTATTTTATTAATCTATCTAGTGCACGTACTACTGCATCCCATATTATAGATTCCGCACAACACACTGAACGCTTTAGAATGATGGTGAATTCACGGTTCATGTACTCGGCCCAGAAATCAGTGTATCATGTTCAGTGTCAGTATTTCTCGAGCAGTTTTTATGGCCATACATTACAATCAGTACAGTAGGGTCCGACCGAGTACAGTCTCCGATTGTTCACTACCAAGTCATCCCATATAACCCCGACTTGTTATCATTTTATTTCATCCTATGTGAGCATGCAAGAGGGTGTCAATGTTGTTCATTACTAAGTGTGACTAATTCTAAGAGTTATAGACGAAGCATGGGTCAAACACATTTCACAAAATCAGGACAGCATGACCTTACTGTACCAAATCCTAGCTTGCGGGCACTACAAATTAGCAAAACTGAATCCGCCAGAAGATCTGGAAAATAGACTTCCACACGGTTCTAGAGAGTATAATTAAGGTATATAAAAGTTATAGGAACTAAGGTGAAAATTCTGTTATAATCAGATTTTAAGTCCAGGCAGCATGTAGTAGGTTATGTTCAACTAATTATTTTGGGTCAGAGAATTCATTAATAAAATCTACAAAAGTTCTGGGTTATACCTATACATGTCTAGGTCCAGCCTAAATTATTTCAGATTTTTCTTGTAATATTAACATGGTCAAATAAAATAAACAACAACAGAAAATGCATGAAAATCTGAGTCTAAAGTTACTAGCACAGTTGCATTAAAGTGATGATAACTAATAGATGGTAAGTTGGAATTTAAATGCAGAGTAGGGCAAAATTATCTAGACATCAAGGGCTACATTTTACGTTTAGTGAGTTCCTTCAGAATATGTCTCTAGCATGGTCAAAAATCTATTTCAAAATGAAATATACAGCAGTCCAGCAAATGCCTAAGCATGAATAGCAATTAAATAAATCATATGATCATATAAAGCATGCAAATTTGTAATCAAGTGAATCCTAGGTGTCAACATGCAATTTCTAAGGTTCATGGTATATTTATTACAGTCATGGTGTCAATTCATCAATTAAACCAAATCAATACATTCTTGTCCATTTCATCAAGCAATTCTAAGTACAAATCTAGTTATTTTAATTGTGCATATGCATGAAACATAGGGGACTGGGTTTAGATCAAGGAGATAGCACGAAGTTAAGAGTATATCGGATTAGCTCGTGTAAACCCTAGATAATCTTAACGGAATTGTCAAAAGTAGATTTTTTGATAATAAAAAGGATGAATCTACTTGCATGAGATCAAATAATTTTGAACACAAATAATGAAAGGGGTTCAAGAAGAGACTTGTCTATTATTGCATATATTAATAAAAATAATAGAATAACTGGATCAGAATCCTGGGCGAAATCTCCTAAAAACTGCATGAAGAATCAACCGCAACAGCAAGATCCTAGAGAAATTCCTAAACACTAGATCTAGACAGAACGCAGAACACCGAAACGGGATCTGGCCCACATAGAACACGGAACACCAAAGAGCACCAATCAGAACCTCAGCTTCACACCGGATCTGGCCAAAACAGCGAACAGCAAAAGATCCGATCGCTGCGGCCGAACACTAAACAACGGGGACAACCAACCAGATCACGACCTCACACCGGATCCAATCCCGAACAACGGACAGCTGCTTGGGGATCCGATGCGGCAAAACAGCGAACAGTGGAACGGCCCACTCGCGGCGCGTCATCAACCTCTCGACAGCGGAACGAAGAGAGAGAGAGAGTGGTGGACTTGGCGGCGCGACGGCTGCGACGGCGACGACTGCGGTGGCGGAGCGGCATCGTGACCACGGTCGAAAAGTGACGACGACGACAACAACTCCGGTGAGGCTCTGTTTTCGTGGTTGAAAATAGGGAAAGACGGCACGGTGACTCTGGGGACTCGACGACGATGCACAAGGGCCTCAATGGAGCGGGGACGAACGGCGAAGACGATGATGGAGCACGGAGAGGGAATAGGGTGACAGCGACGAAGTTATGGCGAGGGCAAAACTTCGGCAATATGTTCGAACGGGGATGGCGAGGATGGGGGAAAATAAGAGACGGTGATGGGGATGTAGAGGAGATGGAGACGGTGGTGATGACGGGGATGGACGATGATCAGAGGATGAACGGGGGTCGAGGGGTGTGTGATGATGGGTTTGGGTTATGGAAAACATAGAGAGAGAGATGGTTACGGGGAGAGAAAGTGCGGCGGTGAGAGAGAGAGGGTTATTATTAATTAGGGTCAATTAATGGGGGCATTTATAGGGGTCAGGAAAATTAGGGATTAGGTTAAGATTTTGTGGAATCTGGGTTTCGGTTCTGGCTCCAGAAAGAGACAAACAAGAGCAATGAGACGAGACAAACACAATGGAGAACAAATCAAATTCAAAATAGAAAGAACAAAATTCACAAAAGAACAGAATCAAGCTAAAGAGCATAAATTGATCAAGAGAGAATAAGGAAAATCCTAGAAAAAGCAAAATACAATATCAAGAATTCAAATACAATAATCAAACGAATACAAAATACAATGAAAACTGAAAATAGGGCTTACACTAGTGTCATGGATTTTAGTAATCAGATGATAAAATAAATGCTAGTAATCATGTAATTAATCTTATCCTTAATCTTGGAGTGGGGACGACCGGGAGGCACACGAGAGACGACTGACGCTGGCGGCATAGCGAGGAGAAGGGCAGGGAATGGCTGCAGTTGCCAGGCACCGCGACCAGGGAGCACAGGGAGAGAGATAGGGTGGCAGACAAGGAGTAAGGCGGAAGGAGGTGCAGGCGATGCTGGGCGCGGCGCTGCAGGGGCGGTGCGACGCTGGAGGGCATGGAGAGATCGGAGAACGGCTGAAGTATATGGAAGAAGAAAAGGTAGAGGTGAAAGCTTGGGTTAAAATATATAGGGTTGGGGTTTTAGGGTTAGTGTAATAGGAGGCTGAAACAGGGTAAGTTGGGTTTTGGGTTGGGCTTATTTTTAAATGGGTATGGGTTGTAAATAGAATAGGGTATTGGGTTTTAAATGGGTATTAAGATTTAAATAAAAATAGGGTTTTAAAATCCAATGGGAAAATATATATCAATAATCAATAACATAAAAATAATATTTATAACAAAATGTAGTTTGCATTACAATAAAGAATTAATTTGAAATAACTACAAATACAATTAACAATTGGAATAGATTTTTAATTTAATAATCAAATATAATAATATTAATAAAAAAATGAAAAAAATATATATCAATAATCACAATAATAATAATACAGAGAAAAGTACAATACAATAGTAACAAAAATAAGAAAAATATTTTCCTTAATAATCCAAGCATAATAATAATAATAAAATATTTGTAATACAATATAAGAATCATTGGAAACTAATTACAAATAAAATTATTGATTAATAATAGACTTTAACATGAGATCCAAGAATATATTTTATCAAAAAGAATTTGAAAGCGGAAAAAAAATTTACAAAAAATTTAAATACAGAAATACACAGAAAAAGAAAATACACCCAAAATACAAGAAATGGGAAACATGGGTTACAAGAGTAGTTAATGTTGTTGATTGTTGTCGATTTATTGAGAGAGATGAGAGATAGTAGAGAGAGTTGAGTGAATTTGTGAAGAGAATTGAATGAAATGAGGTTGTATATATAGAATATGTTTTTTTTGAATTTCCCAAAATACCCAAAAGAACCAGCTAGTATAGATTCGTTGGGGGGGTATTTTAGTAATTACACAAACACAATATGTAAAACAAATACTGGAAAAAAAAATCAGATTATCCCAACGTTCAGCCCGTGGGCTGACCTGGCCCGGCCCGGGCCAGTTCAAACCGGTCCCATGCCCCTGGCGGGCCGGGCCGCCAGAGGTTTTTTTTGTGAAAAATGTGGACCGGACCGGACTGGATGATTTGGGTGGGTTGGCCCTGGTTCAGCTCGGTTTTGGGTGGGCCGAGATGGACCGGGTCGAGTAATGAGCAATCTGGGCCGGGCCGGTCCCGGGCTAGCCCGGCCCTAATGCCACCCCTACATAAAGGTGAAAAATATTAAGACCTGCAAGATGATTATTACCACTTCAAGAAGACTGGCACGCACCCTCTCCCCAAGTCCCTCAACCTCTCCTGGACCAAATCCTCTAGCAAAAGGAGCAGATGCTGGATCAATATTTTTTCTGTCCTCCATAACAAGACCCCAGAAATCCAAAAGGAAATGTTAAAAGTCCAGCTTCTATTTACAGACATGATATAGAACTCTTATCGTAAAAATCACAGAATGACATCATGCAACAAAAATAACAGACAGCCAGAGACAATTTATTCAATCAACAAGCTGATTAGTTAATTAATATAGACATCTGAAAGTAACAAAGTAATCAGAATCTCATTATAGCATAACTTTAATATTTGCAGGTGCAGGCAGAAATTAATAAACATAAACATAAAAATAAGAAGATTTCATTTGCATCAAGAATAATATCAGGAAGCATATGATGTTATAGACCTAACTCGAATAAGATTTTAAATAGCTTAAATGTTTTACTGTCAGAGCAAAAAATCTTGGGGTAATTTTATGGAGTATGTTAGAGCATCTGTAGTCGTTTGCCAAATATCGATAAAATGGATATTTAGCAAACGAACGTGCTGCACTTGTTTGCCAAATATCCATTTTATCGATAAATCGCTATAGTCGTGTGCTATAAATGAGAATCGATTTGAGAATTATCCATATTTGAACGACGGCACTTCGAGTGCCGTCGCACCCAAAAAAAAAATTTGCCGCGTCGGACAGCACTTCAAGTGCCGTCCGTTGAAAAATAAAAGAATTTTTTGCAATTAAAAAACCCACAAACAAATTAAAAAACCCAAAAAGGAATTCCTCCTTGGACGGCACTGCCGTCCATCGTTTCCGCGGCAAAATTTTTTTCACTTTTGGCTCCGACGGCACTTCATGTGCCGTTGCTCCTTGTATTTTTTTTTTTTTTTTTTTGTGCGATCGGACGGCACTCGAAGTGCCGTCCCACAAAATTAAGCGTTTTTTTTTTCTCTCCGACGGCACTTCATGTGCCGTCGCTTATTATTTTACGATAGATTGCTAAAAAATAGTTTTTAACGAGTACAGCAAAAGTTCGATTCTTATTTCTATTTATCCATATATCCATTTTCTCACCCACAAAGACTACAGATGCTCTTAGCACTAAAAACAGAAAAATGAGAGGGGATTATACAAGTCTGTTAAAGTGCATATCTGTTGTGCACAGTCACTAAGATATTGAACTCTATGAGTTGCAGAGAGAAGTGTGACAATTTTGAATTATCACTTCCTAAAAGACTTAATTAATTGCTTCAGCCAAATGTTCATAAGCAAAAATATATATGTTACTAGAACTTGGAAAAGAAAAATCTAGATGTTGCTGCTTTTCTTGGTATGGGAGAAATCAGATCATGTGAATTCTTTGGAGCAACAATTAAGAACTTGACCTTTTGACTTTCAATAGTGTTGACTACCTTTGACTGCGATTGGCTTGATGATCTGATTCGTTTGTGCCGTAGGATTTGATTCGTGTGATAACAATCATTTTCGCTGACCTACAAAAAGTCTGAGACACCGAAGTTGATCTCGGGGACAGACCCTCCAACGTTCAAGTCAAAAATCATGATACTTTGAAAGAGACTTTGTCGAGAAAATACTGATTATCTGTTTCTAGTGGAGGTAGGGAGGCATTTATAGTCTCTTTGGTCAGTTTCAAGATAATGATTTATCTCCAATTCCCGGTGTTTTTGGATTGAATCAGTTATCTCTTCTTCATGAAGAGATAAGAGTGGTTACGGAGAGTTTAAACTTCCTTCAAGATAAGAGATATGGTTTTTGAAGCACCCCTTATGGATAATCATGGGTATAAATCGTATTTAAACAGTCTGGACCCATTCTCATTGAGCTCGTAAGACAACCAAATTAAATAGACCCGTTTCGGAATGTTTGGTTTGAACGATACCCAATTCTCGTTTTATGGATGCATAAATAACGAGTTCAACAGACCTGTTTCGAGCTATTGGGTTTGAAAGATACCAAATTCCCATTTTACGGACCCGTGAATATCAAAATTACTGTTTTGCCCTTAAGAGCCTAAAGATTCGCGCCCGATTTGAATAGTACTGATTAGGTTCTATTTTTAACCATATCACAAGCCCTCCACTTCGAAAGACTGAGATTCTCTGCCTTTAAAGAGTAATTCGTCCGTTTTCAAGGGTTTATGGAACTTATCGGAGTTCTCGAAGAAGTCTGGATCTTGCTCGAGGTGTAACGGTATTATTCTGAGTTTGTAAGATACCCAAAATTAATTTTAGAATTTTCTGGATTTTTTGTGCATTTTTGGGTATTTTTTGAACTTTTTCTAATTTCTAATTATTTTTCTAATTTTTATTCAATTTCCGAGCTTCAATAATCAATTATCGAAAATTTTAATTAATTATTCTGAATTACTAATTATTTTTCGGAATTTTAAAAATATTGTTCCGAATTAACAATTCTTTAATGTAATTTTTAATTAATTTTATGAATTATTAAATATTTATTCGATTTTATAACTAATAAAGAAATTAATAATTAACAAATGACGTGGTGTGACCTGGAGCATCGATCATGACCGGCTCGAGAATCGCGGAGATCGAGTGGTCTAGAAGCGTTGACCGGCCAACGCAAAGTGCCCACTTTTAGCTCGAGGGCACGTTTGCTCGAAACACTGCACCGAACGATGGGGATGGTCCGGCTACGCGACACGTGGCACTGCACTGAACGATGTGGATGGTTTGGCTACGCGACACGTGGCATTAACCGTTGACCGTTGTCATGCTCCGCTTCCCGTTATACGGAAATACAGACACATAACTGAGGCCCAGTGAATGATATAAGTATACCAACTCATAACATCCATAAACTATACAATATCAGTAAGCTCAACAATACAATAATAATCACAGGAATAATAATGTAATGCAATAACCAATATCTGAGATACAAGAACTTACAAAATGCAGAGAATACACAATGCAATAGCAGTACGTCAAGTTCTTTTAGCATCTCATCATTTGTACCTGTATAAACAATATCTCAAAAGAAAGATGGAGAGCACCCGTTAGAGCAAGCTTCGGGTAACAAGTACTAGCAAGTAGTGAAAGAAATAAGGGACAATATAACAAGAACAAGAAATTGGAACGATATCAGAGTCAATAAATGATAGACAATAACAAGGTCAAAAGTCGATAATCAATTGTACAATGGTCGATAAACAGTAATCAATAAGGCCAATAGTCGATAGTCAATAATCAATAAACAATAATCAATAATCAATAAATCAATAGTCGATGTTTAGTGACAATCTTTAGGTCTATCAATCATTTATTAACCTATCTAATGCACACAATCCTGCGTCTCATACCATAGGTTCAGGTGCATACAATCAAGTGAACGTTTAGACTATAGTGGTTTACAGGATCATGTACTAGGGTCTTGCAATATCAATGACCAATGACCGATGACTAATGACCAGTATATGATAAATCTGCATACTATAATTAGTAATCCACAATTAATCGATAATCAATATGACCGACAACAATGACCAACATGGGCTGTGACCAATATCCCTTTCGTGTACACTCTCCTATATTGTCCACTACTAAGTCGACCCTTAATACCCCGACTTGTTATCATTTTATTACGATCAATGCAATCAATATGATCAATGAGGAAGGTGGTATTAAGAATTATGAAACAGTTATAATCAATTAGAACGGTAGTATCTACAATACCAAGAAGATATCAAGGCTATGAAATACATAAAATATACATATTTCGCTTATTAAATATGAAAAATAGTAGTTTTATATGCAAAAATATAACAATGCAAGTTCTGGACAGCAGCACCTATCGGTATCCAAATTTACTTTTTTGCTGCTACGGGAATGCAAATCCGATTTCGTCAGAGGTTCCAGAAACTAGACTCCCTGCCGGTTACAACTCATAGTCACACGATACATTATAGTTACATTAGCTATGCAAATAAGTTCATTTTTAACTGGTTTCGTGTACAATCTCGGTTCAGAAAAAATTATAATATGATAGTACTAAAACAGTAATAACTTACAATATATAAATCGGATTGAGGACCGTAAGATGTTCCCAATTCAAGAATCAGTGTGCTACAATTTATATGTAAAAAGTTCTAAATTTTAGTGTCGGGAAGTAGGTCGTAACCTTAGTACAAGCTGAAGCAAGAGACATGACAGTATATTTGAATGTCCGATAATACAATATATTAAAGGTTCAAGATTTATATCAATAACAATGGCACAATAAGAAGACTAAGAATCTACAACATTGTGTGAAAAAGAAAACCATGAATCAATATGGAATTTAATTTAATACGACATTCAAATCAATAACTACTTACCGAATGTCAAGGAAAACACTTGCACGAGAACAATAAAATATGTATAAGAGATACTTGCCTTATGTGACATTCAATACGAGAGTGGCGAGCGCACGGAAGCGAGTAACTACAGCAAGGAGACACAACAACAACAAACGACGGTGATGACAGCGAGGTAGCATTGAACAAGAATGGCAGTGGCACGGGAGAACGACAACGACAGCCACAAGCAAAGGCAAGAACAACAACGGGTACGAGCGACGAGGGGCTGTCACTAGTGTTCGGCAGCGAGCAAGGGCAGTTGTAATATCCTGGTCGGATATTATATTTGTATTTATATTATTTTTAAAAATTAAAATATTTTTATGGAAATTTCTTGGTTTTACTAAATAAAAACTTACCTGTGAATGTATACTAATAAGTATATATATGAGTTGTATCGATTTTGTGCACTTGAACAAAAATTCTGTAAAATGTGTTTTTGAGAAAATACTTGTAAAATCTCGGGCTGGTATTAAAAATTATTATTTTGATATTATTTTATTTTGATTTTCAGAATTACAATATTTTTGGTGGATATTATCCGGTTTTGTTAATAAAAATTATCTATGTATATATACCAGTCAGTATACATTTGTATTGTATCAAATTGGTACTGTAATGTTCCGAGCTGATAATAAAATTTATTTTATTATTATTTTCGAAATTCATTTATTTATATGCGGATTGTGCGGTTTAACAAACAAAAATTATCGGTATATATACTAATATATACGTATGTATATTGTATCGATTTCGTACGTTTGTATGCATTGTGTAGTATGTGTTTTGGATAAAAATATCTTATTTTTTTCATGATTAATCAAAATTGGATGGCTAGGATTTGTTTAGAGGCTTAAACCTAGGATTTAGGATTAATGAGATGCATAAGAATTTAATAGGTGAATTTCTACTAGAAGACTCTCCTCCACCTCACCCCCTCCATCTCACTACCCTTTGGCCGGCCAACCCTTACCCCAAGGGGGTTTTTGCAAAACCACTTGATGCATTTGCACTCCCCCCTTCTCATTCTCCTATAAATAGCCCCCTCTTCACCCTTTGTCTCATTTACAAGAAAAAAAAATAAAGATGAAAAGAAAGAGATGAAACCCTAAAGAGTTCTTCATTTGTGGGTTTTGCATAAGAGATTTTCTATAGGAGCTAGGAAGAAGGAGAAGGTTGCTTGTCTAGTTCTTCCTACAAAGAGAATCAAAGGTGGGGGTTGTCTACTTCTCTTTTATGTATTTTTTTCCCTATTATTTTGTTGTATGTGAAAAAGAACCCATCTTTAGGGTTAGCTATTTGGTGTATGTAAAAAAGTACCCATTCCTAGGGTTAAGTTAATTGTTGTATGTGAGAAAGAACCCATCTTTAGGGTTAATTATTGTTGATTGTAAGAAGAATACATCTTATGATATTTTGTTGTTGTAGGTTAAAAAGAACTCATCTTTATGATATGTGGTTGTTGCATGTAGTTGTTGTGTGTTTTAAAAACAACTTGGACTAAATCTTAAGCATATAAATGGTTGTAGAGATCAAAATGATCCCATGAAAATATGGATGGTAGAACTCAAATAAATGACATAAAGATTGAGTCTTTAAGACATTGTTGTTGTTATTTTTGCTAAACTAAGAACTTGGACTAATTGGTTTGGGCATATGAGTAGTGTGAGTAAAGATTGATCACATGAAAAGTTTGAAGGGAAGAACTCACTAAAAAACCCATAAAGATAGAATCTTTAGCCTTGTTATGATCATTGTTGTGAATCTTTAGCCTTGTTATGATCATTGTTGTTATTATTGTTATTTTGCAAACACAAATTATGACAACTTTGACTAAATCTATGAGCACATAAAGATTAGTAAAGTGAGAATGTTTACATACCCATTTTAGGGTTGTAGAACTCAACAAGAATAATAAAATACAAGTCTTTGTTGTATGCTGTTTTCCTACCATGTTAAAGATTAAGTCATTGTTAATTCTAGTTCATAAAAGATAAATCTTTTAGTAGTTGTTGTATGTTTACTTTCATACTTTTAAAAAAATCTAGTCCTTCGTAGATCTAGTTCATTAAAGATTAAGCTTCTATTTTTGTGAAAGATTAAGCTTCCATTTTGCTTCTATAATGGTAAAAGATTAGTTCTTTTGTAGCATGTCTATTTTGCTTTTATGATAGAAAGGATTACTTCTTTTCATATTGTATGTAGGAACTTGCAGGTTGAAGAAAAGTAGGTTTTGTAATATGTAGGATTTGTAGATTCAATAAAGGAAATTTTTGTATTATGTAGAACTTGTAGATTAAATAAAAGTAGGTTTTGTAATATGTAAGAACTTGTAGATTTAATAAAATTAGATTTTTGTAATAAGTAGGACTTGTAATTCATAAAAGAAGTAGTCTTTGTAATATGTAGAAATTTTCAAGAAAGTAGTCTTTGTAATATATAGGTTGTTCTAGTAAAGAACCCATCATGCTTGAGTTGCAGTAAAAAACCCGTGCTTGAGTTGTTGTAGTTGTTGTAGTAAAGAACTCATGCTTAAGTTGTTGTAGTTGTTCTAGTTTAGAACCCATGCTTAAGTTGTATGTTGCAAAAGAACCCATGCTTAAGTTGTATGTGCTAAAGAACCCATGCTTAAGTTGTATGTTGCAAAAGAACCCATGCTTAAGTTGTATGTGCTAAAGAACCCATGCTTAAGTTGTATGTTGCTAAAGAACCCATGCTTAAGTTGTATGTTGCTAAAGAACCCATGCTTAAGTAATATGTGCTAAAGAACCCATGCTTAAATTATAGTTGTTCTAGTAAGAACCCATGCTTAAGTTGTTGTAGTTGTTCTAGTAAAGAACTCATGCTTAAATTGTTATGGTTATTCTATTAAAAAACCCATCCTTAAGTTGTTGTAGTTGTTCCAGTAAAGAAGCCTTGCTTAAGTTGTTGTATTTGTTATAGTAAAGAACCCATGCTTAAGTTGTATGTTGCTAAAGAACCAATGCTTAAGTTGTTGTAGTTGTTATAGTAAAGAACCCATGCTTAAGTTGTATGTGCTAAGGAACCCATGCTTAAGTTGTATGTGCTAAAGAACCCATGCTTAAGCTGTAGTTGTTCTAGTAAGAACCCATGCTTGAGTTGTAGTTATTCTAAGTAAAAAAACCCATGCTTGAGTTGTAGTAAGAAACCCATGCTTGAGTTGTTGTAGTAAGAAACTCTTGCTTGAGTTGTAGTAAGAAATCCATGCTTGAGTTGTTGTAGTAAGAAACCCATGCTTGAGTTGTAGTAAGAAACTCATGCTTGAGTTGTTGTAGTAGGAAACCCATACTTGAGTTGTAGTAAGAAACCCATGCTTGAGTTGTTGTAGTAAGAAACTCTTGCTTGAGTTGTAGTAAGAAACCCATGCTTGAGTTGTTGTAGTAAGAAACCCATGCTTGAGTTGTTGTAGTACGAAACCCATGCTTGAGTTGTTGTAGTTGTTCTAGTAAAGAACCCATGCTTGAGTTGTTGTAATTGTTCTAGTAAAGAACCCATGCTTGAGTTGTATAATTGTTCTAGATTCAAAAGAGCCCATGCTTCAGTGATATGTTGTAGTATTCTAGTCAAAAGAACCCATGCATGCTTAAGTTGTATGTTGTAGTGGTTTTAGTTAAATTTCTAAAAAGGAACCCATGAGTTTAGCTTGCATGCTAATCCTGTTGAACTATTAAAATGAACCTATATTTCACATTGTTCTAGTCGAGCTTTTAAGAAGAAACCCATGAAATTAGTTTCACGATGGTTCTAGCTCACATTGATGAAGAACCCATGTATTTAGTTGCTAGGTGATTCTAGCTCAAACTTGAGAATAAACCCACGAACCTAGCTGCATGTTGTCCTAGTTCGAATTTGGGAAGAGAACCCATGAATTCTAGTTATATGGGGTTCTAATTAAAATTGGATCATATCATGTGAACATTCAACATCTTCAATGTATAGGTAATAATGGTTGGGAAAGTCACTAGTATTGTTAGCTCGATAAAAGCTCGTCTATGGTCTTATAGTTACCCTAGGGGTCATCAACCATCAAGACTCGCATCCTACCACCTTGGATACTTTGGATAAATCACACCTCCTGCACCGAAGAATCTTAACTAGTGTGGGTTGATCGCGGGCCGAGAGTGTTGACGAGATCTGAGTTAGGCATAGTGATGAGTGAGGGAGATCCCGTCACCGATGTCTTGGATCGATAGGCCATGAGTTGGACCGAGACAATCCAAAGAAAATCTTTATTGAAAACCCTGTAAGATTGTTTAGGTTTAGTGACATCATTAGGGTCGTAACTTATAAAGATCATTACTTACCCTTTTTGACAAAAAGGGGAGAGTTGGTATTAGGGGTGATACCCTATGATCCAACTTGTCCTATAGGTCGACACTAGGCGGTGTTATTGGTTGTACCATTCTTGTCAAAGGGATACGATCTATGCCTTCTCACAGTTGGGAGCACGGAATCCATATCTCGTCTGTCAATTTCTGAAGTGCCTTGATAAGGGCGGGAGCGATTCTTGTCGGAGCTAGGGGGATGGACCCCCGAAACTCTGTCATGTTCTATATCTAAGGGCGAAAAGCCATAGACTACGGTCTATCAGTTAGGGGGCCACATGGGATGCTTCAAGCTAACCTGCGCTGCGGATACTCCAAAGGTTCGTCAAATTTTTGAGTGAGGTCCGGTATGTCAGGAAATAGTGGCAAACAGAGACACCACTATATGACTGCGAATGGCTGGATTAGACCGTTTCAGAGCAACCTCATTAGTCCGTCTTATCTTCTGAACCAAGTCGAGTACAAGTGTAGAATTCATGGCGCGGGTTCAAATCCCTATATATGAAGAAACGGCTTGAGATGGGGCGTATGTAGTATGGGATGCATACTATTCTGGAGACTTGCTTGCATTAGTTAATCTTTCATTAGAGTCTAAGTCATAGCATACACTGATACATCAATTATATATACATGTTTCTCTTTTCATCAATCTGTTTGTTTAAAGTAGAGAATCACTGCTTGTCATCAGCCTTAAAGCGTCAGTATGTGTACTGACGTCCATATTTCAATAGATACTGGATTGCAATGCTACAGGTACAGGATTCAGGGGGATTCAAGGCGAGAGATGCAAAGTCATATTTATTTTTTGTTTATTATATGTTGGTTACCATTGTTTCATTGTAACATTTGTTGTAATTTATTTTATGTTGGGAAGCATCCAAGTGAAATACCAAGTGTTGTTCTTTATTCATTATACTCTAATATAAATTTGTTGAAAGTTGTAACACTTGGGCTTTTAAAAGTATTATTGTAACACTGATGTAATGTATTGCAGTTATATAACATTCAGACTTGTAATACATTTGTGTTGAATAAAAAGTTTTAAATTTTTTCTATTTTTCTGTGTATTGTGGCTAATTGAAGAAAATATTCTGTCTTATGTCACAGTTTCCCAGTATATGAAAATTGGGGCGTTACAGCAGTAGGGTGACTGCGGCAATTCGCCGGGGTGGAAGTGTCGGGTGGCAAGGTCGAAGGCAGTCGAGATGGCAATTATCGATTGTAAATTCTTGATTTTGATGACTACAACGCAATACACAGTTTTTCTATATATTACATATCTTTTGCAGTGTGTATCAAAAGTGTTCAAGGTCAATACCATGATGAAGCATTCAAAGCCAATACAATGTGATGAAACTTTCAAAAGTATTTGCTTAAGCCACAAAGACAAGATCAATCCACAAAGACTCAAGTTCAAGTTCAAGTTCAAGACTTTCAAGAGCTTTCAAGTTTCAAATTCAAGACTTCAAGAGCTTCAAGTGATTAGCTACTTTTGAACAAAATGTCTTGTAATATTGTTTGTATTATTTGTGAGCCTTAGAGTCTTGTAAAAGCCTTGTCACACACACACTCACACATTCCCTAAATAAAGAAAATGTTTTACAAAATCAAAATGTCAAAATCTTGTATAAGTTCAGCTGATTGAAACCAGTCGACTTACTCTTGGAAGCAGTCGACTATTAGAGTACGAAACTGACTGAACTCATTCAAGCTCTGACCAGTCGACTATTCGAGCCGCTTTTGACAGTTTTCTGAATTTAAAACTTGTTTTTCAAATTCAAACGTTTTACAGCTATTGTATGGCAGTTGGGATACTATCTCTCAACGCCCAAAAGTTCTAACTCTATAATAAGAGTATAGAATTCATTTGGCAAAGGTTACTTAACTCCTCAACTTTGATTTTCAAGTCTTTTGCTTTTGAGAAGAAGAAGAACAAGCATATACTTTCTTTAAGACTTGGTTCTCTGATTTTCAGTCTAGTATAACATTGAATTCGTTCTAGACTGAAGTCAGAAGTCGACCTATAGCCAATATACAAAAAACACTTCCACATACAAGGCTTTAGGTTGTTGTAAATTTCTTTTTGTTGTTGCTTCACTCTCGGGTTGTGAGAGTGGTCCTCTCGGTTGGAGAGTAGGACTCTTGGTTTAGAGTCGGTTTTACTCTAGGGTGTAGAGTGGGTTGTGCTGTCTCTATTAGTGAGAGAGGTCTACGGATTTGACATAGTTGTTGTCAATGGTCATAGAGTATTCTTGTAACGTTTTCAAGAATAGTGGAAAATCTCAAGTGGGTTGCTTGGGACTGGACGTAGGTCGGGAGGACCGAACCAGGATACATCGTGGTGTTTTCTGTGTTGACTCTTTGTGGTTGTATTATCTAAACTTGCATTTTTAATTTCTCTGAGTTTCTTGTGTAAATCGAGTCTGGTTAGTCGACTACTTTACTCTCTAAGTCGACTTAACAGACTTGTAACTGTTCAGTTAAATTACTCTTCTAATCTGACGCTTCAGTCGACTGCCTTCAATTTGCAGTCGACTTAACAGTGCAAAAAGTTCAATTTATTGATTAATTTTTATATAACACTATTCACCCCCCCCCCTCTAGTGTTATTTGTCTTGCATACAGGATCCAATACTGAGGTTCCTGGGTGGTGGTCGTTGCTGATGGCGGAGACGAGGAGGCTACAACAAGGAGCAATGTGCAAGGTGGTCGGGGCAGTCAGGGGAGATGGTCAGGAGGTTACAGTGATGGAAGCAAGGTGGCGAGAAGACGTTCAGGTTCTGATGGTTGTCGCGAGGCAGCAAGGGGATGGCAGTGGCAGGGTGAATGGGACGATTGACGAGCGGTGGGGTACTGCTATGGGTGGTCAGAGACGTCGCGGTGGGAAGAGGCCGGAGCAACAAGGTTGCGGGATGAGGATGGTCAGGGTTTCGCGGTTGCAAGTAGAAGGCAATGGTGATGGAGAAGAAAGCAGTCGGGGTGCGACAGTGGGCTGCTACGACGGGGTGGCAGAAGTGGAGATATGGCGAGAGGCAGCACAGGGATGGTTTTCGACGTGGTCGAAGACCAGAGAGGGAGCTTCGGTGTTGGGTTTCAGAATCAGACAAAGAAGAAGAGAAAAGAAGAAATGAGGGGGGGGGGGGGGGGGGTTAGGCGGCTGATCAAGATGAAAGAAGATATTAGTGTTAATTAATAGGGATTAGGATAATATATTAGGGATTAAGAATTAGGGTTATAGGGTTTCAGGTTATATGGTTATAGGGTTTATAAAATTGGGTTAAAACCAACAAAAAGATCAATAATAAAATAATGAAGTTTTGGGCTTTACAAAAATTATCAATAACAAATATTAGTAAAATAATCGATTACTACTAAAACATAATTTCTAGGTTCGAAAACTAATTAAGTGAGCTGATGGATGCAACTGAGTTTAAGAGAACAAAGTTTATTTGAGTGTCAAAATAATGATCAGATAATATATATATGAAATGGATTATAAAAAATGGTTTATGGTCTCACACTTTATAAATAGTCAAATAATAAAATTGGACTTTGTTTGGGCTAGAATATAAATAATAACTAAATAAGAAAAATAAAATTTTAGAATGCCATAAAATTTGTGTTAAAATACATAATCAAGAAGAAAGAATTAAGATTATATAATGGAATATAATTCGGGTTAAAATCTATAATCATATGAAACTAGCGGCAAACACAAATGATGATTATGGAGGATTTAAATAAGAATTGAATATCATATTGTATATAATTGGGTTAAAAGAAAGGAGAATTATAGAAAATTCAAACACAAATATACAGGACAATTTTTGTACAGACAAAAATGGGGGTTACAATCCTACCCTCCTTACAAATAGAATTTTGTCCTCGAAATTCATTCAGGCAGAACGTAGGTTAAAGCGAAAACAAACTTGTGAAATAACAAAACCGGGAATTAGATGGATAGAAACGAAGTGGTAGCAACAGTAGAATAAGAAAGGACATGGATATGAATGGGGTGATCTAGAATGGTGTTAAATAATGAATAGAGGCATGATGATGAATGAAATGTATGAATAAGGAAGTAAACTAAGCAAAGACGGAGAAGTAACATAACAATCATGAGATCTATGGGTTATGGGCCCACCACTGCTTCCACTGCGCCGCTCTGATCGGAAAGACTCTATCATCAACGTCCATTAACTCTAGCAATCTGTCTCGTGGCTCACCATATCCTTGACACCTCCAAACGACACCTCTCTAGCATAAAATTTGGAGTCCTGGTGACGTGAGATTCTGAACACTTTCTTGAGATCATGGGACTCTACATGCATACCTCAGAGCAAACGACAATACTTCCTCTCGTGGTGATGATCCAAGCTACTGACATGTCGTTGTAGATCAAGTGTTGCCAATCGACGAAACAAGCATAAATAAAAAGAATGTAGCACCAGAATCAAAAGAACATGGGTACGAAAAGAATGAAATTATACCCAATATGGAATCAATGAATGTGGATGAATGGAAGGGACGAAAGAAAATAAGAAATGAAGGAACTGAATATGAAGGAATCAAAAGTGGATCGAATAAGATTAGTATCCAGATGATATGTTGGTTATTACATGTTCATGTCATCAACGTGGTGTACATATTGTTGAGTTTAACATGGTTCAAACCTGACTTGGTTAACATATTAGCCAATCCTGACCAACATATTTGCCAAACCTGGCTCTGATACCAATAAAAACATTGTTACACCCCACTTCCCTATATACAGAAACACATGCACGTAACCGAGGGCCAACGAATGATATAAATATACCAACTCATATCATCCATAAGTTATACAATAGCAGTAAGCTCAACAATACAATAATAATTACAAAAACAAGAATATAATGCAATTACCAATATCTGAGATACAAGAACTTATAAATTGCCGAGAATACACAATGCAATAGCAGTATGTCAAGTTCCTTCAGTATCTCATCATTTATACTTGTATAAATAATAACTTAAAAGAAAGATGGAGAGTACGCGTTAGAGCAAGCTTCGGGCAACATGTAGTAGCAAGCCGTGAAAGAAATAAGGGACTATATAGCAAGAATAAGAAATTGGAACGATATCAGAGTTAATAAATGATAGACGATACTTACGTCAAAAATCGATAATCAATTGTACAAAGGTAAATAATAATCAATAAGGACAATAGTCGATAGTCAATAATCAATAAACAATAGTCGATAAACAATAATCAATAATAAAAAAATCAATAATCGATGTCTAGTGACAATCTTTAGGTCTATCAATCTTTTCTTAACCAATCTATTGCATGCAATCCTGCGTTACATACCACAGGTTCGGGTGCATTCAATCAAGTGAACGTTTAGACTATAGTGTTAAATTTTACAGGGTCATGTATTCAGGTCTTGCAATATCAATAACCAATGACTAATAACCGATGATGTCACGCCCCGCTTCCCAAAAGGAATACGGAATACGAGTACGTAACAAAAGCCCAGCGAATGATTATCATCATCCTTAAGCTGTTTTAGAATCTTTACAACACATCACAGAATTTATCAGAGTCGGAAGCAAAAGGGACAACCATTCACGAATACTTGAAACAAATTACCAACAGAAATTTACTTGAATCCAAATACAATATTCTCAAATAAAATCAGAGTCTGGAGAAAAACAAATGTCCTGGGTCACATCGCCCAAATACAAATAATATCCAAATAACCAAATACACTTGTTCAATGTTCAAGCAACAACTAATTATAAATATAAAGCAGAAATTCCAACTTAATATATCCTCTCGCCATTACCATCAAGCAGCTGACCAACCTGTTCTGCAATTAGTAAATTTGCAGGAAAGGGGAAAAGAAGAAAAACAAGTACCCGTCAATTGCAAGTCACGGGTCACAAATAATGTAGGATACAAGCACATGGGGGAAACTAAACAGATCTAATTATTAGCAGAAGCAGACCTAGCATGGTATGGCTGAATTCAACTAACATGGTATCCTAGCATATGTCTCAAGTGTTAAGTGTCAAGTGTCAGATAATAGATATGTCAGGTAATCAGGTAATAGATTTCAGATAGTCAGTTATTCAGATACAGATTTCCATATAACAGATTCAGATTCAGATTTCAGATTTCAGAAACAGATTCAGATTTATGTAAGTCTTGTGTGATTACTATCTAGGTAGCACTTCATGCGCCATACTTTTATCACATGGTTTCTACATTCAAAACAGTTTCGTTTGCAGATTTCGTAGGGGATCATATAGGGTGATGTACTCAAGATCAGACAGATATCAGATAATAGGCAGATAGAACCTAGTGGTTCTCTTCTTCTCTACACCTTCATATAAAAAGTAATGTAGACAGGGTCAGAAACAGATAGATAGAACCTAGTGGTTCTCTTCTAATCTACACTTTCATATATAAGAAGTAATGTAGACAGGATGGGAAACACGGCCTCCCTTCTAAGTACACATTTCTATGCTTTCCCACTACTAGATCTTTCCCATAAACCCCGGCTTGATTACTTTTATTATGGTTATCAAACAGACATGAATGTGTGCAAAATAGTGTCAACTAATATGATACAATCAGGTTTAGGTTCAGGTAATCAAATCAGCATGTATAGATAATATAGAGTCACCTAAACGAGCACAAAAGTGTATGTTCATAATCAGGACAGCAAGACCAATCAGTACTAAAACAGAGATTCTGAACTCTAAAAAAATGCAAACCTAGATCTGTCGAAGGATCTGGAAACTAGACATCCACACGATTCCAACGCATATAAATAATTTATATACTAGTTCATAACATCATAGCTAAACACTGATTTGAATACGGAATTTATGTTCAGCCAGAAAACAGGGAAACAACTTCAAAAGCATGAAAACAGCATGAAAACACATCAAATAATTCCACGAAAAATTTGGGGTATTTCCATATAGGTATAGACTCAAAATAAGAAGTTTCATAATATTCCGGTAAGTATAGATCAGTCATAAAAAATAAGAAGCAACAAGAAAACATAGTTTGACGAATCCGGAATTTCTCAACACTACTGTACGAAAACTAGGATATCTCGCAATCAGTGAATCGAAATCCAATTCTGCCAAAATGACAAGAAAATAGATAGATTTTAATAACTTTAATATTTCACAAATAAATTTCATACAGTATAAGGAATTGCAGTGAAAACAGAGTTCTTTACTAAATAGCGCGCAATTTACAGCATGAGTAGATTTAGAAAAGAATATGAAACACCACAAAAAACTCATCTTTAAAATTCATCAAAAATCTGGGTAGTCCCTAATATCATAAGGAAACACTGAGCAAAATATTATACCAAGATATTATGTATAGGGTAGTTCTTGAAAATAATTTGTTAACAAAATTGACTCAAAACAAAATCTGGAATCTATCGACACGTCTGTACCAAAACCATCATAACTCAGTCATACGAACTCCAAATAAAGTAAAACTAGTGGAGTTTGAAAATAGACAAAATTATCTAAAATCCATATTTATTTTGGAATTAAGATTCGGACTGTAGCATGGACGAAAACAGCAAACAACACAGAACAAGCCACAAATACATATTTCACACCTCTAATTAAACACATCATAACTTTCACAATATTGATCCAAACACCTCCAAACATGAAATACAAACTACCAAACATCTAAACATCATGTTTAAGGGTTTCTAACATGTCCACACCTATTATTTTTACTTAGGCATTCAATCAAACACAACTCATGCAATAATCACAGACATGCATCAAAATCAAGTTTTGGGCATATCCTAGTTCATTATCCTATCAAGCTTGGTGTCATAAGCCATCTATGGCCAAATTACCACAATAGAGACAAAATCCATCAAGAAAAACACAAATTTTGGTTGTCTCTAGACCCAACTATACTATATGTAAACTTTTTGACTTGTATCAACCTAATAAATTGTAGTACAAGTTACTTGCCTTGTTATGGAGTGAATACGATGCAAATAAGCCTTAGGAACAAAACCCACGAGCGAATTTCTTCCAAGCACGAATCCAAGAAAACCCACAACAAAAACGCTTTACGAACGAACTCCTTGATGCAACGAACCAATGTGGATAATACGCACTTGAAGAATCATTAAAGGGGAAGAGTTTGATGGTGTTTTTGATGGTGGTGGTGCTGTTTGTGGTAGCCGGCCAACAAGGAAGGAGGGTGAGGGTTTGTAGGGTTTTGTATAGAAGTATGGAGAAGGGTTTGTAATGGTGGTGTGGTGGCTAGATGTTGGGATGTTCGGGATTGTGTGGGTCGGTTTGCAAGGAGGGAGAGCAGCCAGGATTGAATAGGTGAGGGAGGCCGGTTGTAATTGAGAGGGAGAGAATTAATTAGGTTTAGGGTTAGGGTTTTGGAGCATTAGGATATTTATATAGGGGATTAATGTGGGCTAATGGATTGTGGGTATGGGTATGTAATAATAGGTATACAAATGGGTAATGGGTAATGGGTAGATTTCAAATAGGAATACAATCTATAGTGAATTCTATGGCTCCTAAAACTCTCCTTAGGGGTCAAAAATCCTAATTATGGGAAAACACCACCAAAACTCCATCACATCACCAAAATAAATAATAATAATGAACGAGGCCAAGAAAATGAGGAAAAGAACTCAAAATGGCGAAAACGAACCTAAACGGCGAACAAACAACAAAAGGAACTCAAATGAAAAGAAAAAGAATATATATTGAAATTAAATTCAATATACGATTCAGAAAAATACAAGATATATAAAAATACACAAAAAATGAAAAATACACTCCAAAATACATAAAAATGAAAAACAGGGGTTACAAATGACCAATACACGATAAATCTGGAGAATGTAGTTAGTAATCCATAATCAATCGATGATCAATATGACCGATAACAATGACCAATATGGCTATGACCAATATTCCCTTCCGAGTATACTATCCGATATTGTCCACTACTAAGTCGACCCTTATTACCCCGGCTTGTTAACATTTTATTACGATCAATGCAATCAATACGATCAAAGAGGACGGTGGTATAAAGAATTATGCAATAGGCATAATCGATGAGAACGGTAGTATCAGTACAATACAAAGAAGATATCAAGGCTATGAAATACAAGAAATATACACAATTCAATTCATTAAATATGAAAAATAGCGGGTTCATATGCAAAAGCATAACAATATAGGTTCTGGACAACAGCACCTATTGGTACTCAAATTCACATTTCTGTTGCTACAGGAATACAAATCTTATTCCATAAGAGGTTCCAGAAACTAGAATCCCTGCCGATTCCAACACATATTCACACGATACATGATAGTTATAGTAGCTATGCATATAAATCCATTTGTTACTGGTTTCACGTACGATCTCAGTTCTGAAAAAAATATAACATGACAATACTAAAACGGCAATAACTTACAATATATTAATCAGATTGAGAAACTGTAAGATATTCTGGACTCAAGACTCAATGTGCTACAAATTCTATATACAAAGTTCTAAATTTTACTTTCGGGAACTGGGTCAAAACCTCAGTACAAGATCAAGCAAGAGACATGGCTGTATATTTGAATATCTGATAATTCAATAAATTAACGATTCAAGATTTATATCAGTAACAATGGTACGATATGAAGACTACGAATCAATAACATGATGCGATAAAAAAAACGATGAATCAATAATGGAATTCAATATGATATGACATTCAGGTCAATAAGTACTTGCTAGATGTCAAGGAAAATACTTGTACACGAACAATAAAATATGTACAAGAGATGTTTGCCTTCTATGACACTGATTACGAGAGTGGCGAGCTCACAATAGCTAGTAACTGCAGCAAGGCATCACAACAACAACAAGTGATGGCGAGGACAGCAAGGCAGCATTGAACAAGAATGTCAGTGGCACGAGAGAACGACAATGACAACCATAAGCAAGGGCAAGAACAGAAACAACTATGAGTGACGAGGGACTATCGCCAGTGTTCGGCAATGAGCAAGGGCATGGAATTCACCTGGGGGCAAGTGTCAGGTGGTGAGGTCGGAGGCAGGCGAGATGGCGATTGTCGATGGGGTTCCCGAGTGGTGGTCGTTGCTGAAGGCGGAGATGAGGTGGTTGCAGCAAGGAGCAATGTGCAAGGTGGTCGGGGTAGCCAGGGGAGATGGTCGGGAGGTTGTAGTAAAGGCAGCAAGGTGGCGAGGAGACGTTCAGGTTCCGATGGTGGTCGCAATGTAGCAAGGGCGAGAGGCAGCAAGGTGATGGTAGTGGCAGGGTGAATGGGACGATTGACGAGCGACAGGGTACTACTGTGGGTGGCCGGAGATGTTGCAGTGTAATAATATCCCGGACGGATATTACCGTATATAAATTATTATTTTATTATTATTTTATTATTATTTTGTTTTAATTCCAAAATTAGAATATTTTGGTGATTTTCACCCGGTTTGCTCCTAGACATTATCTGTATCCAGATATCGGTCAGTATATATCCGTATTGTATCAAATTGATACCGTGATCTTCCGAACTAATAATAAAATTTATTTTATTATTATTTCCAAGATTTAATTATTTTTAGGCGGATTATGCGAAGATTTTCCAGTATACGGACATATACGCGCACGTACGAGTAGTGTGTTGATTTGTGCATTACACGAATTGTGTGTTGTGTATTTTAGACAACACTTATTTTGCTATAACCTAGTAGGGATGGTTAAGGGTTTGATTAGGAGGCCTAACCTAGGTTAAGTATACATGAGAAGGTTAAGAAAACCCTTCTAGAAACCCTCATGTAAAACCTCACCCACACCACACCTCCACCACATCCTACCTCCACCAATTGCCACCTCCCCTAAGCATGGCCGGCCCACATTATGTGGGAGGTCCTTTTTGTAAATGTGAATGCACATTTTGCACTTACCCCCTCCTATAAATACCCCTTCATTCTCCTCCTTCTCTCATTTTTAGAAAACAAAAGAAAGAAAGAAAGAAAGAAAGAAAGGAAAAGAAAGAGAGAACAAAAAAATAACTTGAGAGTTTTGTTTTGTAGGTTAATAGAAGCTTTCAAAAAGCCTTGGGGAAGGAGAAGGAAAAGCAAGCTAGTCCTTCCTATAGAAAAAATAAGGTGGGGGTTTCTTCATGCTTCCTTGTTTGATTGTTTGTTTGTTTGTTTGGTTGGTTCTTTGACTTCTTCTTCTCAACCTCTTGTTTTGTTTTCTTTGAGTTTTGTTAAGTGTATTGTTGGGTGAGAATGTAGTAAGAAGTAAAAGAGAAAAAGAGTAGTACTATCTACTAAAATACATAAAGATCACACCTTTAAATTTGTAGTTGTTGTTTTGTATGTTATTGGACTAAGAACTCACATATTTCATAATGTTGGACATACAACCATTGTTGGTTGTAGGACTTAGAACACATAGCATATGAACATTCTTTTACAACCATTGTGGGTTGTAGGACTTGATTAAACCTTGGACTAATAATAAAGGCATATGTTCTAATAAAAAGATCTTTTCTTTTTAATCACTAGTTGTAGCTAATTAAAAAGATCTTTTCTTTTATTTTAATCACTAGTTGTAGTTAATTAAAAAGATCTTTCTTTTCTTTTTAATCACTCGTTGTAGTTAATTAAAAAGATCTTTCTTTTCTTTTTGATCACTAGTTGTAGTTAAATAAAAAGATCTTCTCTTTTTATTTTGGTCACTAGTTGTAACTAATTAAAAAAAGATCTTTCTTTCTACTTTAATCACTAGTTGTAGTTAATTAAAAAAAAAAGAGCTTCTCTTTTATGTTTGATCACTAATTGTAGCTACATACAAAAAAAAAGGGGGGATCTTTTCTTTTTACTAGTTGTAAAGTAAAATAAAATAAAAATGATCTCTTTTTATCACTAGTAATAACAAAGATTAGTAAGCAACTAAGTAGTAGTAAGCTAAAATAATAAGTAGTAGTATGTAATAAAATGAAGTAGTAGTAGCATGTATGTTGATTAATAAGGTAGTAGTAATAGTAGTAAGTTGTATGTTATGATTTTTATGAGAATGAAGTAGTAGTAATAGTAGTAAGTTGTATGTTGTGATTTTTTTTTATGAGAATGAAGTAGTAGTAATAGTAGTAAGTTGTATGTTGTAGTAGTAGTAGTAGATAATTATGTTTTGATTAAAATAGGAGTAGTAGTAGTAGTAAAATGTTGTAGGATTGCTTCTAAAAATGTTTAGAAGCCATTTTTATACTACTAATGTTGTAGGATTATTTCTAAAAATGTTTAGAAGCCATTTTTATACTACTAATGTTGTAGGATTACTTCTAAAAATGTTTAGAAGCCATTTCCATGCTACTAATATTGTAGGATTACTTCTAAAAATGTTTAGAAGCCATTTTTATACTACTAATATTGTTGGATCTTTTCTAAAAATAATTAGAAGCCATATTCATGCTACTTATGTTGTAGGATCATTTCTAAAAATGATTAGAAGCCTCATTCATGCTTCACATGTTGTAGGATCATTTCTAAAAATGATTAGAAGCCATATTCATGCTACTTATGTTGTAGGATCATTTCTAAAATGATTAGAAGCCTTATTCATGCTTCACATGTTGTAGGATCATCCCTAAAAATATTTGGAAGCCATATTTGTGCTACTAATGTTGTAGGATTACTTCTAAAAATGCTTAGAAGCCATGTTCTCATGCTTAATTAATTGTAGGGCTACTTCTAAAAATATGCTATCATGCTTGATGTTTAACATGTTGTAGGATTGTTTATAAAAATATGCTACCATGCTTTTATACTTAAAATGTTGTAGGATGTATTCTAAAAATATCCTATCATGTTTCATGCTTAGTTAATGGTAGGATTTATTCTAAAAATATCTAGCATGCTTAATGATGTTAGAATGATGTAGGACAAATTCTAAGAGTTTCCTACCATGCTTGGATTAATTAATTATGCTTAGAATGTTGTAGGAATCAATCTAAGAGTTTCCTACCATGCTTGGATTAATTAATTATGCCTAGGACGTTGTAGGATCAATGATAAAATTACTTACTATGTTAGCTTAATTATAGGTATGTGATATACCATGTTAGTTTAATTATGGACCTATGCCATGCTAGCTTAATTACAAGTAAGTTGTACGCCATACTAGCTTAATTGTAAGTAAGTTGTATGTCATGCTAGTCTAGATGGTGAGCAAGTTGTATACCATGCTAAAGTTCAAATACTTGCTTAGAATAATTGTAGGAGTAATGGTAGAACTACCTACTATGCCTTGGAATGTTGCTTGTTTATACTAGTTGGGTTGTGGGGATTAGTCGTGATAAGTAGTAAGCTTTCATGATCAATTAGTAACCTACGATTGACTATAGTAGACTTCATGTCTAGGTCGTAAGTGATTTTCATACTTGAGCTCGATGTAAGCGTAAGCATTAATCACATTCATACATAGGAATATCATGGTGGCCGTGTTATATGATTAGATTGATCGTAGGAAGATGCTTGTAGTTGTATGCTATACTTAAGGCGCTATAAGTTGAGGTAATAAGGATTGGGAAGACCACTAGTGATAGTTGGTCCGATAAAGGCCGTTAGGTCGCCTTCGGATTCTTCCTTAGTGGAATACCGACCATAGAATATTAGTAGACTCTTCTGTTGCTTCTAATATTAGATGACCAAGTTTGTTAGTAAGCACGTTTGGTTGCTTCTAGGATTGATTACCTGTATGGTTGTTTGCACACGGTTGTGCTCGTACGTGGCTCGACTGGCCCGTACGTAGCTGTGGGTCTCATACGCGGCTTATTTGGCTGGTATGTACGTTGTTGTCTCCTACGAGGCCCGCCTGGCTCGTGGGTAGTTATCGTTTCATACGTAGCATATTAGCTCGTATGTAGTTGTTACTCGTGTATAGCTGTTAGCTAGTACACAGTTCGTTGTAGGGCTATCGACCATCAAGACATAGCGGCATGCGTGTATATTCGCACGGCCAAAGTCTGGGATCGATGAGCCACAAACCGGATCCTGAGGGATCCTGGTAAGTCTAGGTTGAGCAGCCTAGTAGAGTTGTCTTGCGGAGCCTAATTTAAGGCCCAGCATGTGGTGTTTATAATATCGTCGTCCCTAGGATCGTCGAGTCAGGGACATCATTAGGGTAGTGACTTATAAAGGTCATTTTGCTCAGACCCTTGCCGAAGAGAGAGGAGTTGGTTGTAGGGGGCACCTTACGACCAACTTGTCCCTTGAGGGAGGCCTTAGGTGATGACATTGGGTTGTACCTTCCCGTCAAAGGGATACGTACGGTGGCGTCTCACAAGTTGGGAGCACGGGTTGCGTATCTCGCTCTGTTAATTCCTGAAATACCGTGGCTGGGGTGCCACAGGATGCATGGTGCAGTCCTGCGCTTGCTAGACCCCAGAGAGTGCCACAGGGTAGGCTTCGCGCTGCCCTGCGCTTGCGAAACTCTATGGTTTAATTTTGGAACGATGCCCGATATACTGGGATCGAGTGAGGTCCGGCTTGCCGGGTAGTAGTGGAAAACGGAGACACCATAAGCAGACTGCATAGGGAGACTTGACCCCTTCTGCAACCTCACAGAGTCATGGAGTATTGTCAGGAACAGGTCGTTTACAATTAGAGTTCTTAACGTGGGTTCAATCCCTATATATGGAGAAACGGCTTGAGATGGAGTCGCATGTAGTATGGCTGCATGTTGCTTTCGGAGACTTGCTGACATTAGAATAGGGAGCGTCCTTGTTCTACCTTCCCGTCAAAGGGATACGTACGGTGCCATCTCACAAGTTGAGGACACGGGTTGCGTATCTCGTGCTGTTAATTCCTGAAGTACCATGGCTGGGGTGCCACAGGATGCATTGTGCAGTCCTGTACTTGCTAGACCCCAGAGGGTGCCACAGGGTAGGCTCTGCGCTACCCTGCGCTTGCGAAACCCTATGATTGGATTTTGGATTAAGGCCCGATACACCGGGAAATAGTGGCAAACATGGACACCACTATATGACTGCAGTGGCGGAACTAGACCGCACCTGCAACCTTGTTGAGTGAGGTCCGGCATGCTGGGTAGTAGTGGAAAACAGAGACACCATAAGCAGACTGCATAGGGGGACTTGACCCCTTCTGCAACCTCACAGAGTCATGGAGCATTGTCAGGAACGGGTTGTGTATAATTAGTTCTATTTAAATATCGCGTTAGAGTCTAGTCATAGCACTCACGAACACTTAAACTACACCAACACCATTGCTATATTTTGTATATTGTTTGGGAGATTCGCTGCTATATGATCAGCCTTTAAGCGTCAGTGAATACTGACGTCCCCACTTCCATAGGTACTGGATCGCCGAAGTACAAATGCGAGATTCAAGAGGACTCAAGGCAAGGAAAGCAAGGAGTCAGTATTAAGTTTAGTTCCGCTGCAAAATATGTATTGATTCTGTATTAGTTAAGAAGTACTCTGATGTAAGATGTGAAGGTTGTAATACTTAGAAATGTAAAGGCAATATTGTAACTCCATTGTAAAGTATTACAGTTGTACAGTATTCAGACTTGTAACACATTGTGTATTCAATAAAAAGTTTTAAATTCTCCTGTTTTTTCTGTGTATTGTGACTAATTGAAGAAAAGGTCTTGGCTCGTGTCACGGTTTCCCAGTATCGAAAATCGGGGCGCTACATGCAGTGGGAGGAGGTCGGAGCAGCAAGGTTGCGGGATGAGGATCGTTGGGGTTTCGAGGCTGCAAGTGGACGGCAGCGGTAGTGGAGAAGAAAGCAGCCGGGGTGCGATAGTGGGCGGCTGCGATGGGGTGTCTGAAGTAGAGTTGCAGCGAGAGGCAGCATGGGGATGGTCGGCGATGGGGGCTAGTTGTCGACGTGGTCGAAGACGAGAGAGGGAGCGTCGGTGATGGGTTTTGGAACCAGACAAAGAAGCAGGAGAGGAGAAGAAGAAGATTGGGGGGGGGGGGGTGTTAGCAGCTGATGAAGATGAAAGAAGATATTAGCGTCAATTAATAGGGGGTTAGGATTATGTATAGGGGTTTAAGAATTGTGGTTATATGGTTTATAAAATTGGGTTAAAACAAATAAAAAAGATCAATAATAAAAGAATGAAGTTTTGGGCTTTACAAGAATAATCAATAATAAATATTAGTTAAATAATCGAGTTACTACTAAAACATAATTTCTAGGTTCTAAAAATAATTGATTGAGTAGATGGATGCAATTGAGTTTAAGAGAACAAGGATTATTTGAGTTTCAAAATAATGATTAGATAATATATATATATGAAATGGATTCAAAAAAATAGATTTTATGGTCTCACAGTTTATAAATTGTCAAATAATAAAATTAGACTTGGTTTGAACTAGAATATAAGTAATTAACCAAATAAGAAAAACAAATTTTAGAATGCAATAAAATTTGTATTAAAATACATAATCAAGAAGAAAGAATTAATATTATGGAATGGAATATATTTCGGGTTAGAATCTATAATCATATGAAAATAACTATAAATACAAATGATAATTGGGGAGGATTTAAATAAGAATTCAATATCATATTGTATACAACTGGGTTCAAACTATAGGAGAATTTATAGAAAATTCAAATACAAGAATACAAGAAAAATCTTGTATAGATGAAAACGGGGGTTACAATCTGATATGGCTAAAAATGGGGTTAAATCAGAACCGTCCAGATTGGGCGCGAATCTTGAAGCTCGGGGGTAAAACGACAATTTCACATACAAATGAATCCAAAGCGGGTATTGGATCTCCTTCTCACAGATCCAATAACCCACAAACGGATCCACTCCAATTGGGTACGGGTCCCGACCCGAAGCGAACCCAGACCAACAGGAGACAAATCAGGGTCACTGATTTGACCAAGTCCACGGGCCTGATTTGCTCTCACCGGGAATCAGGGATTAGTTTCCTAAACAGACTGTGAGGATTTTACTCCTGGCAGTTACACAGGGAATCAAGTACCTAATCACTCCCCTGGCGACTATAAATACCTCATCTCTACCACTGTGACCGGGTAATCACTCTTTTTCCACCTTAAGCTCATTCTTTAATCACCACTGGTTACTGACAAGAGCGTCGGAGGGTGCGTCGCCGGAATCAACCCCGGTGTCTCGGACTTCCTTGCAGGTTGCGGCAGGAATCAGAAGGCTTGGATCCGCTGTTCTGGTTTCCTCGAACTCACCAATCTCATCTGTTTACCCCCACACCGAAATCAGCGGTAACAGATTGGCACCGTCTGTGGGAAACACCACACGAACAGCCTCCGTCTCTTCCTCGTCGTCTAGCCCTGCTCCAACCATGCCTGCAAAGAAGGTCAGATCCAGAGGGTCCAACCGCAGGGCCAATCCCACCGATCAGACAGAGGAAGTCCCTGTCAATCCTGTTCTACAGCCTGAACTTCCTCCCCCGGTCCAGCAGGGCCAACCTCCTCTTCCCAAACAACAACCCCCCAATGGCCCTTCCGGCCACAACGGGCGGAGGCAGAAGCAGCCCCTTAACCCAGACCATATCTCGGTTCATAATGAATCCTCGGATTCAATGGCTTCTCATCACCCCGACCTCTGCAACACAGTCCTGAACCGCCAAAAAGAGGAGGACCTTCGCACCCACCTAGATGAAAGGCGGGCCCGAGAGGGAGCCTCCCGCCAGCATCATGGTGAGCGATCTCCTCACCGCCGAGACGGTAGGAGGTCTCCAGACCGACGGGGCCGAGCGGCATCTCCCGAGCAACGCAGGAGGAGGCCACATTCCCCTGCGGATCGGCATCATCCGAGGAACAATGAGGCACCTATCACTCGTGCTGAGTTCCTACAATTTCAGGAGACCGTGCTACAGGCCCTCAACCTTCGCCCCAACAACCAAAATGCCCAGAGGGTTCCAACACCACCGCGGGTTCCCAGTCCTCGCCACAGATCCAGAAGTCCTCTCCCGGCTCCCAGTCGCCAGCAGCGCCACTTTAGTCCCCACCGATCCCAGGACTACCGGCGCCGCAGTCCCCGCTCCCCTTCCTATGAAGAAGAGTCCGGGGGATTGTATGATTACCGGCGGAGGGACGATGCCCTCAACCACCGTCTCCATGAGGTGGAGAGGCGCATTGGTCGCATGGACAGAGAGGAGGTGTCCAGAGCAGGGACCGTCCGGCCCAACAGGCCCCCTTTCTCTCGGACGATCATGGAGGCCTCCATACCGAGGGGTTTCAAACCTCCGCAGTTTGAAATGTACTCAGGGGAGTCCGACCCAGTTGATCACATCGAAAGCTTCAAGACCTTAATGCTGATCCATAAAGCTTCCGACGCCATGCTCTGCAAGACCTTCCCTGCCACCCTCAGGAGGTCGGCTCGGGAATGGTACTCCAGGCTCGCCCCCTCTTCCATCTTCTCGTTCGAGCAGTTTGAAACACTGTTCATAACTCACTTTGTGAGTAGCAGGCGAGCCGAGAAGACGAGCCTCTCCCTACTCAACCTGCGGCAAGAAAGGGGAGAGAAGCTGAGGGACTATGTGAAGAGATTCACCGCAGAGGTCAGGTCTATCGCCTCCCTAGACCAGTCAGTGGCGACTGTGGCGTTCCAGTCGAACGTCCTCAACTCCAACCTCCGGTCGTCCCTCGCCAAGAAGCCCCCGCACAACTTCGCCGACCTTCTCCTAAGGTGCGAGAAGTATATCCGGGCGGAAGAGGCCGAGTGCCTCCCGAACTTTGGAGGATCGGCCTCCGGATCGAAGAGGAAGGCGACAGAGGAGGAGGGGTCGAAGAAGATGCAGAAGGACAACGGCGGTCAGCACCGTCCTCCCCCTAGGTTCGAGAAGTTCACTCCCCTCACCACCAATGTCTCTACCATCCTGATGGAAGTGGAGAAAGAGGGGGTCATCCCTCCAGCTCCGAGGATGAACACCCCGGCTAAGAGGAGGAATAAGGAGAAATGGTGCTGTTACCACCGGGACCACGGCCATGACACCAACGACTGCCGGGCGTTGAAAAATGAAATAGAGGCCCTCATCCAGAGGGGGCAACTGGCCAAATTTGTCAAGGCAAACGATCGGGCGGATCGCAACACTCCTCCGCCTCGGGGGGCTAACAAGCGCTCCGAGCGGCGCGAGGAGACGCCCGAGTTCGAGGAAGAACGGGTCCTGCACCTCATCCACGGAGGCCCTATGGGGGGCTCCTCCAACTCCTCTCGGAAGGCCTTCGTCCGAGAGGTCAACTCAGTTCACAGCGCCTCTCCTCCCAAAGGCCTCGGAGTCCCGGTGACTTTCTCCGATGAAAACCTCGAGGGGGTCCGAACTCCCCACTGTGACGCCCTCGTCATCGACCTTCGCATGGCAAACTTCAAGGTGCAAAGGGTCCTGGTGGATAACGGGAGCTCGGTGAACATCCTCTTCCTCTCGGCCTTCCGAGGGCTGCAGCTGTCACGGGACCGTCTCAAGCCGGCCGGTTACACACTCCACGGGTTCACGGGGGTCCCAGTAACTGTCGAGGGAGTGATAACCCTAGACATAACTACTGGAAAGACCCCTACTACCCGGACCGAGCCGATGGACTTTATGGTCGTCGACGTCCCGGCCGCATATAATGTCATCCTAGGCCGACCCGGCCTAGCTGCCCTGGAAGCTGTCCCCTCAGCATACCACCTTAAAATGAAGTTCCCCACTCGGTCAGGAGTAGGGGAAGTTAGGGGCAGCCAAGAGACGGCTCGGAAGTGCTACATGACTTCCACTGGGGGACCAGTGCTCTCCCTCGAGACTCTAGAAATCCCCGAGCTGAAAGTCCGACCCACGTCCGAGCCGACGGACGAGTTGGAAGAAGTGCTCTTCTCGGACGAAGATCCGAGCCGAAAGTTCCTCATCAGCAAGTCCTTGCCGACCGCACTGTGCTCTGACTTGGTGAAATGCATCCGGGATAACCGCGACCTGTTTGCTTGGTCAGCCGCGGATATGCCCGGCATCTCCGAGGAGTTGGTAGTCCACCGCCTAAGTGTCGAACCGGGTTGCAAACCGGTTCAGCAGAAGAGACGAAAGTTCGCTCCCGAGCGACAGCAGGCCATCAAGGAGGAGGTGGATAAACTCTTGAAGGCTAAGTTCATACAGGAGGTAAACTACCCCGAGTGGCTCTCCAATGTTGTAATGGTCAAGAAGTCCAACGGTTCTTGGAGAATATGCATCGACTTCACCGACCTGAATAAGGCGTGTCCGAAGGACCCATTCCCTCTTCCGAACATCGACACCCTCATTGATGCCACCTCGGGCCATGAGCTCCTCAGCTTCATGGACACCTTCTCCGACAATAATCAGATCCGAATGTTCCCTCTGGACATTCCGAAGACCTCCTTCATCACCGATCAGGGCCTCCACTACTACAGGGTCATGCCGTTCGGGTTGAAGAATGCTGGCGCCACCTACCAGCGCCTCGTCAACAAGGTCTTCCAGAGCCAGATAGGTCGCAACATGGAGGTGTACGTTGACGACATGCTCGTCAAGAGCATCCGAGGCACTGACCACGTGGCCGACCTCCAGGAGGCATTCGGCGTGTTGAGGAGGCACAGCATGCGGCTGAACCCGAACAAGTGTGCGTTCGGGGTCTCATCAGGAAAGTTCCTCGGCTTCATGGTGAGCCAGTGAGGGATCGAAGCCAATCCCGAGAAGATTAAGGCCATATTAGACATGGCCCCGCCCCGGAACGTCAAGGATGTGCAAAAGCATACGGGTTGGCTCGCCGCTATTGGCCGGTTCCTCTCGAAGTCCGGAGAAAAGTGCCTCCCCTTCTTCAAGGCACTCAGGGGGGCTCAGGGTTTTGAATGGGGCCAACCGCAACAGGAATCGTTCGACCAACTGAAGGCCTACTTGGTGAACCCCCCTCTGCTCAGCAAACCTGTTCCGGGGGAAACCCTCTTCATCTACTTGGCTGCCTCCGAGCAGACTCTAAGTGCTGTTTTGGTGAGAGAGGAGGACCGGGCCCAAAGGCCCATCTACTACGTGAGCAAGGTACTTCGGGATGCCGAGCTCCGCTATCCGAAGATAGAGAAGATGGCCTATGCCCTGGTCATGGCGGCGAGGAAGCTCCGGCCGTACTTTCAATCCCACTCGGTCGTTGTCCTCATCAACCAACCTCTAAAGCAAATCCTCCACAAGCCTGAGACCTCGGGCCGGCTAATGATGTGGTCCATAGAGCTGAGCCAACATGACATCTCCTACCAACCTCAGACGGCAATCAAAGCACAGGCCCTCGCCGACTTCATCGTAGAGTCCACCATTCCTGAAGTCAGCCACGTCCCGAATGGACCCCCCATTTGGACGGTCTTCATGGACGGCTCCTCCTGTAACGAAGGAAGCGGCGCCGGTATCATCCTGAACGGCCCTGACGACTTCGTCCTCCAGTATGCGATCCGTATGAACTTCAAGGCCTCGAACAATGAGGCGGAGTACAAAGCACTCATCGCAGGCCTCGGACTTGCCCGAAGTGCTGGGGCGCAGCGCCTCCGAATCCATAGCGACTCCCAGCTTATCGTGAATCAAGTCTTTGGCGAGTACGAGGCGCGAGACGAGCGAATGGCAAAGTACCTTGCTAAGGTCCGGGCCCTCATGAGCCGGTTCGAAGAGGCGCTCATCCAACGGGTCCCTCGTGAGGAGAATTCGCAGGCCGATGCCCTCTCCAAGTTGGCCTCATCCTCCCTACAAGGTCTTGAACAGACCGTTCTGATCGAGGTCCCTCTCAAGGCCGAGCATAGAATACGAGACATCCGGCTCGGTGGAGTCATTGCCGGTCATGCTGCAAGATAATTGGATGAAGCCGTTGGTGGAGTTCTTAAGGGACGGGCTCCTGCCCGAGGATCCCAAAGAAGCACGCCGAGTCAGAACCAGGGCCGAGCGGTATGTCTTGATCGAGGGGATCTTGTACAAGCGCTCCTTCTCGCAAATTGACGGCCGACCATACCTAAGCTGTCTCTCCCCAGAATAGGCCGACTATGCCCTGCAAGAGCTCCACGAAGGCATCGGCGGGGCGCATTCAGGGTCTAGGTCATTGGCTCGGAAAGCTTTGAACTACGGATACTTGTGGCCGACTCTCCTTCAAGACGCCGAGCGACACGTTCGGCAATGTACCCCTTGCCAGAGACACTCCAGCATTCGTCGCCTCCCTCAAGCCAACCTCGCCTCCCTATCAAGTCCTATCCCCTTCGCAATGTGGGGGATGGATTTACTAGGACCTTTCCCTCCAGCTCCGGGTCAGTTCAAGTTCTTGGTCGTAGCCATCGCCTACTTCTCGAAGTGGATCGAGGCCGAGCCCCTCGCCACTATAACCGAGAACAAGGTGGTTCAATTTTTCTGGAAGAACATCATCTGCAGATTCGGCGTCCCCCGTGTCCTTGTGACGGACAACGGGACTCAGTTCACTGGCGCAGCATTCCGAGCTCTGTACGATGACCTTGCCATCCAGCAGCGCTTCTCGTCCGTCTCCCACCCTCAGTCGAACGGACAGGCAAAAAATGCTAATCGGCAGATCCTCGCAGGCATCAAGAAAAGGCTGGACAAATGTTCCAAAGGCTTATGAGTCGACCAACTCCCCAACGTCCTATGGAACTACCGCACGAGCAAGCGGACCCCCACAGGAGAGTCCCCTTTCAACCTCACCTACGGGTCCGAGGCGGTGAAACCCCTCGAGGTCGGCATACCTTCCCCTCGCCTTGCAGCCTACAATGAGGAACAGAACACCAGAGACCTCAGAGCAAACTTAGACCTGGTAGATGAGCTGAGGAAAAGAGCGTCAATTCAGCAACAGAATTACCGAAGAAGGGTCGAGTTGGCATACAACAAGAAGGTCCGACCCACCAACCTTAAGCAAGGGGATTTAGTCTTGAGAAAACTGGCCATATCCTTCCCCAATCAGAAGAGTAAGCTGGCTCCGAACTGGGAAGGGCCTTACAAGATCACAAGGGTAGTTCGGCCCGGAGCATATCGTCTGGAAGATCTAGAGGGCAGAGAGATTCCGAGGACCTGGAATGCCGACCACCTCCTGAAATACCAAGAAAGCGCCCCGGCGCCACTCTAAGTATCACAGGATATCGAGCCATTCCTCTCCTCTAACTTGTAATCTATTTCATAAGTTGTAATATGTAAAAGCGGTTCGCCGCCGATTATCAATGAAGAATGCTCTTTCATACTTATAAATTTGCATGCCTCTCTCCGCCCTTATCTTTTGTTTTTTAATTTGATTTCAACCAATGGTTTGGAGTCCAATGTCCGGCTCGACTTTACCTCCTCGGCTCGTCCCCGGACGAGCCAGAGGTAGATCGCCGTTCAGAACTGCTCCCACAACCGTTGAACTACACCGATGGTTCGGAGTCCAACACTCGGCTCGACTTTACCTCCTCGGCTCGCCCCCGGACGAGCCAGAGGTAGATCGCCGTTCGGAACTGCTCCCACAACCGTTGAACTACACCGATGGTTCGGAGTCCAACACTCGGCTCGACTTTACCTCCTCGGCTCGTCCCCGGACGAGCCAGAGGTAGATCGCCGTTCGGAACTGCTCTCACAACCGTTGAACTACACCGATGGTTCGGAGTCCAACACTCGGCTCGACTTTACCTCCTCGGCTCGCCCCCGGACGAGACAGAGGTAGATCGCCGTTCAGAACTGCTCCCACAACCGTTGAACTACACCGATGGTTCGGAGTCCAACACTCGGCTCGACTTTACCTCCTCGGCTCGCCCCCGGACGAGCCAGAGGTAGATTGTCGTTCGGAACTGCTCCCACAACGGTTGAACTACACTGATGGTTCGGAGTCCAACACTCGGCTCGACTCTACCTCCTCGGCTCACCCCCGGACGAGCCAGAGGTAGATCGCCGTTCGGAACCGCTCCCACAACCGTTGAACTACACCGATAGCTCCGGAGTCCAATACTTGGATCGATTCCACTCCACAAACTTGCTTCTCGGCAAGTTAGGAGTAGATCACCATTCGGAATTGATCCCACAACCGTCGAACATTCGCTATGACCACCGAACTTCACCATGGAAAGGAGCTCGGCTCACCCCTCGACTTTGCAAGAAGAGGGAGACCGAAGCACTATTCGGCACCACAACCCGTGCCATCCTGTCACGGAGACGGAAGCCCCAAGAAGAAGGGTCAGATCACGGTGCCTCCGGTCGGGTGCCGAGCAAGTGCCATTCCGATCCTGCAAACGGAGAAAACTCACTTTCTCCTCAACTTTCGCGTAGGATCCCAATCAGACGGCCAGGATCTTGCCAGCAATGCTAGACGACAAGATAGCGTTTTCTTGGGAACAGAGCCGTCTCGAGATTCGTGCCAAAATCTACCGGCCAAGATCTTGTCAGCGCCGCTAACGACAAGATAGCGCTCCCATACGAACTGGTTCGCCTCGAGATTCTTGCCGACGGCACTATGCGCTCGGCTCGTAAAGCTCAGCACGACCAACACACTCACAAGCGAGATAAATACACAAAGCAACGAAAGATGTTCTTAAAAGAATTTTATTAGTGATCGGGACACAATACAAAGCAATCTTTCATGGTTACAAAGTATTAGAAAACAGAAAATACAACGCCGACCCACTACACTTGGTTTTCAAACAGAAATGTCTTCACTGATCCATTTGGTTGCCAGTCCATCCGCTTCAGCTGATAGCTCCTCCGCCTCCTTCCGAAGCTTCGCCTCCACGGTCTGTAAGTGATGGATCTCGGAGAGCAAATCGTCCCGCTCGGCTAATATCTTCGACTGGTTGTGCCGAATACACTGAACCCGAAGAGCATTGCTAAAAGCAGTCTGCGAGTCTTCGTCCTCTCCTACGGGGGTCGCCTCGGTGATCCTACTCTCCAGACGTTGGATCTCGACGTCTCGTTGGCCGAGGACGGACTGAAGGTGTGCCCGCTCGCTCTCAGCTCGACGTAACTCCAGCTCGACACCATGAAGCCGCTCTCGGCACTTCGTCGAGCGCGACTTCGTCGCCCCTGAGGTTACCTCGGTTTCAGCTTCATCGTCCGAGCCGTTGGGATCGGTGTCTTGGGCTGACACCACGAGCTGAAAAGAAGGGAAAACGAATAGCAAAATTTCAATACACTTCCGAAGTCCCACACTTGAAGAATTTTCCAATCAAACTTTCAGTCTCGTATTCAGATATAATAGCTCCACATACAACAAGACCGACTCTACAACAAAATTTTGCAACAATCAGAAGAAACACAAAACGACATGATCAGGGTCTCTTCGGAAGGGGAACGCTTCGGTTCAAGGAAACGCGAGGACGACGAGGCCTGACCTCCGAGCTCGATCCCAAACCAACGAAGCGTGACCCCCCTTCGCCGCTGACCCTGAATGTGGTGCCAACCGAGGCACCGCTCGACGACACGGCCACGCTACTCTGAGCATCGGCAGGGCTCCGCCTAGCCACAGGCAAACGTGTCGCGAGTTCATAAAAGGAAATCCCTCTCTCGCTCTCTTCGCGAGTGCACGATGTACTGCGGACGTTGGCCCTCTCCGGCAGGGGCTTGAGTGACGCAACCTCTTCCTCCAGTTCGATAATTCTGTCTCTCAAAGCATCGTCCTTCGCCAACTTCTTCAAACGAGGAGGCCTTGACGAGCCCGAGATGTTGGCACTATCGGTTGCGAGCCGTCGGAAGTGGGTGACCTCGATCCCCCTATCTATCGTGATCCTCCTAAGCCTATCGACCTCGGCCAACAACTACTTGCGCTCGGACGACGCCTTCTCCAGCTCGGAAGTTAGCTTCTCTTCTGCCGCCGAGCGTTCTTTCTCCGCTAACTCCAAGTGTCGGACCTCGGCCAAAAGCTCGTCATTCTTCCGCTCGGCGACGGTAAGCTCTCTACGAAGCCGCTCGACCTCACCTTCGGACAAGGGGCTTGGGGTTGCTTCTGCAGTTGCTTCAACTCGCGACAGTGCCCCCTTACAGCTGCCTTCGTCTCCTCCAGCTTCAAGAACATGAGAAACCGCCTCTGTCGGCTATTCGAAAGCTCGCCCTTCGTTTTGGCCAGCTCTATACGAAGGTGTGCGACCTCCGTGATCGGACCGAACTTCACCTGAAAATCAGAGATAAATCCGAGACCCAACACTTGGAGAATTCTACGCCGAATCAAACACAAAATCCGAGACTCAACACTTGGATAAATTTTGGCCAAACAAATCATTTTCATTCAAAACCGAGAAGAAAGTTTTACAAGAGCGGTGGCCAGTCCGCTGTTAGGCTTACAAAAAGAAAAAAAACAGCAAAAGACTAAAAGAGGCAACCGAGTCAGGGGTCGACCTTTTTGTCGTTCGGGTCCGTCGACCCCTTGGCCTTGTCCTCGCCCTTGCCTTCATCCTCGTCCTCGTCCTCGTCCTCACTCCCACTCTCCTCCTCAGAGTCATCCTCCTCTTCATCCTCGGCCTCGGTCTCGCCCGGGCCTTCGACACCGTCCGTCTGTCCCTCGGGGCCGAGCATCCCCAGGGGAACCTCCTCCTCCCCCTCCACGAGGTCGTAGAAACGGTAAGAGGATGTGTCGAAACATGGATTCTGAGCCGCGACGTGGAGCAGTGCTTGGGCATAGGCGTCCTCCATGTTCTTGTACATGTGGAGCTCGGCCTCCTCCTGGACAGCCTTCTTCGCCTTTGCCACCTAAGACCGGTGCTTGGCCACGATCCTCTCGGCCCTCTTCCGAGCCCTCTCTGTCTCCGATCGAGCATTGGCCAGCTCTTCCTTCAGCTCGGCATTCTCCTTCTCCAAGGCCTCGAGCTTGGCTGCCGTGTCCTTCGACAGCTGAATGGCATCGGCCAACTGCTTCTCCAACCCCGCCACTTCGGCAGCCCTTTTTGACGAGAGGAGCTGCTCAGCATCAAGCAACCTCGTGGTTTTGACGCGCTCCATTCTCTCCCGCTCATACTCCTGCTCCTTGCTCACAAACTCCTCGAGCAAGTAGTTGAAGTGACAGAGGGTCTGAAAAGAGAGCAAACTGTCAAAGTCCGAACGCATAGACTTGGAAAAATCTCAGAAAAAGTTTCAATGAGAAAGAGTTCGGTCCACTTACCGACATGGTATTCCGAGCGATCTGCATCGTGGCATCTCCTGCTAGCCCTGGCCTTTAAGGCCGCTCGATCGTTCGGGGTCGGCAGGTGCCTCACCGCTTCCATGCAGATGTTGCCGTCGCCCAAGAAGCCGTCGACATTCATCACCTGCCAGTCAGGGACGAAGATCTGCTTATGCCGCTCGGTCAAGATCTTCTCCGCCTCGGTAGTGAGGGGCGGAACTTGGAGGGACAGCACCTCATTCATTCCGAATGCACCGCTCGACGAGCCGGCTGCATCCCCCTCCACCACTAGCGCCGGCACACCGGAAGCCGGAGGATCCGTAGCCGAAGACTTCTCCTGCTCGGGGCCGGTCCCTGGGACAACGGTCTTCTGCAGGTCGCTCGTCTTCCCGACCGACGGTATCTTCGGGGCTCGGCCGCCCTGAGGCCCCGCCGAAGGCCTCTTCTTCCTCGTCTCCTGCTCCGCCGCCCTGGCCTTCGCCATCAAAGCCCTATAGTCCATCTTCATCGTCTCTGCACAAGCCGAATGAAAAAACTTAGAAAAATTTTCATGAAATTTAAACAAAGAGTATAAATACCAGAAGCGTACTAGGGTTGATGGGACTGAGACCCCCTCGGAACAGAGCCTCCTCGGTAATATCGTTCCAGCTTAGCGCTGGCAGAGCGAGGAGCTTCTTGAGGACCTCTGCTTCCTCGTCACTCAATGCCGGCTCTTTCTTGGCTTGCTTGGGCAGGCCATCCTTCGCCCAAACTATCGGTATCGCCCACGGCGCGGGAGCTCGGATGATGAAATACTTCTCCTTCCAATGTTTGATCGAGTCCGGGTTCTCGATCAACTTCACGCCCGTTCGCGGCGAAAGATAGAACCTCTGTTCGTTTCGGGTTGGCTAGCATGGGCGGTAGAGGCTCCGAAAGAGAAACATGCTCGGTAAGGCACCGACCTCTTGGCACCGGAGAACAAATACCAGGACGTGCCTCCACGTGTTCGGCATCAGCTGGGCGGGGCTTAAACCATACCAATTCAAGACATCAATTATAAACGGATGAAGGGGGAAGCAAAGCCTGGCGACCAGGGAGTCGACAGGAAAGACGCACACGTCTGTCGAAGACTTCATGTTGGCTCGGAAACCCAGCCCGGGGAGGAGTAACCCGTAGTCGGCAGGAATCCGGAAGCCCTTTCGGATCAGATGAAGATTGGCCTCTGTAAGAGACGAGATGGTATGGTCCACCTCGGACAGCTCTCTCGGTTCATTCTCCTCCACCGACTTGGTCGTGCCTTGGGTCACCTTCTCCAAGATATCCTCGGCGTAGTCCCGAACGCCTCCCACGCTCGACAGAGCAATGGGCTGCCGACCGAACGCCCCCGCCGTCTTCGGCGTTTCGACGATCGTGACCACTGCTTTACCCTTCTGAGACGCTGCCATGACCTCCTGAGGTGGCTCAGCTACTTCGCCCTCTCTATCCGACCGAACAACGCTCTGATCGGTCGGCTCCACTACCTCCTTTCCTTTGCCCGCTCGGCCTACGGCTTGCTCCGAGGCGGGGTCTCATCCGAGGAAGTAATCTTAACCATTTTCTAAAGAAAGAGGAAGGAGACTGACCTTGAAGTGACAGCTACGGTCGGAAAAGCTCACCGGAGACAAAGAACGCCTGCCGCGACAGCTAGCACCGCCACCAAGGAGCCAAAAACTTCGAAGGTGAAAGTAAAAACTGGAGAGAGAGAGAGTAAAAGTAAATAATGAGACTTGGGTTAAGGGGCGGTGAAGATTTATAGTAAAAGAGGAACGTCCCTTGGACTTCCAAGCGTAAGGGCGCGACTTTTGGGCCACTCTCGAAACGTCGTGAAGGCCCAACACGACTTTGTCTTTTCACCAAGTCAAGTAGCTCGGTACGACAGGATCTAAATCCGAATTACATGCAATCCAAGCCCAGCGGCAAAGGGTCCGGTCGGCGACCGAGCAAGTGCCATTCTGAGTCTGCAAACGGAGAAAACCCACTTTCTCCTCAACTTTCGTGTAGGACCTCGATCAGACGGCTCAGATCTCGCCAGCGACGCTAGACGACAAGATAGCGTTTTCTTAGGAACTGAGCACGTCTCGAGATTCTCCACACCATCTGACGACTCAGACTGTGCCACGTCGCTCGGACAACCGTGCCCTCGGACGTCCCACCTCTGTCTGAAGAAACCAAAAAAAAAAATTAGATTCAAAGTTTTAAGGCATCGCCCTCGGCGAGCCCCCCAGGCCCCAAGTCTTGGCCGGTATTCCTCTCACCCATGAGCAAAACAAAAACCCCGGCCTCGGAGCCGAAGCCGCAAATTGTTCAGGGATTAGGGATAAACCGCCGACCCACAGGGCCCGGTCAAAAGCAGATCGGCACGCCTCCCATCTCTAACTCCTTCGGGCTGACAACCATCAGGAGCCATCAGCCCGGAAGGAAGACAGAGATCGGAAGAGACCCATCATTCTGAAGCTGCACTCCCTCGGATCCGGACATGGGTCATCACCTATTCTACCATGATCTTCCCCGACCCTGACACCCACATCGGGGGTAGTCAGAATCGGGAGAAGATCACGGTGGAAGAACGATCACCCGTCCTTCCGAAGCAAACTCTCCCCTCGGGTTGGACTTGGGTCATCACCTCTTCTACCATGATCTCCCCCGACCCTGACACCCACTCCGGGGCAGTCAGAATCGAGAGAAGATCATGGTAGAAGAACGACCACCCGTCCTACCGAGGCACATCGCCCCTCGGATCTGGACTTCGGTAGTCAACCCTTCTACCAATATCTCCCCTGACCCTGACACCTCCACCCGGGCCGTCAGAATCAGGAGAAGATTTTGGCGGAAGAGCGACCCCCCGTCCTTCCGAAACACATAGTCCCCCGAATCCGGACTTTGATCATCACTTCTTCCACCATGATCTCCCCTGACCCTGACATCCACTTCGGGGCCGTCAGAGTCAGGAGAAGACCATGGTGGAAGAACGACCACCCGTCCTTCCGAAGAGCAACCACCCAAAGCAGATGCCTTCGAGGGCTAAAACTCAACATTGTTGCGATGAAAATGACAAAGGGAATGGGGTACTTATAAGCTATCCTCCAAGATCCGGCCATTATGACCCTCGAAGTTGAAACGCCACGCATTAATTAAGGGGAACCATTCTTAATGACCCCGGGAAGATGGAATGTCGCACAAATCCCGGAACACCATTAATGCCCTTGGGAACAGGATCGTCTCGAAACTCGTTGCGCCACGTCGCTCGGATTGCCGAAACCCCATGCATTCGGTCGGCTGCCGAGCAAGTGCCTTTCCGATCCTGCAAACGGAGAAAACTCACTTTCTCCTCAACTTTCGTGTAAGATCTCGATCAGACGGCCCAGATCTCGCCGAGGATACTAAACGACAAGATAGTGTTTTCTTGAGAAACGTGCCCGTCTTGAGATGCGCGTCGTCATCCAACGGCTCTTGCGCCACGTCGCTCGGACAGCCGAAACCCCATGCCTTCGATCGGCTGCCGTGCGAGTGCCTTTCTGAGCCTGCACTTGCTCCACGTCATCCGACCGAAGCGACATGCACGTCGTTCGGACTGCCGAAACCCCATGCCTTCGGTCGGCTACCGAGCAAGTGCCTTTCCGATCCTGCAAACGGAGAAAACTCACTTTCTCCTCAACTTTTGTGTAAGATCTCGATCAGACGGCCCAGATCTCGCCGAGGACACTAAACGACAAGATAGTGTTTTCTTGAGAAACGTGCCCGTCTTGAGATGCGCATCGTCATCCAACGGCTCAGATTGCGCCATGTTGCTCGGACAGCCGAAACCCCATGCCTTCGATCGGCTGCCGTGCGAGTGCCTTTCCGAGCCTGCACTTGCTCCACGTCATCCGACCGAAGCGACGTGCACGTCGTTCGGACTGCCGAAACCCCATGCCTTCGGTCGGCTGCCGAGCAAGTGCCTTTCCGATCCTGCAAACGGATAAAAAAGCCACCGAGCAACTACGACCGTTGGATCTTTCAGAAATTCGTGCTTCTAATGATGAACGGTCCAGATTGCGCCATGTGCGCTAAAAGACAAGATAGCGTTTTCTTGGGAGGCGCGCCATCATCCGACGGCTCAGATTGCGCCACGTCGCTCGGCCTGCCGAACCCCTATCCCTCCGGTCGGCGGCCGAGCAAGCGCCTTCCCGAGCTCGCAAGCGAAGAAATAAGCTTCCGAGCGATAACAACCGATGGATCTCTCAAAAATTCGTGCTTGTCCATGATCAACGGCCCAGATCGAACCACATCATAAATCAGTATTTAAAGTCATTTTTTATTTATTTAAATCGTTTTATTTATTTAAAAATTGCGAAAAAATTGCTAAAAATTTGGGAAAATTAACTAAAAGTTCTGGAAAATAATTAAAAATATGGGGGTATATTTTTGAGCCCCTGAACGAACAATTATTGCCTAGAATGTACTGTTAAGGCCCCCGAACGATTAGTAAACACATCGCAAAATTAAATAAATAGTCCGAAAAAATAAATAAAAGCCGTCAAATACTCGATATGGCTAGAGAACAGCACATGGCATCAAAAAATTACCTCACTACCCCCTTCGAGATTCAAAATCCTCCATTTGGACTCCGATACAACTCCGCTAGCCACTAAAACAGTTAAACTACTCCTCAAAGGCTGATCACACTCAGTCTTTAGGAGTGGGGGGCTCGTGATATGGCTAAAAATGGGGTTAAATCAGAACCGTCCAGATTGGGTGCGAATCTTGAAGCTCGGGGGTAAAACGGCAATTTCACATACAAATAAATCCAAAGCGTGTATTGGATCTCCTTCTCACAGATCCAATAACCCACAAACGGATCCACTCCAATTGGGTACGGGTCCCGACCCGAAGCGAACCCAGACCAACAGGAGACAAATCAGGGTCACTGATTTGACCAAGTCCACGGGCCTGATTTGCTCTCACCGGGAATCAGGGATTAGTTTCCTAAACAGACTGTGAGGATTTTACTCCTGGCAGTTACACAGGGAATCAAGTCCCTAATCACTCCCCTGGCAACTATAAATACCTCTCCTCTACCACTGTGACCGCGTAATCACTCTTTTTCCACCTTAAGCTCTTTCTTTAATCACCACTGGTTACTGACAAGAGCATCGGAGGGTGCGTCGCCGGAATCAACCCCGGTGTCTCGCACTTCCTTGCAGGTTGCGACAGGAATCAGAAGGCTTGGATCCGCTGTTCAGGTTTCCTCGAACTCACAAATCTCATCTGTTTACCCCCACACCGAAATCAGCGGTAACACAATCGTTGACCGGTCAATGACTTTCTTTGAATTTTTGATTGGGGGCACGTTTGTTCGGCGCAAGCCACCAAATGCTGGAGGTTGCACGACACGTGTCCCCATTGACCATTGACCTATCAATGGTTTTTGGTGATTTTTATATCAGGGGCATGTTTGTTCGGCGCAAGCCATCGAACGCTGGAGGTGCTTCGACTGCGCGACACATGTCCTTGTTAACCAGTCAACTGTTTTTTGTGATTTTTCGATTGGAGGCACGTTTGTTCAGCGTAGGCCATTGAACGCTGGAGGTGTTTCGGCTGCACGACACGTGTCCCTGTTGACCATTGACCTTTGACTAGTCAACTATTTTTGGTAATTTTTCGATCGGGGAAACGTTTGTTCGGTGCAAGCCACTGAACGCTGGAGGGGGTTTGGCTGCGAAACACATGTCCCCGTTGATCCTTTACCTTTTACCTAATCAACAGTTTTTGGTGATTTTTCGATCGGGGGGCACGTTTGTTCGGAGCAAACCACCGAACGCTGGAGGTGCTTCGACTGCACGACATGTGTCCCTGTTGACTATTGACCAATCAACGTATTTTGGTGATTTTTCGATCGGGAGCACGTTTATTTGGCGCATGCCACCGAACGCTGGAGCGGGTTAGGTTGTGCAACACGTGTCCCCATTGACCATTGACCGTTGACCAGTCAACGAATGCGTCGTTCGATCTTCCTAGCTGTTGGACTTCTTTTTTCATTTTGCCTTGGTGACCGTTAGGTTTCCTTCGTCGTTTTGCCTTCATGACTGTTGGGCTTCTCTTGCTCTTGGGCTTTCCCAACAGTTGGGGGTCCATGAGCTTCGGGAGCCCAAGCGTCGTCTCCCTTTTGCTATAAAACCCCCAACCCCTCCTCCCCTCCATCATTCTCTCATTTCTCATCCTCAAAATATTTCTCCTGTGAACTTATAAGTAGTTGCGGCGGGTATTCACTTTTTCCAACGAGCTTACCAACCGTAGATGCCACATCCAAGGTATATATATATATATATATATATATATATATATATATATATATATATATATATATATATATATATATATATATATATATTCAAATATATATATTATCAAAGATGTCAAGGGTGTTTTCGAGAGATGAGACATCCCCTTCTAGCCATGGTAGAGATGGGCAACTGGTTCTACCTTCAAGGGTAGATAATGGGAAGAAAGTGGCGGAGTCGGTTGTGGTCGAGACAGTAGTCAAGAGAATAAGAGAAGTGGGGGAGTTTGGTAGGCTTCCTAGCCCTTTGTCGCACTTCGGCGGTGTTCGAGACTACTCCGCTGATCTTTTGTCGAGAGTGGTGAATGGAATGGCACCGTTGTATGAGGAGAACAAGCCTCGTGAGCACTCTGAGGTGGATGATATATCTTCGATGCTTATGGAGGAGGATTTGAGTAGTGTTCGGGGGTGTTTCATGATCCCGAGAGAGTTCAATCTTATATTTCCAGCTTCTGGCATTAGAGCATGTACGCCTACTTCTCCTGACACGTGCTTCTTTCTGTTCGATGCTTTTCTTGCAGGATTTCGTGTCCCCTACCCTCGTCTGTGACCGAAGTTCTTCGATGGTATTCTTTGAGTACTATCCAGTATATGCTAAACATGTGGAGACATGTGTATGGCTTTGTTCTACACCGCCATGCGGCAGGAATTGAGCCTCGATTGAATGTTTTGAGGAGGGTCTACAAAATTCATCAAAAGAATAGGTCAAAGTTTATATATTATCTTACTCCTCATCGGAGAGTGAAGTTGATTGATAACCCCGACTCAATCAAACACTAGAAGGACAAGTACTTCCTTGTTCAGAGTCATGAGCCGTGGGTGATTCCCACGAGGTTGAAAGAGGAAGTGCCGAAGAGAGCGAAGGCCGACCCCATCTTAAGTCTGGAGTAAAACGAAACGGTTAAAATACTTTTAGATCGGCTCGCTATGAGTTAGGAGGGAAGTCACAGAGGAGTTTCTCTTCAGGGGGTCTCAGTCCAATCAACCCTAATATGCATATTTGATTTTCCTTTGAACCTTACTTTCGCTTTCGTAGTTACTTCTTCTTTTCATTTATTTTTTGTTTTAATCACTTTGTGTCTTGTTTCGTAGGAGCTGCTGGCATGGACTTCGACAGGATTATCTCTAAACGTGTAGGGTTAAGCGAAAAAACCCCCAAGGAGAAGAAGAGGAAGATAATGGCTACCACACTTACAGTGGTGAAGGTTGTGAGGGGTCCCGTGATTGCCTCTCCAGTGATGAACTTAGAGTCTACACCTTCTGCTTCACCTACCCCATCCACCGAGGGAATCTCTTTGGGTGATGCTCTTGCACTCGAGGCTCCTCCTCTTACTGCGGTAGTAGAGGCGATTCTTACCAAGTAGTATAAGAAGCTCTTCATCCCAGACTGGCGAGTGATGAAGGATGATGGATTCCTGGGGGACTCAGATACTTGTATGCATGCAGTCCATCACCTTGCAACCCCAAAGGATCGAGCGGCGATGGATGCGAGGTCTGTGGGTGATGCTGTCTTGGAGATAGCCAGAGATAACATGGTGGTAAGCATTCAATAATTTATTTCAGCACATGAAGTAATAGAGTTGGTTTCTCCTTTGTAAATTCGAATCTTTTTTTTCTTTTGTAGATCGCTTGCTACTTCATCCACTTGTTGAAGAGAGTGACAGAGCAGGAGCAGGAGCTAAAGGTGGTGAGTGACAAGGACCAAGTGGAGTGGGCAAAGATCGCTTTGGAGTTGGAGGAAGCGAAGCTCCTATTGGAGACCCAGGCGACACAGATTGAATTACTAGAGTCGGCCTTGGCGAAGGCGAATGATCAGGTGGCTCAAAAGAAGGAAAGGGCGGACCGAGAGAGGGATCTTGCGGCTAGAGAGAGGGAGAGTACTGCGAAGAAGACAGAGGATGCGGTGAAGCCGGCGAAAGACCAAGCCGAGGGGTACCTGGCCCTAAACATGAAGAAGGCGTACGCCAAGGCTTTTCGGCAAGTTAGAACATGAGTCCCTGGCTTCGACCGTTCAGGGTACTCGTTGTATGATGTCGTTCCAGACGACGATGAGGAAGAGGACGAGGGAGAAGAGGGGGAGCAGGAGGAGCAGGAGCAGGACGTTGTAGCAAATTCCTTGGTAGTGGGTCTGGGGGCAGTTGAGGGAAGCGCTCACGAGTCTATTCCTACTGTGGATCAGTCGACCGAGATGGACCCTTTGACTTCTCCCTTAGCTAATTGGCTTTGTTTTATTTTTTGCTCTTGTATTGATGCCTAATAGTGGGCTGGCCACCGCTTGTTGTATCTCTACATTGCAATGAAATTTCTCTTAGTCTTTTACATCTTGTGTGACATTTGAGCTTCCTCAGTTTTTATGTATCCTACCACTTTGGTTGTTTCCATTAGAGTGATCCATCATTCCTTTCGTTAGCAGGTTGTTGTGTATGACACATATGATCTTCGTGACCGCGAGGTTGCCCACCTTTGTACCAAGCTCCCGGTGACAAAGTTGGGACTTGCTTGTTCACGGGAGAGGCTTTCAAAAGCTGAAGCAGAGCTTGGCCATACAAGAAGAGTGTTGTCCTGAAGGGATATAGAAGCAAGACATAACGATGAGATCTTGCAAGAGACGCCTCCAGTTGGTGTAGAAGATCACCCTTTGGGAAAAGCGACCACTGGAGAATCCTCGAGGCTCAAAGTTCTTCATGGCTCTTTGCTTGTGGCTACCAACGAAAGAGACGTGCTAAAGAACATATTGCTTGGGAGGAGTATAGAAGCGGCTCTTCTTAGGAGAACAATCCACGAATTTTCTGCAGAAACTAAATCAGGTGGTTCGACATATGCTAGTGTGCCTCGTTTGAAATTTAAAGTGAGGGATGATTCTCTCAAAGAGAGGCTCGTTGAACAAAATGTAGAAATTCATCGGTTGAAATGACTTCTCGAGGTAGTAATGTTAGGAGAACTTCATGTTCGTGTGAAGAGCATGCTCAGAGGAGAACATTTCATGAGATGGCCTTACGTTTGCCGGGAGTTCCACGGAATCCGGAAGATGCCTAAAGCGAAGTACTCGGTTCGTCTAACGGGGCATCAGTTGGAGGGGTGAAAAGAGCAGTGGGTCCCGAAGGTACGACCCGACTCTCGAGTCTGGATATTCCCTTAGATGGTTCGATAGAACGGAATAGTGCTCGAGTTTCTACTAGAAGCCGCAAACCGCATGTCCCTCAAGAGGAGAATCCCTTTAATAAGAAATAGTTAAGATGGCGCTGAATGGGATTTTGTAATCTGTAGATGCTTGTCTCTCAATAAAACTTGTAACCAAGTTCTTTTTTTTGAAATAAGATTCCCATAAGTGTTTTGAGAAAATGTCTCTATGAGTTGTGTTTTTTTGAGTTTGTGTTTGTTTAAGGAGCATTCGAACAACAAGCCAAACTTTGTGTACTTGCTCTAGGGCAAGTGTCTAAAGGGGCTCTATGAACCTTGAGTGGACTCCGAACAATAGTGACGATGAGTTTCGGGAGCACTCGAATGGCGAACTGAACCCCGTACACTTGCTCGGGTGCTGTGGCTAGGGCAGTTCTATGAACCATGAATGGACTCCACACCTGTCCGGGTTGTTTCAGGAGCACTCGAATGGAGAACCGAACCCAGCCTTCTTGCTCGGGGACAAGTGGCTAAAGTGGTCCTATAAACCACGAGTGGACTCCGAACAGTAATGACGACAAGTTTTTGGAGCACTCGAATAGCGAAACGAACCATGTACACTTCCTCAGGAGCATGTGGCTAGGGCGGTTCTATGAACCACGAATGGACTCTGTATTTATCCGTGTTGTTTGAGGAGTACTCAAACAGAGAATCGAACCCTGCCTTCTTGCTCAGGGTCAAGTGGCTAAAGTGGTCCTATGAACTGTGAGTGGACTTTGAACAATAGTGACGACGAGTTTTGGGAGCACTGGAATGGTGAACCAAATTCTATACACTTGCTCGGGAGCATGTGGCTAGAGCAGTTCTTTGAACCATGAATGAACTCCTCACTCATTAAGGGTTGGACACTTGTATGACGAGATATACCCCTCACACTTGCTCAGAGGCAAGCGTGTCCTTGCAACTTTATTAATCCTGAATGGATCCCGCAATTGTCCGTTGGAGTGCTTGGCGAATTGATGATGTTTGCTTGGGGGCGTACCATTTGTCTAACTTATTGCTTCCCTTAGACTGAGTTGTTCAATAAAATATTGAATTGTACAAGGAATTTTTGCAAAAAAGTGAAGACTAATTTTATTGAAAAAATCAAACTAAGCGGCTCCTTTAATGCGAGCAATTATTACATGTTGGGGCCGTTATAACCATCGACCTTTATTACATGTTTGCATCAAACTACTTAGCAAGGGCGTTAAGTGCTCTCTTTTCATGAGGTGCTCAACATTCCTTGTCACGCCCCGCTTTCCAAAAAGGAGATACGGAATACGGATACGTGACTAAGTCCAGCGAATGGCTTTCACCATTCATAAGCTGTCAGGATCTTTACAACATTTCACTGGAATAATCAAGAGATAACAAGGAGAATTCAACCACGCATGCATGAATGAATCAATATACCATCAGGATTTACTTGAAACAAAATTTAATAATCTCAAATAAATCAAATCTGGAATAAGTCATAAATTCTGAGTCAAACTACCCAATACAAAATTCATGTACCAAATTACATTTATTCAAGAATAGCAGGAAAATAAATTATCAAGAACTCCAGCAACTAAAATCTCTGATCACCTACTCCATCAGGCAGCTGATCACCAAAGTCTGCAATTTAACAAATTGCAGAAAGAGGAAAAAGAAAACAAAACATCCGTCAATGCAAGTTACGGGTCGCTTGTAGTGCAGACAAAAGTACAAGAAAAAATAACAAATATATAGAGTAACAGCGGAAGCAAACATAGAATGGAATAGACATGATAACAAAATAGAATGACTAATAGAAATCAGGAAACATAATCAACTAACATGATATGCTAACAGGGTACAGGTAACATGTAAAAGGTGTCAAGTATCATGCAAGCATGTAAACAGGTAGCATGTACAGGTAAGCATGTAATAGGTGTCTTGTTATGTCAAGTCTTGTATTTATTTCTATCTAGGTAGCACTTCATGCGTCCCAAATTTTTACCACATGGTTGCTACATTCAAACAAGTTGTGATTAGATTTCGTAGTGGATTCTATAGGGCCGTGTACTCAGGTATCAGGTAAACAAGTATAGGTACAGGTATCATGTAACAGGTAATTATGCATCAGGTGGGACCTACAGTCCCCTCCAAGTAAATCCTCTCATAAGGAAGTATGTAGTTGGGTAAAAGGTAGGAAACATGAGCCCCCTTCTGAGTACACTTTCTCACAAGGAAGTATGTAGTCAGGAATCAGGTAAATAGATAATCAGAATCACATGTCAGGTAATCATATCACAGGTAATAGATAACAGATAATCAGGTGGGAAACACAACCCCTCTTCCAAGTACACATTTCCATATTTTCCACTACTAGATCTTTCCCTTAACCCCGGCTTGGTTATTTGTCATTATTATTAAATAGGCATATACGTGTCACAAACAGGGCAATAATAACATGGCATGAACAAGTAACAGATTCAGGTTGGAACATCAACATACAAGTGAAAGACAACTCATAAAAGATTAGGACAACAAAAATTCTAGTTCAAGACAGTAAGACAGTACTGCACCAAATTTAGGATTTCCATTGCCACAAATATGCAAACCTGGATCCGTCTGAAAATTTGGAAAATAGACTCTCGGCCGATCCTACAAATATATATAAGTCATATGGTATTTCACAAAAAAAGGACTCAAAACAGAATTGTATCTAGAAAAATGTTAAGCCAGAAATCAGAAGTTTATATTCATAAACAGGAAAACAGCATAAAAACTTACTGATTAAATCCAAGAAAAATCTGGGATATTTCCTAGTATGTTTAGTATCAGCAAATATAATTTCATAATTTTCCAATGTAGATAGTATAGTCAAATAAAATCTTAAAACCGCAAGATATTTGTAAATCTCAAACTCTTGACATAGCAGTACTAAAACAGCAATAGATTAAAAAATACAAATCGAAATTCAGATCCGTCAAAAGGGTGATAAAATATATACAGTAGGCTACATTTCATATTTACAAAGTTTTTACCAATAGCAAATAGAATCATGTTGAAATTAAGATTCTTCACTGAACAGTAAGAAAATTATACAAGTATAGTAATTGTTTGCAAGCATAGTATAGTTTATAAAAGTCATCAATTAAATTCACAAAAATTTGGGGTTAATCTCAGTCAAGTCTAGTTGTACTCACCAAAATATTGGATCGAAATATTATTTTTAACATCAGTATTAAAATAAATTACTCTCCAGAATTCACATAAAACCAAATTTATAATTTTTCTACACCTCTGTAGTAAAACAGCAATAACTTGCGACTCACAAATCAAAACTAAGATCTGTCAGTAATTATTAAAGTACACGGAATTCTCTATAATTCATATTCACAATTAATTTTCATATACTGAACTTAATAGGCTTTAAAATACTGAACAAAAATGAGGTACAACAAAAACAGAAATCTTCTTTATGCATAAAAGTCAACTAGTTTATACGAAACACATCCAATTCATAATACAATACAAAATATGGTATACTAAATGTCCAAGCAACATGGTATAGGGTATTTTACAAGTCTCCAACGAGTTATACTATTACTAACACGATCAAGCATACGACATCATACGAACGACATGCATGTATACATCATGAATTTAGTGTTCCTAATTTATTTCATGTCTTGTGTGTAATGAGATAACTACGGGTGGACCAACACATAGAGACAAGATCTAACAAGGGTTTTCATAAGAATAGATCTTGAACAAACTACACTGTAGGTGGTATTTAGTACTTGTATATGCAAACAGAAATTATACAAGTTACTTGTCTGGTGATTGACGATGAAAACGAAGTAAGAACGAGAATAACGGGAACAGATTTCCAGGAAACGAACTCAACGAACGACTCACAACACACGAACACATGAACGCAATCAAGCACATGCACACAAGAGAGAAAGAGAGAGCCGGGTGTGCAAGAGGGAACGACGAATAGCGGTGGCAGCGCTCGCCGTCGATGTTGCTGTTGCTGTCTGCCGCTGCGGTCGGGAGGTTGAGAGAACAGGGGTAGGGATGGGAAATAATGCAGCGGCAAGGGGTTGGGAAATACAACAGTGGGTAATATATATATATATATATATATATATATATATATATATATATATATATATAAGGTGAGAGAGTTAGGGTTATAACGGGTTGGGTAATTGGGTTGAAGGAGATTAATGGGTTTATAAGACTATAAAGGATCCAATAAGAATTATTATAGGGTTTTTGGAATAACTGGGTTTAATTAAAGGATCCAACAGTAGATATAGGAACAAAAATGAATAAATAAAATAGGACATGAACAATTTATTTATGAGAACAAAAAATAATAGCCCGATCCCCAAGAGATGAGATAATAGGCAGACAATTGAATCAAGAAGATCAATAAAAAGGCGTCAAAACAAATAGATGAATGTATTGATAATGAAGATCAAATACATAGTTCAAAAAGAGTCGGAGAATACAATATGAGTAAATACCCAAAAATAAAAAAATACATCCAAAATACAGAAAATGAAAAACAGGGTTTACATTCCTTGTCCTGGATATCTTCTCCCCCCCCCCCCTCCCCCCCCCCCCCTCCCCCCAAGTCTTCATGTCGGTAGGCTCCTGGGAGGACGACTTGTGAGACTTTGTATGACCCTTCCCAATTAGGGGCTAGCTTCCCCCTCTTCCGTGGGTTCGTTATCTCTAGCTTTCGGAGGACGATGTCCCCTTCCTGAATGTTTGTCGGGTGAACTCTCTTGTTGTAAAATATTTCTACCCTTTCCTGGTAGATATTTCTTCGGAGGGTAGACTTCTCTCGGACTTCTTGGAGGAGGTCAATACTGGATCGAATGTCATTCGACATCTTCCCTTCATTGAACGAAAGGAGACGAGGAGAAGGTATTCCCACTTTCAGAGAGATAAGGGCCTCCGTGCCGGAAGTTAGGTCGAAGGGGGAATCTCCTGTGGGGATTCTTTTGGTGGTTCTATAAGACCAGAGCACACTTGGGAGTTCTTCCACCCATTGTCCCTTTGGGGCTTCACCAAGCCTCTTCTTGAGGCCATCGAAGATTTACCGATTGACATTCTCAGCTTGACCTTTGTGGGGATGCGATATTGAGGAAAAATGTTGCTCAATATTTAGATCGGTGTAGATTTTGTGGAACCTCTTACCAGTAAATTGAGTTCCATTGTCAATTACTAGAATGCGGGGAATCTCAAACCGGCACACAATGTTCTTCCAAATGAATTGCTCAGTGATTGTTGCAATTGGTTACACCTATATCCACTTTGTAAAGTAGTCAATAGCGACCACTAAGAAGGTCCGCTATCCGGTGGCAGGGGAAAGGGCTCGATAATATCCATTCCCCCCATTGCGAAGGGGATGGGGCTCTACATGGAGCTGAGTTTAGCTTGGGGGATCCGCTTCATGGAGGAATGCTTTTGATAGGGAATGTAATGCCCCGAATTCCCATTACCGGATATCCGTGACACAACTAGAATCATTGCCTTCAAATGCATCTCCACACAGTAATAACACGGAAATTTTAAAACTTTTATTGGCAAATAAGTCTTTACATCATTAATTACAACTGATATCTCGTTCTAGAACAAAAATACAAATTACATTAACTCATTACAATTTATTACAAAAATATTCACAAACTCCACTTGTAAAGCTATCAGCTGTCTCCCGGAATGGCAGTCGACCAATCACCACCGAACCTCCGCTGAGTGGTCAATCTGCTTTCCTGGGACTTGCTCCTCGGCTTAAGTCTTCTGCTGCGCGACTCCTGATATTTCTGCACCTGATCGAAAGGGTAGGACCGGTACCTAAAAGGTGAGGAACATCAGTACTTTGACTGACGCAAAGCTGATAAGAAGCAGCGATCTCCAAACTGGCAATCACAAACCATCTTAAATGGAAAACGAAACGTGCATCCTAATTCCCTAATATTCGTGTATGCCATGACCTGGAGTCTAATGCATAATACAAGGCATAGAAACAGATGCACTTAGTCTACTGTCAGCAAGACTCTGAATACGCATGCATCTCATACTACATATGCTCCAGATCAAGCCGTCTTCTCCAAATTTAGGGTTTCGAACCCTTGCCATGTAATGCATTCTACTATTGTACTCAACCTGTTACTGATAGATACCAAGTAGCTGGTTAATCCTGCAGTTATTACTGCTAACACAGTGGTGTCCTCCATTTTCCGCTCGTGCCCAATCCGGTCTAGATCACACCAAAAGCCATGACGATCTTACAGATATGCGTCCTCGCACATCCATGGCACCGAAGATCAATGAGACTGCCGCCTCTTATGGTCCGTTCGTGTCCACCAACATAAGAATATGACGGCCTCAAGGTTCTAAGCCCCCTAGCCGACAAGAGTTTCTCTCCCGCTCTTGCCACGATACTTCAAGAATTAACAGAGCGAGATACGGCTTCCGTGTGCCCAGCTAATGAGCGAACACAGTCCGTATCCCTACGACAGAATGAGAAAAACCCTGGTTATCACCGCCTAGTGCTGGCCCTCAGAACAAGTCAAATTATAGGGAATCACCCCTAACACAAACTTGGCCCTTAAGCGGAAGTAAGAAACTTAACTAAATAACAATTACTAAAATATGCTAGTCATCTAAAAATCATGCACGTAGTACTATCGAACAATTGATCCACGACTGGTCTGCTAGTACTAAATGCAATGAACAACCCCAAAACACTACTATAAACTAAGACTCACTATAATCCTTCAGGATGATAGATTGCCTCCAAAACTCTGCCCGTCGACCAATGAACCCGGCGATGTAAGTCCCACTCACCACTTCCCCTAGCTTGGAATCGTTCCTCACCATGACCCTCATTCATCCTTAACTGATATGAAATTTAAATTGACGGCACCAACATTGATGTTCAATGCCTCGGTGGAAGTTCACATCTAGGGTCGATAGGCATAGGGCATCTCCCTATCCTAGTGACTAACTCGAGTCACAACAATCCTTCATAGGAGTCAAACATCAACAAGACTAGCAAAAGACACCATACATCCTTAAACAATGAGTTATCAACTCTTAGGTGCACAAGGGGAGTTGTTTTACCAACACTTAGCCAAAACCATGACTAAACCCAACTAATGGTGTTCTGCCTGAAATTTAAAAAAATCGTAACTCCCACAATACATCTCAGATTTGGGTGTTCAAACCCAATCTGAAAAGGTAAAGACCAAGGCTACAACTCTCTAGTTGATCATCACCTCAGATTCAGTCATCTAAATCCTCAAATTAGCCTCACAAGCCTCAGCCTATGTCCTTCCTGTACACTGGCGGCACCTTACCGGTAGCATAAAACACTACCTACTCATCGGAATGCTACCAATTCAGGTTCTGTGGAAAGGTGTGGATGTTCTTTACAACTTCCTAGTTGATCACCAATCTAAATTATATTATTTGATCATCCCTAAAACAGACATTACTCTCAGGTGTACAGAACCACACACTAAGTTTTACTCAAAGAGAGCCTTCAGCTCAACACCTGGTTTCTATCCAGTCTTGCGAAAATCATATTAAATAATCTACTCACAGGAAATTCTTCAAATAAGACTTGTTGGAAACCTCTAGAAGTCTATTACAATTCCCTAACAGAACACTTTCTCAAAATCTGCTCTTACAGAGACTCAAATGTATCATCTTATCAAGGTGTCCATTTTGACTGAGTTAAGCACAGTACATACTATAAAATTCATCATAAATCGTATACTCATCAAATGATCAAAAAAATTTCATTACAGAAACTAGACATCATTATGAACAACATGCAAAAAGATTCATATCCAAATTTCAAGTATTCACTGAGCTCTATCTGTTCCAAATATGCGTAAAAATCATACTGTTCTTCAGTTACAGTCTTAACTGCTGTTGATAGATTAATTTTGAACATGCATGTAAACTCATCCAACTAAATTCATGATTTTGCCGTAGATTCTAGATACATGTAATAAACCTGTGGTAAATATTTCAGCCATAGATCATGTGCTAATTAATTATAAAAAATCCCACAAGCTCAGTAATCACAATAAACAGATCCTGCTTCTGTCTTACGGCTCTGTCCCAAAAATGGATTTTATTAAAATACTAAATATCATCAGAAAATTCCGAAATAATTCATGCATCATCTAGACATGTATGAGACCAATCTGTGAAGGTTTAATCATCAAAATTCAAGTAGTTTGTTCTCGGGAAAATCTAGAAAATGACATACAGATCAAGATTTTCTGTTCTAGTTTCAGATTACAAACATTCTACTCTTATACAACCATTCTAAGGATACCACTACTCATGCATGCAAGAAAATCAATAAGAATGAACAAGAATGAGATTAGAGAACTCCCCACCATGAGTTGCTTGAGAAGTTGCCTTGAGTTGTCCCTCCAAAGATCCTTCTCCAAGTGAGAACTCCTCTTCTTGCTCCTTCCTTTTTCTTTTCTTGTGTTCTGAAATTTCAAAGCTCTAGAGTGGGGCGGGGGGGGGAGGGGGAGGGGGAGGGGGAGGGGGGGTTAATGAAAAGGGAGTGAGGGAGAGAGGGGGAGGCTGCACCATAAGGGTAGGGGGGTGTAGGGTAGTGAGGTGGAAAGTGGTTTTGCCAAAAACCAAGTCTTTTAGCCCATTGTTTTGAGTTGGGGCTTGGCTGAAATTTGTGATCCTTGATCAAGCCTTCAATGAGATGTGAGAGGTTAGATTTGTGTGTATGCAAAGTATACCCATTACAGCTTCATACAATTGCACATTTTCCTACGTACTGCACTCAAAACTAGTGCATGTACCAATATCGGTCCATCTCATTGTCGCGCATTTGTCAAGAATGCAACCACCCACACGAACCACCCCTCAAACAAAAATTAAATGCACCTCTCATCAATCATATGTATACAATCACACAATATCGCAATATATATAAATATATATATATATATATATATAAGCATTTTATTATCCAGGTATTACAGGGAACGCATTGACGAATATAAGCTTGAGCATCACTGAGGAGAGTGGGCCAGTAGTAACCATGATTAAGCAGTTTCCGTGCGAGGGATCTTGCACCAAGATGGATGCCGCCTACTCCTTCATGAACTTCCTTCAAGGCATAATTGGCCTCTTCGGGAGAGAGGCACCGAAGGTATGGTCGACTATTGATCTGAGTGTAAGAGGGCTTATAGAAGACCCCTTCAACTAGTATGTACCTTTGAGCCCATACCCAAATCTTTCTGGATTCTTTGGTATCCGCAGGGAGGATCCCTTTATCGAAAAAATTGACTAGGGGTTTCATCCAACACTCTTTAGGTGCTCGAGGGGTTATAGGCATGAGCTCTAGTGTCTCTTCTTCAATGCTTGGTATAAGTAGGACTTCAATTAGCACAGTGTGATCGAGTCCATTGAATGATGAGGAGGCAAGCTTAAAGAGGGCATATGCTTGCCCGTTTTCTTCTTGCAGAATGCGAGTGACTTCGGCTTCACTGAAGGTAGACATGATCTTCTTTACATGTGCTAAGTATTTGACCATACGGTCATCCCTTGCCTCGTATTCTCCATGAATCTGATTCACCACTAATTGGGTATCACTGAATACTCCAACTCTTTGTGCCCCTGCCTTCTTTGCTAAAAGGAAGCCAGCGATCAGTGCTTCATACTCGACCTCATTGTTAGAAGCTGAGAAATTGAGGTGCATCGAGTATTGGAGGGTGAACTCATGAGGACGATCAAGATTACCCCGACTCTGCTCCCTTCAAGGCAGAAGGAACTGTCCACATGGACATTCCAAAGTGGGGGGTTGTCTCCTTCCTCGGAAAGATCAGGGATTGTGCTCTCGATGATGAATTCAGCCAAAACTTGGACCTTAATCGTGGTTCTGGGGAAGTAGGTGATATCATGCTGGCTTAACTCAATATGTCACTTCATGAGTCTTCCATAGCTTTCAAATTTTATAAGACTTGCTTGAGTGGTTGATCGGTAAGGACCCATATGGGGTGTGCTTGAAAGTACGGTCTGAGCTTCTGGGTGGCCCTCACTAGAGCATAGGCCATCTTCTCCATCTTTGAGTACTGAAGTTAAACATCATGGAGCACCTTGCTTACATAGTTGATCGACTTCTACACTCGATCTTCTTCTCTCACCAACACAACACTAAGGGTTTGATCCGAGGTGACCAAGTAGATGTAAAGAGTTTCTCCGGGTGTAAGCTTTCTTAAGATGGGAGGATGGGTGAGGTGTTCTCTGAGGCTTTCAAAAGCTACTTGCTGCTCTTCCCCCCATTGGAAATTCGTTGCTTTCCGAAGAGCTTTAAAGAAAGGGAGGCATTTCTCCCCTGACTTGGATAAAAAACATCCGATGATGGCGAAATGGCTTGTATGCTTTTGAACTTCTTTGATCATGGTTTGAGGAGACATGTCGAGGATGGCTTTGATCTTGTCAGAATTGACTTCAATTCTTCTCTGACTTACCATAAATCCCAAGAACTTTCCCGAGGCAACCCCGAAGGCACACTTGGAGGGATTCAGCCTCATGTTGTCAATCCGGAGTACCTTGAACACTTCTTGGAGGTCAGCTACATGGTCTTTTTTCCAAAGGCTCTTCACAAGCATATCATCCATGTACACTTCTGTAGCGCCCCGATTTCCATATACATGGAAAACCGTGACACATGCCAAGATCTTTCCTTCAATTAGTCTCGAGACACAGAAAAACTGGAAAATTTAAAAACTTTTCTTCAACACAGAGTTACTACGCAGTCATTACAAATATCAGTTTGTAATACCAAACTGTACTGCCTGCCCCTTTTCTTTTCTTTTTGACTCCAAAATTATTTCTTCCAATTTCTATATCACTTTAAACATAAACTAAAATAGTTATGTTTCAAAGAAAATTTGGGCAGAGTCTCCCTTGTATTTTTTTGCCCAAAACACTGAAAAGCTTACGGAATTTTGCTCTAAATTCCGTAGCTTACATCACAGGCAATAATAATATGGGCTCCCAGGCCAAAATGAGCATCATCACACAGGTAATATATATATATGCTCTTAGGGCCAAACTCATAACGGTTTAACAAATATCAATTAAAAAGCATAAATCCTTTTGAAAACGTAGTAAGTTTTTAGAAAATAACCTGTAAAAACTTACCACAGCGCCCGGCACTCCACACGAAATGGTTACGGGTCAAAACCATATCCTGCCACCTCACGCTATACTTTTCATCATCATCCACATACTTATACATCAAAAATACAATTTAAAGCATAAATCTTTACTATTTACAATTAAATCATAACAACAATAGTAAGGTGAAGCTCCACTCCACCGGAAACCTGTACCCACACCTCACCTCTGCACTGCTGAGGACCTGTAACAGTAGGGACCTAGGGTAGTCCATGGACTCCCTAACCCCCAAATACTAAGGGATTAGCCATTTCTGGTGTGAGTATAATTTATTAAGATAAGCAAATAAATTAAACTTTACAAGTAAAAACATAACGAACTCATAATATCAAGATCAACAAATCTTACTTGACATCTGAACATGTAACCTCATAAATGGGAATTCACATCCAATACTCTCTGAGTCATCACCTGTCTGTATATCCATACCCACTCATAATCATACTTATCTTAGTAATCATTTGAATAACTCCTCTCATAATACAATATTGATCCTATTGCCTTATATCACATATCACATCATAGGCATATGCATTCATTTGCATACTACCACATTCATTCATGTCTAATCTAACGTCTCATTGCACATTACCATTTATATGCATTCTATCACAATAGACTCCGCATCGCTAACATGGTTTGGAAATAACATACCACACTCGCAATTCAGCTTGAATGGAAAAGACACGTGTACATATAATTGATGTGTCAGTGTATGTTATGACTTAACTCTAATGCAAGATTACCAATACAATGATGCTCTTTATTCTAATGCAATACTACTAATACAATGATGCTCTTATTCTAATGCCAGCAAGTCTCCGAAAGTAACATGCAGCCCATACTACATGCGACCCCATCTCAAGCCGTTTCTCCATATATAGGGATTTAACCCGCGTTATGAACTTCTAATTGTACACAACCTGTTCCTGACACCTACACGTGACACGCGAGGCTGCAGATGTGGTCATGTGCCACTGTTGCATTTCGCCAGTGGTGTCTATGTTCGCCACCGCGACCCGGCCAACCGGACCTCTCTCAAAATAGACGAACCCAATGTATCGGGCATCATTCCAAAATCAAACTATAGGGTTTCGCAAGCGCAGGGTAGCGCAAAGCCTACCCTGTGGCACCCTTCTGGGGTATCGCAAGCGCAGGACTGCACAATGCATCCTGTGGCACCCCCAGCCACGGTACTTCAGGAATTAACAGCGCAAGATATGCAACCCTGTGTCATCAACTTGTGAGACGGCACCGTACGTATCCCTTTGACAGGAAGGTGCAACCCACGTATGAGCAAAACCACATACAAACAACCATTAAGGTAGTCAAACCTAGAAGCAACCAACGTGCTTACTAGCAACTTTATCTTCTATAATTATAAGCAACAGAAGAATCTACTAAAATCAACTTAGCATGAGTTTCTTCTACAATCAACCCATCATGGCATACCTACTATGATCAACTCAACATGAGTTTCTTTCTAAAATCGACTCAAACATGATAGGTTTTACTAGAACGTCACATAGGCATGAATGGGTTCTTCACACCACTCAAGCATTGTGTTCTACTACAACTGAACCATGGATTTCTTTCTATAACAATTCAAGCATGGATTCTTACTATATCACAAGTGTGGGTTCTTTTTCTACAACAATCCGAATCCATAGGATGGGTTCTTTTTACTCACAACTACTAACAACTAGGATGGGCTCTTTTTAGCATACACAAATAATATAGCCCTAGGAATGGGTTCTTTCCCAACCTACAACAAGTAATCAACATAGAGGTGTGAATCTTTTAACATCCTACAACTGACAACATCAAGGATTGTTTCTTAGTCAAACTACAACTAACATAATCATCAAGTTGGGTTCCTTTTAACATCCACAATTTACTCAACTCTCAAAATGGGTTCTTTCTCAACCTCTAACAATTCATACCCAAAAGATGGGTTCTTTTAACATCCACAATTTACTAAACCCTCAAATGGATTCTTTTCTTCTCCTACACAAGCAGTACCCTAAGGATAGTTCTTTCTACACATACATAAGTAGATAAGGAGAGCAAGCAACTAACTTAGAAGTAGAGAATCCTCACATACATAACGAATCCATTATATAGGTTTTATATACTCAAGGATAGTAAATTTCCCCATACGCCTCATCCATAAATCATGTCACCTCTTCAGTTCATCCAACTTCTTTAAAATATCAATTACGTATATAGAACCATATACACCATATCTTGATATCCTCATATGATTGTAACTCATCTCTATATACACATATATGTTATTCAATCCTCCCTTAAATAAATCATACTCACCATATTCTTACAATCACAAAATATGTAGATAAATTAGTACTCACATATCCATCAAACCACAAAAATATATAATAAACCAACTCACATATTCATCAAACCACAAAATATATAAATATAATAACTCACTATATTTTTATAATCACAAAATACATATAATAAATTAGTACTCACATATATCTTTAAACCATGAAAATATATAAATATTATAACTCACATAATTTTTTAACACACAAAAACACACAATAAATTAACTCACATATTTTGCGAAGATCCAAGCGCCGTGCCACCTCGCATCCAAGGTCGTGAATATATCCTATCACCAAATTTCAAGCAATTAAAACTCAAATAATTCAACTAATCACAAGAGTAAATAATCGCTATCCCAAATATCCCACAAGCGCTTATTGAATGCTTGGGATATACACGTGCGATGCACGTAACAATCTAATGCCTATGGTATTTTCATCCTCAGATAATTACTAAAATCGCCCCAAAATATTCTAGTAGCTCAACTACAATTTCTATAACTATCCGAGAATTAATTCATATCCCTATAATTCTCTTTTACAAAGCCAAAATCCTAATTTACTAGCAACTTGAAATCTCTCTAAAAATCCACTAATTTCTCACATCTACAATTTCTAATATCTCAAAATCTCTCTACCCTAACATTCCTACTCAATAAAATTAACCCAACTAAATTCTATACAATAAAATAGTTAGGGTTTTACCTTCCCGAATCCAATCGAAATCCAACGCTACCACCATGTAGAGAATCTCTCCATTAGTCTACTCCTCACTTTAATTTGGATTTGACGAAGGATCGGAGGGGATTCGAGCGAGGTAGGAATCGATCGATGGGTTCTTTTGGGTTTGTTTTGATCGGGATGAAGAAGATGAATGAAGGAGGAAGAGGGGAATGGGTCAGGGCTTCGTTCGATTGCTGGCATGGACGGACGGGAGGAGGAAGGGAGGAGGGAAAGAAGGTCGGGCTTCTTTTGGGTTCGGCATCGAACAAGAAGGGAGAAGGAAGGAGAAGGGAACGAGAGTGGGGGTCGGGGTTTCTTCCGATCGCAGGCGTGGACGGGAGAGGGAGGAAGGGAGAGAGGTCGGGGATTCCATGGGTTGGGGATTGAAACCGGGAAGAAGAAGAGAAGGAAGAAGGAGAAGGGAAGGAGAGAGAGAAGGGGGTTTTTGTAAAAAGGGAAATAAAGAATAATAGATGGATAAATATCTAGGGAATGTTTCAAATAAGCCCTCTAGCTTTAATATATTTTAGATAAAGCCCAACTCTCTACTTTAATAGTCCAAACAATACAAAATACATTAAAACTACTTTGTAGATAATCCGTATAAAAATAATTTAATTTTGAAAATAATAATAAAATAAAATAGACAATATATCTTATATTTCTCAATTAAAAGTAATTATTATCGGAAAATACATAATCGCACGAAATTCTCAATCGCGCACACATTTCGATGCAAAATAGTCATATGCTATTTTTCGGGTCGTTACATAACTCCCTCCTTAGAATCGTTCTGTCCTCAGAACTCTGCTAGTGGAGAGGAAGACAACCACAAACATCAATGGTTCACGAGACATTTTCCCGAACCATCTTTAGTTCCTCGAGTGATATTCTCGGAAATTGGTCTTCTACCAAGTTGAACTGTTGTCCTTCAGTCCTCTGGACAGACCCACTATGAATTTGATACTGACATTCTACTGCTCCTGCTCTGGAGTAGACAGTGGCTGCATTGCCTTGCTCTATTCTTATCTACAAGTGTTGTTGATTCGCTCCTTGATTACGACTTCTGTTAGTTGGTGACCACTCCCTCCTTAGAAAGGACGAAGTCACACATTGCCGCTTCAGCCCCTGGGCAGCTCCTCTTGGTGACCTTATTGAATTGTTAACACGATTGCCCTCTGTCTGATCAAGATTTCCTCCATGGCATGCTCTTAGTGGCTGCTTAATCATAAGCTGATCTTGGAAAATCTGTCGCTTCAGTGCTTAAATCCTTGCATTTCCTGCCTAAGCCTTCTGACTTGCTCACTTGGATTCGATTGCGGCTCACATCGTGTCAAAATTGAGCTCTAAACTTGAGTAATCATTCTTATACTGGCTTACTTGATCTCATCATCTATCTTCTTGCTTCTTTCACGGTCTTTGGCTGAGGTCAATCCTTCACTTATTTCGATCCCTTGCAGTTCAGCAGCCACTCCCTCCTTAGAATAGGGCATGGCCTACGATCATTACTTCAAACTTCCAGGATTCTCTCCTGTAATTTGCTCGAAGCTGATGCTCCAGATAGTGTATTCAAACAAATAATCTAGAGTTGCCTCCCGCACACAACTCAAACCTTGAAAAATAGTCTGGTTAAAAGAGCATGACGAACCACAATTGAACAAAACAGTTGTATGGAATATATATATATATATATATATATATATATATATATATATATAAATCCAATTGGTTACGAAAGTGTTTCATCATACCTTACTTCTTAGTCCAATTCAAAAATACAACTTTTAACTTAGTTGCAGTTCTATAGGCACATACCGGTACTAGCACTCCTGCCTTCTACAGCTTGTTGGTAGTAAGTGTGAACTCTACCCTCGGTGAACAGACTCCTTTTCTTTATTGTTCATCTTCGAGGTTGATCTGCCATTCCTCCGGTGAAGCTAGGGAATATCTGGTCGGATACGACCAATCCTTCCACATTTGTAACATGTATGGGTATCTATCTGAGTGTCCTTCCTCGAACACCGGTTCTTAAGATGACCATGCTCACCACATAAAAATAACTTCCTGTCCTGGTGCCTCCAAGGTTGTCCTCCATTTTCTGAGTCTTCTGCTTCTGACTCTGGGTCCTTAATCCTGATGCTGGTGCAGATCTTGTCCCTTGTAGTCGTGGACAGATTGATTTCTTGTGCCCGACTCTCTCACAAGGATTGCATACTACAACCTTGGCGGTCTCTGGGATTTGCTCCCATTCATATTGTAGTCGTGCCAACCTGGAATCAAGGTGTTCCTACTCCTTTGCTGGGCCTGCTAATATAACTCTGAATGCATCACCCAGTTACTTTGTCTTGACGACCTTTCCTAATCACGTACTTCCTAAGCTTCCTCATTTCCCGATGTATGCTGGCTGCCGCCGCTGTGTGTTGATCCATACTTAGTCCATGCGGTGGTGAAATCTCCTTCGGCTCTGCGCTTAAGATTATCGGATCATCCAACGATATCGGTTCACTTTCTTTCACCAGCACATTCTCGGTAAGGATATCCTCGAACACCATTCATGTGGTTAAAGGATGGTAACACATACACTAGGATTAGTCCGGATATAGAAAAATTATAAAACATAAGTTGAAGGAAACCAACAATATGAATTATAACTATCTACAACTAGCTAAATCCCGACTCCTAAAGGGCATTCAAGTTTAATTTTCCTATTGTATTGGACTGTAAATTAAAGTCAGCTCTGATACCACTCTGTAGCGCCCCGATTTCCATATACATGGAAAACCGTGACACATGCCATGATCTTTCCTTCAATTAGTCTCGAGACACAGAAAAACTGGAAAATTTAAAAACTTTTCTTCAACACAGAGTTACTACGCAGTCATTACAAATATCAGTTTGTAATACCAAACTGTACTGCCATCCCCTTTTCTTTTCTTTTTGACTCCAAAATCAATTCTTCCAATTTCTATATCACTTTAAACATAAACTAAAATAGTTATGTTTCAAAGAAAATTTGGACAGAGTCTCCCGTGTAATTTTTTGCCCAAAACACAGAAAAGCTTACGGAATTTTGCTCTAAATTCCGTAGCTTACATCACAGGCAATAATAATACGGGCTCCCCAGGCCAAAATGAGCATCATCACACAGGCAATATATATATATGCTGTGGGGGCCAAACTCATAACGGTTTAACAAATATCAATTAAGAAGCATAAATCCCTTTGAAAACGTAGTAAGTTTTTAGAAAATAACCTGTAAAAACTTACCACAGCGCCCGGCACTCCACACGAAATGGTTACGGGTCAAAACCATATCCTGCCACCTCACGCTATACTTTTCATCATCATCCACATACTTATACATCAAAAATACAATTTAAAGCATAAATCTTTACTATTTACAATTAAATCATAATAACAATAGTAAGGTGAAGCTCCATTCCACCGGAAACCTGTACCCACACCTCACCTCTGCACTGCTGAGGACCTGTAACAGTAGGGACCTAGGGTAGTCCATGGACTCCCTAACCCCCAAATACTAAGGGATTAGCCATTTCTGGTGTGAGTATAATTTATTAAGATAAGCAAATAAATTAAACTTTACAAGTAAAAACATAACGAACTCATAATATCAAGATCAACAAATCTTACTTGACATCTGAACATGTAACCTCATAAATGGGAATTCACATCCAATACTCTCTGAGTCATCACCTGTCTATATATCCATACCCACTCATAATCATACTTATCTTAGTAATCATTTGAATAACCCCTCTCATAATACAATATTGATCCTATTGCCTTATATCACATATCACATCATAGGCATATGCATTCATTTGCATACTACCACATTCATTCATGTCTAATCTAACGTCTCATTGCACATTACCATTTATATGCATTCCATCACAATAGACTCCGCATCGCCAACATGGTTTGGAAATAACATATCACACTCGCAATTCAGCTTGAATGGAAAAGACACGTGTACATATAATTGATGTGCCAGTGTATGTTATGACTTAACTCTAATGCAAGATTACCAATACAATGATGCTCTTTATTCTAATGCAATACTACTAATACAATGATGCTCTTATTCTAATGCCAGCAAGTCTCCGAAAGTAACATGCAGCCCATACTATACGCGACCCCATCTCAAGCCGTTTCTCCATATATAGGGATTTAACCCGCGTTATGAACATCTAATTGTACACAACCTGTTCCTGACACCTACAGGTGACTCGCGAGGCTGCAGATGTGGTCATGTGCCACTGTTGCATTTCGCCAGTGGTGTCTGTGTTCGCCACCGCGACCCGGCCAACCGGACCTCTCTCAAAATAGACGAACCCAATGTATCGGGCGTCATTCCAAAATCAAACTATAGGGTTTCGCAAGCGCAGGATAGCGCGAAGCCTACCCTGTAGCACCCTCTGGGGTATCGCAAGCGCAGGACTGCACAATGCATCCTGTGGCACCCCCTAGCCACGGTACTTCAGGAATTAACAGCGCAAGATACGCAACCCGTGTCCTCAACTTGTGAGACGGCACCGTACGTATCCCTTTGACAGGAAGGTGCAACCCAATAACACCACCTAAGATCGGCCCTAAAGAAAGGTTTGGTCGTACGGTGCACCCTACTACCAACTCCCCTTCTTTCGGGCAAAAGGTTAAGTAATGATTTTATAAGTCACTATCCTAATGAGGTTATTATTCCTATGCAATCTTGCATAGTTTCCAATCATGGTCCAACTCGTGGTCCCTCGATCCAAGACTCTGGTAATAATATTTCTCTCACTCATCCCTACCCCTAACTCGGATTCTACCAACACTCTCGGCCCACGGTCAACCTACATTGGTTAAGATCCGTCGACGCCCGATGTGAGATCTATCTATTTTACTCTAAGGGGGTAGGATGTGGTCTTGATGGTCGATGACCCTTAGGGTAATGATATCACCCTAGATGAGCACAACAACTGCGTATTAGCTAAGAAGCTACATACGAGTAACCAAAAACACATACGAGCTAAACAGCTACGTATAGGACCAACAGCTACATACTGGCCAGTCGAGCCACGCATGAGACAACAACATACATACGAGCCAAATAAGCCCCGTATGAGACCAACAGCTACATACGGACCAGTCGAGCCGCGTATGAGACAACAACATACATACGAGCCAAATAAGCTGCGTATGAGACCCACAGCTACATACGGGCCAGTCGAGCCACGTATGAGCAAAACCACATACAAACAACCATTAAGGTAGTCAAACCTAGAAGCAACCAACGTGCTTACCAGCAACTTTATCTTCTATAATTATAAGCAACAGAAGAATCTACTAAAATCAACTTAGCATGGGTTTCTTCTACAATCAACCCATCATGGCATACCTACTATGATCAACTCAACATGAGTTTCTTTCTAAAATCGACTCAAACATGATAGGTTTTACTGGAACGTCACATAGGCATGAATGGGTTCTTCACACCACTCAAACATGGTTTTCTACTACAACTGAACCATGGGTTTCTTTCTATAACAATTAAAGCATGGATTCTTACTATATCACAAGTGTGGGTTCTTTTTCTACAACAATCCGAATCCATAGGATGGGTTCGTTTTACTCACAACTACTAACAACTAGGATGGGCTCTTTTTAGCATACACAAATAATATAGCCCTAGGAATGGGTTCTTTCCCAACCTACAACAAGTAATCAACATAAAGGTGTGATCTTTTAACATCCTACAACTGACAACATCAAGGATTGTTTCTTTGTCAAACTACAACTAACATAATCATCAAGTTCGGTTCCTTTTAGCATCCACAATTTACTCAACTCTCAAAATGGGTTCTTTCTCAACCTCTAACAATTCATACCCAAAAGATGGGTTCTTTTAACATCCACAATTTACTAAACCCTCAAATGGATTCTTTTCTTCACCTACACAAGCAGTACCCTAAGGATGGTTCTTTCTACACATACATAAGTAGATAAGGAGAGCAAGCAACTAACTTAGAAGTAGAGAATCCTCACATACATAACGAATCCATTATATAGGTTTTATATACTCAAGGATAGTAAATTTCCCCATATGCCTCATCCATAAATCATGTCACCTCTTCAGTTCATCCAACTTCTTTAAAATATCAATTACGTATATAGAACCATATACACCATATCTTGATATCCTCATATGATTGTAACTCATTCCTATATACACATATATGTTATTCAATCCTCCCTTAAACATCGCTCCATAAATAAATCATACTCACCATATTCTTACAATCACAAAATATGTAGATAAATTAGTACTCACATATCCATCAAACCATAAAAATATATAATAAACCAACTCACATATTCATCAAACCACAAAATATATAAATATAATAACTCACTATATTTTTATAATCACAAAATACAGATAATAAATTAGTACTCACATATATCTTTAAACCATGAAAATATATAAATATTATAACTCACATAATTTTTTAACACACAAAAACACACAATAAATTAACTCACATATTTTGCGAAGATCCAAGCGCCGTGCCACCTCGCATCCAAGGTCGTGAATATATCCTATCACCAAATTTCAAGCAATTAAAACTCAAATAATTCAACTAATCACAAGAGTAAATAATCGCTATCCCAAATATCCCACAAGCGCTTATTGAATGCTTGGGATATACACGTGCGATGCACGTAACAATCTAATGCCTATGGTATTTTCATCCTCAGATAATTACTAAAATCGCCCAAAAATATTCTAGTAGCTCAACTACAATTTCTATTACTATCCGAGAATAATTCATATCCCTATAATTCTCTTTTACAAAGCCAAAATCCTAATTTACTTGCAACTTGAAATCTCTCTAAAAATCAACTAATTTCTCACATCTACAATTTCTAATATCTCAAAATCTCTCTACCCTAACATTCCTACTCAATAAAATTAACCCAACTAAATTCTATACAATAAAATAGTTAGGGTTTTACCTTCCCGAATCCAATCGAAAATCCGACGCTACCACCATGTAGAGAATCTCTCCATTAGTCTACTCCTCACTTTAATTTAGATTTGACGAAGGATCGGAGGGGATTCGAGCGAGGTAGGAATCGATCGATGGGTTCTTTTGGGTTGGTTTTGATCGGGATGAAGAAGATGAACGAAGGAGGAAGAGGGGAATGGGTCAGGCCTTCGTTCGATTGCTGGCATGGACGGACGGAAGGAGGAAGGGAGGAGGGAAGGGAGGTCGGGCTTCTTTTGGGTTCGGCATCGAACAAGAAGGGAGAAGGAAGGAGAAGGGAATGGGAGTGGGGGTCGGGGTTTCTTCCGATCGCAGGTGTGGACGGGAGAGGGAGGAAGGGAGAGAGGTTGGGGATTCCATGGGTTAGGGATTGAAACCGGGAAGAAGAAGAGAAGGAAGAAGGAGAAGGGAAGGATAGAGAGAAGGGGGTTTTTGTAAAAAGGGAAATAAAGAATAATAAATGGATAAATATCTAGGGAATGTTTCGTATAAGCCCTCTAGCTTTAATATATTTCAGATAAAGCCCAACTCTCTACTTTAATAGTCCAAACAATACAAAATACATTAAAACTACTTTGTAGATAATCCGTATAAAAATAATTTAATTTTGAAAATAATAATAAAATAAAATAGACAATATATCTTATATTTCTCAATTAAAAGTAATTATTATCGGAAAATACATAATCGCGCGAAATTCTCAATCGCGCACACATTTCGATGCAAAATAGTCATATGCTATTTTTCGGGTCGTTACAACTTCTATGTTTCGACGGATATGTTCTCTAAAGACTTGGTTCACCAAGCGTTGATACGTAGCTCCGGCATTCTTCAGCCCGAATGACATAACTCGGTACCAATAGAGCCCCTGGTTGGTGATGAAGGACGTCTTCAGGATGTCTGGCGGGAACATTCAGATCTAATTATATCCCGAAAAAATATCCATAAAGCTCAATAACTCATGGCCTGAGGTGGCATCTATCAAGGCGTCTATACTCGGAAGGGGGAAGGAATCCTTCAGACATACTTTATTGAAGTCGGTAAAGTCAATGCAGATTCTCCACTTGCCATTGACCTTCTTGACCATTACAACGTTTGCTAGCCACTTGGGGTAACTAACTTCCTAGATGAATCAGGCTGCTAGGAGTTTCTCAACCTCTTCCTTGATGGCTTATTGCCTTTTGGGTGCAAATTTGCAGCACTTCTGCTGGATAGACTTGGCTTCCGGATTCATACTTAAGCAGTGCTTAATTACGTCGGTAATGCCCGACATATCTTTGGCTACTGGACAGACTTGACTTCCAGATTCATACTTAAGCGGTGCATAATTAGGTCGGCAATGCCCGACATATCTTCGGCTATCCAAGGAACAGGTCCCGATTCTTCCTGATGCAAACGATGAGTTGCTCCTTGACTTGGCGGAGGAGTGCCTTGCTCACACGGAAACACTTAGCTTTATACTCTTCGAAGAAAGGAATTTCTGCTAGTTTGTCCATGGGTTTGGAGCTGGCTTGTCCCATATTGATGGGGAGTTCCAGGGCATTGAGGGGAAGGACCGAGCCCCCCATTGAAGAAGTGTAGCATGCCCGAGTAGCTTCCTGACTCTCATTGGCTTCCCCTACTCCTACAGCTGTGCGGAAATTTATTTTCAGGTGGTATGTTGAGGCGACCGCTTGAAGGGCAGCTAACCCCGGGCAACCGAATATAGAATTGTAGGTGGATTTCATATCGACCACCATGAAGTCTAATGCTTTTGTGTGAGCATCCAAAGCATTCCCTAAGGTTACATCAAGGGTTACAATTCCTTCGATCATCACGGGGGCCCCTAGAGAATCCATGGAGGGTGTACCCGATAGGCTTAAGGCAATCTCGCTTAAGCTTGAAGACTTCGAACAGTGAGCTTCCGTTATCGACTAGAACTTAGCGCACTTCATGGCTCGCCATACACATGCTGATTACGAGTGTGTCGCAGTGAGGTGTTCGGACACCTTGCAAGTCTGGATCTGAGAATGTGATGCTAACTCCTGGGCTTTCGAAGGCGGGATGTTGTGCACTAAATTTACCTCTCGGACAAAAGCTTTTCTCGAAGAGCGGGAGGCTCCCCCATATGTCCTCCGTGGATAGCATGAAAAATCTCCATCCGTCCCAATCCGTAGGGCTCATTTGGCCTCTCCGCTAGCTTGTTGGCTCCCCCTGGTGGAGGAGGTTCAGTGTCATTTACTTGAGCAAATTTGGCGAGGTATCCTCGTTGGAGCAACGCTTCTACCTTAGCCTTAAGGGCTCGACAATCATCTGTGAGATGACCATGATCTTTGTGGAAGGCACACCACTTGGTTTTACCCGTCTCTTGCTCGGGGCATTCATCTAGGGGGGAGGTTAAAAAATTCCGTACTTGTCAACCTCCATAAGGATGTTAGATATGCTTGCATTTAGTGGGGTGTACTTCTCAAAATGAGGCATGGGAGGCGAGTGGTGCTGACCCGTGGCATCCTTCAAGGATTTTAGGGGTTCATCTTCGTTAGTGCCTTTCAATTTGTTTCCGGATGAAGGCATCTTCTTCTCTTGGGGACAGATTGCCACTTCGATTCAGATATACTTCTAAACTCTCTGAAGGAGGTCCGAGAAGTCCCGATGAGGTCTTTTGACGAGGGAAGATTTGAGATCATCATGTTTGACATTATATTTGAACGCGATTGTTGCCACTGCAGAATCAAATGAGGGGATGGATCTGGACTCAGCTGTGAAGTATTGGACATAGCTCTTGAGGGACTCCCTGTCATTTTGCTTCAGATCTAACAAGGAATCATTGGTCTTCTCCAACTTGCAGCTGGTGATGAAGTGTGTAAGGAAGAGCTCCTCAAGCTGGTCGAAGAAAAATATAGAGCCTGGAGAAAAGCACAAGAACCATTCTCGTGCAGAGCCCTTCCTGGTTCGTTGGGAAAGTTTTGCACAAGCGGAAGTCAGATGCTTGGTGGATCATCATGAGAGTTTTAAAACTCTCTATGTGGTCTGTTGGGTCAGTCTTCCCATTGTACAGCTCAAATGTCGGGATCTTGAAGTTAACAGGGACAGGAGCCTCAATAATCTTCTTGGAGAAGGGAGGTTTGACGGGACGGTATCTTCCTTCTTGTTTTACTTCTTCCTTATTCAGTGATGCTAGGTGATCTTCCATCTTTCGGAGATGCCGGAGGATGGCGTTCTCTTGCTGATCAGATCTGGTGAAACCGTGGATCTTCGGGTCGCAGAAGAGTAGAGCGATGAGGACTAGGTTGCCGAACCTTAGGAGGAATTATACTGGGGCCTGAAGGATTTCATCTTTCAACTATCGGAGCTCAGCTTTACTGACGAGTACTTCCTCATCCTTTCCTGTCCTAGGGGCAATCCTGCTTGTTGGAGTTGATGTTGGTGTATGCCCTAGATGCCAGTTGTGTATTGACACTACTAGTTTACATTGTATCATGATGTTTATTTCATATATGAGACATTTCATTTATTGTGTTGTTCTTTGTGCTTAAATGAACATAATAAAATCCTTAGAATTGTAGGTTCAATACCATGCGATATCAAGTGCATGACTTGATTGTGAGATCCTTTTAGTTGTAATTAGAACAGTATTCTTAAATGTCCCTAGTCAAGTTTTATTGTGAATTAGAACAACAATAATACATAGAGACAAGTATGTGCGTAGATTGATGACCACATCTCACAGGTCATGGATATGAGATATCAAGTCTTCACATGGGTACATATTAGAGTAATAATGTACTGGACTGACCCACCATGAGAAAGCTGCATGGTTTGTTACGTGAGTGTCATAAGCGGTTCCCACAGTGATCATGGGGTATGTAGTCCTTTGACTTGAAGTCACTACGGTTCTCTACATGAGAAGTTATATGTTTTAATGTCATCAAATGTTGAGTGTAATAAGGTGATTATAAAGGCGACTATTGGATTATACTACAAATCATGCGGAGGGATGTGAGTGACTTAGAACCGATTTGTCCCTCTTACATAACAGAAGCGACATCTATGGGCCCCTTGATTGAGTGAGACTACAAAATGCATGGATGTACTCAAATGAGTCAATATAAGATATTGAGCTCATTTGTTTTAGTAATTTTACACGGATATCAAGAAACCAAAGATTGAACTATACAAGGGTGACATGCTCTATGCCTTGTGGTCAATTATGATATCTGGACAAAAAAATTAGACTACATTTAACATTGGTCACGGATAGGTTATGTCTAATCACTGACATTCCCGTTACTTAAGTAGCAGTGATGTATTGCTAGATACCGCTCAATGTTTGTAATAATAGAATATAATTTTAATATTACTGTCAACGTAATGGGAACCTACAGGGTCACACACTTAGAATAGGTCGAAATTGGGATTTAAATTTTTAAGATGAATTTAATTGAGGATCCAAGTAAGACTTGGACTCCTAATATTGGTTGGACATTTAATTAGATTAAATGGGCTGGCTAAAGTTTAAAGGCCCACACCCGAATCTGAACCAGGTCAGATTGTCAGTCCAATAACCTCATTACTCTCTCAGGGATGATTTTCTGCACACACACACACACACACACACACACACACACACACATATATATATATATATGTGTGTGTGAAAAAGCAACATATGAAAAAACCTTAGCCGTCACAGAAATTGTGAGAGAGAGATCGTGAGGAACATTCCCTTCTCACAGCTAGCACCGCGGCGTGAGGGAAAGCTTGATTTGATACGTTCGTGTGGATACCGTAGAGGCACTGTAATATTGTTGTTCTGTGATCGGCATACTATGGAGATAGCAGATCCATCTTCAAGGTATAACTCCTAAACACAATTTATGGTTTTCACTTGGATCCATGGCTAGGTTTCGATATATTTTTTGAAATTTTTCTGCTGTGTATTTAACTGTCACGCCCGGCTTTCCAAAAGAGAATACGGATACGGGCACGTAGCATTGGCCCAGCGAATGGTTTTCATCATCCATAAGCTGTTCAAGAATCTTTACAACATATCACAATATAATCAGAGTCGGAAGCCAGAAAACTCAACCACATGCACATATGAACCAAATACCAACAAGAATACTTGAAATAAAATATATAAATTTCAAATAGTTATGATCTGAAATACACAATAAATCTTGGGTCACATTGCCCAAATACAAGAATAAATCCAAGTACAAGATACATTATTCAAATAGCAACAGGAAAATAAATAAATGTAGCAAGAGCTCCCGCAACTAATATCTCATCTCGCCTATTTCATCTGGCAGCTGATCTCTAAAATCTACAATTCCATAGATTGCAGGAAAGAGGGAAAGAGAAAATAAGGTACCCGTCAATTGCAAGTTACGGGCCACTTATAATGTAGGATACAAGCACATAGGGAAAACTAACTAATCACATGTCAACATATAACAACTAGCATGGTAAGGTGAATAGGTATAAATGGCATCATGTAAACATGCATCAGGTGTCAAGTATCATGTAATAATGTATCAAGTGTCAAGTTTCAAGTCTCAAGTAAACAAGTCTCATGTATCATGTAGTCAAGTGTCAAGCAAGCATGTATCATGTATCAGGTAACAGGAATATAGGTAACAGGTAAACAGGTAATCATGTAACAGTATCAAACTAACATAGTATAATCAGTATCAGGTCTAGGGTAACAAATAAGCACGCATAGATGGTAGACAGTCACATAAACGAGCAAAACAGTGTATGTTCATATTCAGGACAGCATGACAGTACAGTACTAAAACAGTGATTCCTGCTACTTCAAACAACCAAATATGGATCCGTCAAAGGATCTGGAAATTAGACTTCTACACGAATCCAGCGAGTATAATTAAGTCATATAGTAATTCACAACATCATAACTCAAACAGATTTGAAAACAGAAAATATGTTCAGTCAAAAATCAGGAAAACAAATTCTATGTCAGGAAAACTGCATCAAAACCTCTCAAATAAATTCAGAAAAAATATGTGGTATTTCCTTATATGTCTAGAATCAAAATATAAAGTTTCATAATATTCCAGTAAAATTTTTTTAGTCATCAAAAATAGAAAAACCTCAAAAAATGGTAATTTGTAAAATCTGGAGTTCCCAACACTGTTGTACAAAAACTGAAATATCTCGTAAGCCGTAAAACGAAATCCAATTCCGCCAAAGGGATATAAAAATAGATAAAATATAATAACTTTCATTTTTCATAAATATTTTGCATACAGTAAAAGGAATCATAGTGAAAATAAGGTTCTTTATAGAACAGCGAGCAAAATACAGCACGTATAGATTTAATAAACGAGCATGGAACATCACATAAAACTTATCAATAAAATTCATCAAAATTTTGGATAATCTATAACTAGATAAAGAAACTCTGACCAAAGTTTCAGATTAAATTAATATACGTAGCATAGTTCTTTAAAATGGTTTGTCATCAAAATTATCGAAAAACAGAATTTGGAAAAGGGTCGACACATCTGTAGTAAAACTGTCATAACTCACTCATACGAAATCAAAATCAAGCAAGGTCAGAGAGATTTGAAAATAGACGAAGTTCTCTAAAACTCATGTTTTATACCGAAATTAAGATACTGACTACAAGATAGTCCAAAACAGCAAACAAAACAGATCAGTGACAACATACAGATTTTTTCCTTAAAAACAAAATTAACATAGATTCAAGAAAATTTATCCAAACACACCCAAACATGAAATCGACTCTACCAAGTGTCTAAACATCATGATTTAGGGTATCGAACATGTCCACACCAAATATATCACATAGGTCTCAACCAAAATACGAATTCTCACAAGAGTTTCACATACATGATCAAAATCAAGAACGAGCGAATTCTACATTAATTCATGTCCATATTGTGTTGTGAGTCATCTATGGTCAAATTTTCACAATAGAGACAAAACCCATCAAACAAAACTCAAACAAGAGTCGTCTATAGACCCAACTACACTATATGTGAACTTTTTGACTTGTATTAAACAAATGAATTGGAGTACAAGTTACTTACCTGCGAGATGACGAAAATGACGATCCAACAAACAAGAATAACAGGAATAGATTCCTGAGGCACAAGCACGATCGAACAATCATGAGCCTAGAACGAACGACAGAATAACTGAAACTCGACGTGCAAGTGACGCACGTGCACCAAGAATCAAACGAACAAGAACCCACGATCAAGGACAATACCGCGAGTGATCACGACAAGAGCACAAACTGAACTTGCGACAACGAACCCAACGGACCGATGAACACAACAACGAATGCACGAACACCACAAGAACTCACAACGGCAGCACCATGGTACCACGACGTCGCTGTCGTCACTGCGGTCGGGAGAGGGCAGCACCCGCGTGCTTCCTGCTGCCGTCGGACAGAGGCAGGGCCGAGGGCGGCTTGCTGCGGCTGTTGGAGTCACGGAAAAAGAGAGGTAGAAGGATCGGAAAGGTGCAGGTCTGGAGATCGGGATGGGGTGAGGGTGACTGCCAGGGAAGCGGCTAGGAGCTTCGGGAGACAGGGAGGAGGGTAGAGGATCAGGGTGGCTGGCGACTGGCGGATGACGAGGAGCTAGCGATAGGGTGAGGGTTATGCAGTCGCGCGGTACACCAGGGGAGGTTGGGGCGAACGGGGTCGCTGCGTCGGGAGGTCGCAGGGTGGCGCGATGCGAGGGCGACGGAAGGAGGAGCACGGGAGGTGGGTCAAGGTGCAGTCGGGGGTCTAGGTGGTCGGGAAAGAAAGAACGGGATTAGGGGTGCAGGAGGGAGAGAGAAAGGCAGCTATAGGAGTAATGCGTGGGGAAGATGAAGAGAACAGGATAATATTGGGGTATTAAATAGGTTGGATAGGGCTTTGAGTATGTCGGGTAGGGGATTAGTTAATGGGTTCTGGGTGTATTAAAAGATGGGTTTTGGGTTAAATAGGTGGGTTTGGGTTTTAATTAATGAACAGGGTATGGGTTATTGGATAAGGGTAATGGGGTTTAATAGTTAATGGGTTTTAATTAAAAATCCAATAAAAAATTTAAAACATACAACTTAGGATTTTATAAAGATACTAATAATAATAATAAAAACAATAACAATAGTAATAATAATAAAAATGATAAAAAATGATAATAGTAATAATAATAGAAACCCAGGTAATAATAACAACAATAAGATTTATATTATAATATAAAGGAAATAGTTACAAATACAATTATTGATCGAAAAATAGATTTTAATTGAAGATTTAGAAAAATACATTTTGACTAATGTGCGAAAATTTTTAAAATACAGGAAATACACAAAAATACATTTTCGGGAAAACAGGGGTTACATTAACCTTAGATTACCCTCGATACTTAACAGTTGAATGCCTCATCTTTCGAGGGGGAGTTCTTCTGCGGTCCCTTGGGGAACGACGATCCCTTCGCCCCCTAGGAGAGAGGGATCTCCTTCGTCTTCTGGGAGAGGGAGTTCTTTCACTCGCCCTTGGAGAGGGATCTCTCCTAGATCTTGGTCTCCGAGGAGAAGGGCTTTTCCTGCTCTGCCGCTGCTCTAGATGGGAGGCTTCTTCACGAGCTCTCCTCTCATTGAGACGGGTTCAGAGGTCAGACCCCTGTTGGCGACTGACGATGAAATGACGAAGGTCGGGTTATGGTTGAGGCAGTCAGGAAGGGGTAGAGGTGTAAACTGATCTTCTGTTTTCAACAAAGTACCTTGTAGATGGTTCGAAACGACTCCGATGGGATCCCCTCGATGCGACTTCTCCAGGTGGGTGCCTGTTGAACGAGGGGCTCTTCTTGCTGAGATTGCATTTCTTGAAAGGCGGGAGGAAGGTCCTCAAGAGGAAGAGGGTTGGCTCGTCGTCTTGAGGCCGCCACTTTCCCTTTCCCCTTAGAAGGCATGTTGTAAACTTATTTTTACCGGTGATGTTTGGTCGGATTTTCTTTGTTGTTTTTCACAGACGGCGTCAATCTGTTGCTGCTTTCTTGGGTATGGGAGCATTCAGATGATGTGAATTCTTTGGAGGAACAATCAAGAACTAGACCTTTTGACTTTAAACGGTGTTGACTGCCTTTTTCTGCGATTGGCTTGACGATCAGACTCGTTTGCACCATAGGAATCGAATCATGTGGTGACGATCTCCTCCGCTAACCTGCATAAAGTATGAGACACCAGGGTTGATCTCGGTGACAGACCCTCCGACACTGAAGTCAGAAATCAAGAATACTTTGAAAAATCTTTTGTCGAGAAAATACTGATTACATGTTTCTGGTGGAGGTAGGTGGTATTTATAGTCACTTTGGTCGGTTTCAAGATAATGATTTATCTTACTTCTCAGTGTTATTGGATTGAATCAGTTATGTCTTTTTCATGAAGAGATAAGAGTGGTTGAGGAGAGTTTAAACTTCCTACAAGATAAGAGATATGGTTTCTGAACAACTCTTTATGGATAATCATGTGTTTAAATCGCATTTAAACAACTTGGACCCATTCTCATTGGGCTAGTAAGACAACTCAGTTAAACAGACCCGTTTTGGACTGTTGGGTTTGAAAGACACCCAATTCCCATTTTACGGACTCGTGAATAGCGAAATTACCTTTTTACTCTTAAGAGCCTAAAGATTCTTGTCCGATTTGAATGGTCCCGGTTAAATTCTATTTTTACCCATATCACTAGAAAATACATAGATTACCAAAACCAAGGAGCTAAAAGAGTGATTAGTTCGGCTAAATCTAAACCTTATTCTATTTATCTAAGAAGATAGCACTGCGAGGGCACATATATATAATTAGCATCCTAATATGAGAAATGAAGACTCCAGAGGTTAAATTGTACTAAGATTCAAGATCAAGGAGTCTGAGTGAAGATAAATGTAAATAAATGAAGAAAAGTAACTTTCATAGACTATTCAATCAGAGGTGGATCGGGAACATATGGTTGAATCAGAGAAGCACGGACATGGACACGAGGAAATGTTTGAAAAACTACACTAAAATAGTCAGGCCGGTCTTGAGTTCCCGGAGGTTCAAGGCGAAAAACCTGAATAATTATTTTTGGCGACCCCTAATTACAATATAAATTTTTTTAATCATAAAATTAGTGCCTATATTTATAAAGGGAATACAAATTTGGGAGCCCTTAAAAGTGAAAAAAAATCGGGGGCCTGAGGTGGCCGCCTCACCAGCCTCAAGGTGGGGGCCGGCCCAGCTAGTATCATGTCAGATTCGTATGATTGACACCACAGCTGCGAAATAGAAGTGTCCAGGGTGTGAATATATTTGCTGTCAAAATATTAGGTGAAGTTATGAATGCTTCCAAGATAACTAGGACAAGGTGTAGCAGGCTAAGTGTCGGTACTAAATTATTCTACATAAGTATGGATCATAAGAAAGTGTGTAATGAATGAGTTGAAAAAACTGAAGTATTTTATGGAAGGAAAAGGTCAACCATGAAGTTCTACTTGAGCAAGATCAACATTAAGGGATACATAGGCATACCCTATCAACAAAGGTTTGCAAGAATCATCTTGATTAAGTTAGTTATATATCTACACTGGTTATATATTAATCAATTAACAAAGAATGTTCAAGAGGATGATGAGTGTTGTTCGTTGATCATATTCCAGTAATTGAAGACACTAGAGAAGGGGTGACTAAAATAGAAAGGTTATATAGGCTTGAGGATCAAACAGGTTAAAATTCAGCAGAGGAGAATGTAAGGTTTGAGATCAGGTTCGCAATAAAAAATATGTCTAAAAATTATTTGACTAAAATAGATGGATGACTGAAAAAATTATAAGCAGATGAGAAATAAGTGCATCAGAAGGAAAAAGGTAGCCTCAAATCAAAAGATAAAAGGAAGAAGAAAATTGATCTGAGCCTGTGCAACAAAGACCGATTACTCCCATAGTTAAAGAGTGATTTTTTAAAATTTAAAATTTTAGGTAAGAAGAGAAACAGTGGCGTAGACAAAATTTCGATCTAGGGGGCGCGACACTTACTATTAAAAAATTTATAATAAACACATTTGCAAGCCTCAAAATATCATATATTACTATCAAATGTCACAAACTATTACAATCACTAAATAACATTTTTCTTTAGCAATAAAACCCTTCTAGATTTCATATTATGAAAATATTGAATGATATCTTCATTATCAATGACATCCAATACATCTCTTTCAATATATGTAACCAAACAATCATTCATCATCTCATCTCCTAATTGCTATCGTAATGAAGTCTTGATGATTTTCATTGCAAAAAATACTCTCTCTACTGTTGCGGTTGCAACGAGTAATAGCAATGCCAACTTCAAGAGCAAATATACCAACAGATATACACGATGTTTTTTAACTGAACCATCTTTCTAGCAAGTCCACTTATCCCTGCAACTTCAGAAAATCGGTCATCAGAGCGCATATCCAAAATTTAGGTATCAAGTTGCCGGTGAAGGTGCATTAACTCAATGTTAGAGAAATCAGATGGATAAAATTTAGAAAAGCGAAGCAATTTTCTCTTATCATAAGTAGGAAATGAATCGTTTGGATCAAGACAAGCCATACACAACAACAACTTCGTATTTGCCTCATTAAAACGATTGTTAAACTCCTGAAGTTGCGAATCAATCACTTCATAAAACAAATCAATACAATAATGATGAAGATTTGTTTTTCCTTCAAAGTTTTGACGGGATCTTCCATGTGTTAGAACATGAATTTCATAAAACAAAAAATGCTAACAATATTTGTGAAGAATTACAAATACAGGAAAAGAAAGAACAAACTATACAGTACAATACAGAGTCGAGATTTTAATATCTCTGTCCTTAAAGCAAAATTCGCCACGTAGTGTGACGGTGGTTGACGAATTGCCTCACAAAATACAATTGTATTACCTTTCCCTGAAGAGCAGCACCCTAACTTTAGAGATCTCAGCGAACTAGAGCTGTGTTGTATTCTCAGACCGTGTCAGAGGAAGAAGAAGAATAAGATTCAGAATATTTTTTTTGAAACTGTGTGTGCTGGCAGACAAAAGTTGCTGGTTTTATAGGAGACTGAGAGTAACTGAAGGGTCCATTACTGTGTAACAGCAGAGTAATGGTCCATTACTCTGTAATAGTAGAGTAATGGTTCAAAAGCATAACTGATGAGCCATTACTCTGCTGTTACAGAGTAATGGTACCAGCAGTTACAGAGTAATAGGTACTAGCAGTTACAGAATTTGAAAAGACTCAACAGTAACTAAGGAAAAATATGGAGCGGGGCAAAAAAAAATATTGGCCAGAGCGAGACCAGACCAAGCCGAGTCGAGCCGAAGCCGGGCCGCGCGCGCGCGCGCGTGTGTGTTTGTTATTTTGGTCTAGGTCCTCTCCCCACTCCACGTTAGTATAAACCCCAGGGCTACGCCCTTTAGTCCATTTCTTTAGCTTATATACTAGAGAAAATCTTTCTCATCTTCTGATGTGGGATTATTCATTCCAACTTTTCAAGTTAGTACATTTCAAGTACCCAACTTTGGACCTACATTTCTCATTCATACGGAAACCGTTTTTGGCAAGTGAGTACATTACGGAATAGTACTCGACGAGAGGAACATGATCCAATCAATATCCGGCATCGCCGATGGCCGGAGCCCACCAGAATCTGGCCCGAGAAATATGCAAAAACTTTTTCCAACACCATGTTGTACAAATAATTCATCCATATGTGGAATTACTATCTTATAGTCATTTTACCTCCTGAAATAGGTGACTGATCAAAACACTAGTTTGGCAAAGTAAAACTATGCCCATGCAAGCTAAACCTGATCATTCTTAGGCATTTCATCAAACAAGTGGCGAGCATTTTCAACAACTTAGAACCATTAAAATAAACCAGTAGTTAAACCTTCTCTATTTCCAACTTCAATCATCAGTCTACCTCAAAGTAATTAAGTGCATCAAGCATTAGATGTTCATCTCATAAGTATATGCATTAATGCATAGAAAGAGTAAAAACTAATGGTTAGAATTCAACTCTAAACTCCATGTATAAGATACGTATATAAAAAATTCAACTCTAAACTCCATGTGTTTAAATATAAAAAATTTCAGAAATTAGCTCAAAATTGGGACAGAAACTAACACTATAATCTATACCCATTTGCGTTCAAATTTGATTACATATCATACTAATTCAGTCCATTCTCGAACAATCAGTAACACTGAAACAGAAATTAGCAATCTAATTATCCTATCATATACGAATTTAAGAAATTTCAGAATATGAAACCTAATTATCAAAATGTACAAAAAATTTACTTTCAATAGGGTTTGGAATCGATCGGCTCCTCGCTCTCTCTCTCTTCTGACCTCCTCTACAAACTCAACTAATCACTTGTAGATTTTAATCCCTCTTACAAATTCATTATGAAGTGGGTTTTGGTTCAGTAAAGTGGAAACAAAAGAGTGGAAGAAGAGCAAAGTAAAATCTGTAAATGACTAAATGGGTTGGAAATTTTACACATAAATCCTTATTAAATTTCATTTGACTAAAAAAAAATTTTGAATTTTTTTTTAAATCCCAGGGGGCGCAGCTGCACCCCCCGGGCCCAGGTAGGGTAGGCATTCGGGTCGAACGGGCCGGGCCGGGCCTAACCCGCCCAGGTTGGACCTTGACTTAGGCGGGCTCGGGCCGGTTTGGTGACTTAACCGGGCCCGGGCCGAAAGTTTTTTAAGGCGACCCGCCAAACCCATGAACCCTTTAGGGTCCAACCCGGGTCGGGTCGGGTCGACCCGCTGGTTGGCCCGTTTAGATAGATAAGATTTTTTTATAATATTTTTAACATAAAATAATAATAATAATAATAATAATAATAATAATAAACATTAAAACCATAATAATAATAATAAGATTGAAAGAGTGAAATTAGCAAAAAATATTAAAATATTATTCATATGAATTTAAGTTATATAATTTTCACAATTTCTAATGAAATGAAGAATTCAATTCACAATATGTTTTATACACTAACATATTTCTTATATACAATTTTAATTGACTTTAATTTTTCTAATTTAACATAACAAGCAAAGATATAATACAATTTCTAACGTGTCGGTCAAGTTGCTATTACAAGCAAGCTATTATTGTTGTTGTTGTTGTTATTGTTCTTCCGGCGAGTTGCTCCCACTTGTGGACGTTGATAGTACTTTTCCTTGTGTCTATCTTCAGCCTTCAGCCAGTTTTCTGTACAAACGAGCATCTCTAACGTGTCAGGATTCAAGCGATTCCTGTAATCAGTTAGAACTCTGCCGCTTGAAGAAAATTCACTTTCAGAAGCAACTGTAGAGACATGAGGAGTTAGTAAATCTTTAGCCATAATTGACAGAATACTATAAGTGTTTTCATGGTCTTTCCACCATTGCAAAATATCTAGTGGAGAAGAAGAAGGCTCAGAATCTTGTTGGTTATACCAATTTAATTCATTTGATTGATTAGTCCTAGGTTTTTTTGATTGAATTTGTGCAAGTAAATTAAATGTTCTATCATCAAATTTACTCTTACCCTTAACTTTAGAAGTACCAGAAGAAGAACTAACTACAGAAGTTGTACTACTAGAAGCAAAACATTTATCATAATAATCATACAAGTTATTTAATGTAGATTCAAACTGAACTAAAAAAGTAGCGCAATCAATTACTATTTCTACATTTTTTCCAAGTAATGCAAAAAATATTTCAATCATACTCTTCGTACCTTCTAATCTGATACGAGGATCCATAACGGTAGCAACACAAATCAATATAGGAGAAGGAAAATAATACTTCAAAAATTTTTTGTATGCAGGTTTAACAATCTCACCAACATGGGGATCATTTAACATTTCGTTAAATATTTGCATCATGCTAACTAATGAAATCAAAATGCTACTAGAAGTAGATTCATATGTTTTTGAAAATTTTAAAGTTGCGGTTTTAAATGGTTCTAAAAATTTCAAGAATGTTTTGGCATAATACTAATCGGTGGGAGTCATTTCAAAATTTGGCATATGAAATGCGATACAAAAATCATTTACAACTACTTTATATTCAGTAACAACATGTAGTAAGTCAAAAGTAGAATTCCATCGGTATCTAACATCCTTGGGAAATCTTCTAAAATGTACATTTTTAAGCCTACACCAAGCTTTCCATTATTGAAATACTCTTGGACTTAATGTAATGAAATGTACGCAATTTCTAATTTTAACTACTAATATTATACATGTGCATTGCACGTGGGGAAAATGGGGAGGGGAATGAAAAGGAAAAGAATTTACCAACACGTGCGTTGCACGGGTTGGTAGAATGACAGACATTTACAAATGACACTAAGGCCTTCTCCCATTATAATATTAGAGATATATGGATCAGCTATTTTTAATGCATCTTGAACACATAAATATAAAATATGACATGCACATCTAATATGAAAAATATTGTCAGATGGAGGGTTTAATACGAATTTTGAAGTAGTAATTGCTACATTGTTGTTAGATGCATTATCAAAACTAATACGCATAATTTTATTGTGAATATGAAAAACATCACAAATTTCTAAAATACGGTTTGCTATTTCAGCGCCACTATGGGGATACGGCAACGCCGCAAGTGATATGATTCTTTTTTGAAGAATCCAATAATTGTCGATCCAATGACAGGTTATTCCCATCATTGGAATATTGTTGACACCCGTCCAACAATCCGAAGTTAAACTAACTCTACAAGTTAAACACCATAAAATTGTAATCAAAGCGTCCTTCATTTCGATGTACACTTTAAAACAATCCGATTTGCAAGTATTTCTTGAAATTCTTCTAAAATGAGGGTTTAAGGCTGTTTGATTAAAATTTTCCAAGTCCCTACTCTCGGGATAGGAAAATTGTAACACTTCCTTTATGACTAATCGGGCCATTTCTCGGCGAACAAGATCGGGATTATAAGGATGGCTATCAACTCGACCGGTCCTAGGGTTGATTTTTTGTTGGCCTTGTAGGTCAGCAAGAAGGTCTTTATGGTTATGTTGGATGTGTCTACTAATTGTACCGGTGCCGTCACCCCTCTTAAATTTGTATGCTTTAGAACATGTTTTACAAATTTTTAAACCTATACCGGGAGTTTGTTCGTCCGGGATATAATCATAAAACTTATACCAATCACTACTTTCTACTTTACTTTTCCTACTACTACGAGGTTGTGTGGTTTTGGTTGGTTGTTGTTGTTCTTCTTCTTCTTCTAATTGTATGTCACCTATAAACTCGTCGTGTGCACCCCATTGTTGGGTAGGAGGATCATGGTACTCTTGGGCGGGCTCACTCATTAGGACAATTGGTGGCCTACGGGAAGAGGAGGAGGAATCTTGCCCGCTACGACCGCTACCGCGTTATCTAGACATAATGTAGTAATGTATATAAAAAAACTACACAATGTAGGAACGGTCAATTATTAAAAAAATCTAAAAAACAAGAGGGTTGAGATAGAGAAGATCAAAAAACCAACAATAATTATAACTACAACACAAAAATAAAATAACGAGAGAGGTATGAAATTTTGATGCTGTTCACCGTGGATACGCGTATATAAAAAAACCGTGAAAATAAGAATAGAAGTAGAACTAGAAATAAGCGATTCCGGAATTGAAGAGTTGAGGAGAGCTTGAAGGAGAATTGACGACTTGATCACTTGGAGTTGGACGATAGTTGAAGAGTTGAAGACGTTGTTGAATTTTGATTTCGATACGATCGAAAATGAATCGTGTATATGCCTTGAAGACTTGCTTGTTGAATACTTCAATTTTTGAAAAATTCCTTAGAAATGAGTTATAATAGTAGAGAGAGTAAAAGAGTAAGGTGTGATTTTTTTACGGAATTTTGAGGGGTATTTATAGGCTAAAAATGTATTAAAAAAACCAAAAAAAACAAAAAAAACGGCTAGGAAGAGAGCCAACGACTCGGTTGTACAGTAACCCCCCCCCCCCCAACGTTTCGCTGACCCGCGGGTCAACGGTCGGCCCGTAACGGGTCGAACGTTCGACCTGTACGGGTCCAACGGGTCGTAACCCGCGGGTTGGCGGATGGGTTGAGCTTTTTCTAACGGGTTCACGGATCGGGTTAGTCGGGCTGGATTTGCGTTTTTGCCGACCCGGATCGACCCGTTACTGTACACGGGTTTGACCCGAACCCGCCAAACCCTTTCACTGGCCGGGTTCACCGGGCGGGTCACGGGTGGGTTGTCAGTTGACCAGGCCCACTTGCCATCCCTAGGCCTAGGGAAGCTATGCCCCTGCCTGTATGTCATCATTGAACATGCAAAACTTTTTGCGGTAACGCTCTAGTTTTTTGAATGCGCCCTTTATTTGGAAGTCTTTGAACTGCCAGTTTGTCCAAATATCATCCCCTATAAATGAAACTTTCATGTGGTAACCAAGTATCCAAAATTACCGGAATAATTGCTTTTGGCCAACGTGCATGTGCAGCTTCCATGAATTCACCAATGATTGATAGATACACATCTCCTTCCAACCTCGGTTGTCGTAGTCCTAAATCTAAGAAGATGATTATGGGTATGAAAGATGTAATGAGGAATGCTTACGGAACCTATCTTAAAAACTAAAACTGCAAACATATGGTAATCTATATTAGTGCAAGAGAAACATGAAATCTTATTCTCATTAGTGTAGTTGAACACCAGTTACCAGGAGAAAATAGTAGGATCCAGCCTACTAGCCAAACAGAACAAGTATTTTTTCTCGACAGGATAAATACAAGGCTAAACTAAACTGCCCCATACTTTGGACCTTTCTCAGAGAACGTATTTTATAATATAAAACTGCAAAAATAAAGTTGTTACTGCTGATTTCTGGTGTGGGAGCAAACAGATGAATTTGTACATTGCTGAAGAAAACAAGTAAGCAAATCTGTTGACTTTCACCTGACGTATTGACTAGTTTCTCACCGCTGTCGTAAACCTGCACAAAGTTCGCTACACCGGGATGGATCCCGGCAACGAACCCTCTGTTAATCACCTTAGGGGGGTGAATAGGGTGATCGCGCGGAATTAAAAAATAAATAAATAAAGTAAATGCAAGAGTGATAAGAAAAGCAAATACAGATGACGCAGCGATATAACGTGGTTCGACCCCCAGGTCTACGTACACACCATCTACTTGTAGCAATTCTCCGGCACAAGTGTTCCACTATACTCAAAACCCTTGTACAGTGATTCTCGGATGCAGGCCGAGAGACCCATTATGCCCACAAGACTTCTAATCGAAGTCCCGTCAATCTCACCGAAGTGGAAAAGAAATGAAAAGAAAACTCAAGATCGTTAATGATCTTGACTGAAGAATACAACCAAATAAATACTCACACTCGGATTGATTAAATGAAGGATTTGTTCAGAAATTTTCTCAGAAGTTATTAGTCACGGAATACAGAGTAGATTCGTCAATATTAATAGACGGGAAAGTGTATCGATCAAAAATAGAAACGATACTTTCTAAGAATATACACAGCGCAAAGTGCAGTCGACCGTCATTTTGGTGCAGTCAACCGTTTAGCTCTCTGACGTAAAGTAGAGAGGTGAAAGGTCGACTGCTTCTCAAACAACTCAAGGTTGCGGTCGACTGCGATGCAGTCGACCGGTCACGAAGTGTGGTCGACCGGTATCACGCTGTTTATTCCGAATCCATCATGTTTTCTTACCATAAACTAATTCCTCTTTAATCAATCTTATACAATTATAATCTCACGAAAATGGAAGGAAGAATTTAGGTCTTGATATCTTCCTCTTTTGCTTGTGGACCAATTAATCAAGAACTCTTTTTGAATATCTTCCTCTTTTGCTTGTGTTTGCCATTATTCTTTATTGCTTTCCTTGTTTGTATATTTGTGAATCTCTCTTGGATCTCTTTTTGATGTTATTTGATCCTGAAAATCTGTCACACTAAATTTAAACTTATTAGTATGAGTGAGCACGTTTTGTGCACACCAAACTAAGAGTCAACAATCTCCCCATTTTGGTGTGAACAAAACATGCATGAATGTTTGAAAATTTAAAACACAACATATGAATACTCTCCGTGAATTTTGCACATCCTGTAATACAGATTTTCATATAGATAAAGCTTTTAAGGGAGTGAATACTTCCTCTTAATATAATGCTACCTGTAATACAAAACTTAAAGAACAAATATAAGAGAGGGGTGAGAGTAATAGTTGTTCATGAAATAATTTGAAAATTTATGAAATAAAGAGAAAATATTTTGAAAACATTCTAAAAATAATTCTCCCCCTTTTTGGAACACACCAAGCGGGGATAAATAGAGGAGTAAAGTAAGCCTTGGAATGTTCGTAGAACAAATCATAAGCAAAAGTTAATCGGGACAAAAATTATTCAAAACCGAGACTGAGCCGGTCGACCGCACAGTCGACCGACCCACACAAAAAAAATGTAGGCAGAAAAATAAATAACATTTCATGCTCTCAAGAAGTAAAAACGTTTTTCGTCTAAAGGTTTTGTAAAAATATCAGCAAGTTGCGACTCAGTGGAAATATACTCAAGTAAAATATCCCCCTTTTGAAAGTGATATTTAATGAAATGATACCTAATAACAATGTGTTTCGTGCGACTGTGTTGGTCAGAATTTTTGGTCATATGAACGGTGCTAGTGTTGTCACATTTTATTGGAATATGATCAAAGAATACCTTATTCTCGAGAATATGTTTCATCTATAATACCTGCGCACAGCAGGATCCTACCGCAATATACTCAGCTTCGGTGGTAGAGAGAGTAACAGAATTTTGCTTCTTGGATGCCCACGAGACAAGGCAGTCGTCCAAGAAGTGACATGTACCACCAGTGCTCTTTCTATCTATTAAACTCCCGGCATAATCTGCATCCGAGTATCCTACAAGAGAAAAATTTCTATATTTCGGATACCAAAGACCAGATTTGGTGTGTCTTTGAGATATCGAATGATACGCTTAACGGCAACCAAATGTGATTCTTTGGGACACGATTGAAAACTTGCACATAAATAGACACTAAACATAATATCAGGATGGGATGCAGTAATATCAAGTAAACTACCGATCATACCTCTGTAAGTAGAAATATCAACATTGTTCCCAGATTCGTCGTTGGATAGCTTAGTGGTAGTGGCCATCAGAGTTTTGTAAGCATTTGCATTTTCAAGTCCGAACTTCTTGACAAGTTCTTTTGCATACTTGGATTGGTTTATAAATGTGTCATCCTTTATTTGTTGTATTTAAAGTCCAAGGAAATATGTTCGTTCTCCCATCATACTCATTTCGAACTCATCCTGCATTTACTTTGAAAACTCCTTGCAAAGATTTTCATTAGCAGATCCAAATATAATATCATCAACATAAATTTGAACGATTAAAATATCTTTAAAAACATGCTTTATAAATACTGTAGTGTCTACTTTTCCTTTAGAAAAGCCTATGTGAAGAAGAAACGAACTCAGTCATTCATACCAAGCACGAGGGACTTGCTTCAAACAATAAAGAGCTTTATCAAGCCGAAGAACATGGTTTGGGTGTGTGGGACCAGTGAATCCCGATGGTTGTGCCACATAAACTTCTTCCAAAATAAATCCATTTAAAAATGCACTTTTAACATCCATTTGAAAAAGAGTAAAATCCATATATACAGCAAAAGCAAATAAAATACGAATGGCTTCAAGCCTAGAAATTGGTGCAAAAGTTTCATCAAAATTTATACCCTCTTGTTTATTATAACCTTGTGCAACAAGACGAGCCTTATTCCTAGTGATTGAATAAGATTCATCTAACTTGTTCCTAAACACCCACTTAGTGCCAAGTATAGTCCTATTGTGAGGTCGAGGAACAAGTCTCCATACTTGATTCCGTTCGAATTGATTATGTTTTTCTTGCATTGCAATGATCCAATCATTATCTTGCAAGACCTCCTTAATGTTCTTAGGTTCAAGTATGGAAACGAAAGTGGTAAAACACATAAAATTTTGAGCTTCGTATAAGAGATGGTGGATGACTAGACATGATTTTCCATGCGGGACGTCTCTCACTTGTGGAGCCTTGATGTTGTATATTTTTATCTTCCATGGCATCAATTTGTTGTGTAGGAATCTCATTGATTTGGTTTTTAGGTTCATCTTTGTCTTGAAGCACCACTTGATTTTGATTATTTGCTTGTGGTTCTTCATCAATACGAACCTGTTTCTTTTCAACACGAACCCCTGTCTCATCATCAACAACATGTAATATTTCTTTGGAGTACGGATTAGTTTCATAAAAAATAACATCAATAGATTCCTGAATTGTGCATCTTCTTTTGTTGAATACACGATATGCTTTGCTACCAAGAGAATATCCTAGGAAAACACCTTCATCACTTTTAACATCAAACTACACCAAGTTATCAAGGGTATTTAAAATGAATACTTTGCATCCGAAGACATGAAAGTAGCTTAGGTTGGGAATTTTGCCATAATATAGTTCAAAAGTAGTTTTCTCAAGATATTTTCTAATGATTACTTGGTTTATGGTATAGCATGCTGTATTGACAGCCTCTACCCAAAATGATTTAAGTAAATCTTTTTCACTAAGCATGGTACATGCTATTTCTTGAAGAGATTGATTCTTCCTTTCAACAACCCCATTTTGTTGGGGAGTGCGAGGACATGAAAACTCATGTTTTATTCCCTTTTTGTCACAAAATGATGTGAGAGTTAGTTTTGAAATTCTCCACAATGATCACTACGAATAGTAACAATGGTGAGGCTTTTCTCATTTTCCACTCTACGACAGAATTTTTGAAATACATATACTGTGTCATCTTTTTGTGGCAAAAAGTCAACTCAAGTAAATCTACTATAATCATCAACAATTACAAAAGCATATCGTGCACCACCATTACTACGTGTTCGTGATGGACTAAAAAGATCCATATGTAAGAGTTCAAGGGGTCTAGAAGTTGATACCATTTTCTTTGATTTGTGAGAACTTTTCGTTTGCTTACCAAATTGGCATGACTCACACGGTTTGTCTTTTTCAAATTTGATTTTGGGGATTCCTTTTACAATCTCCTTGCTTACAAGTTTGTTGAGATTGTCCGTGGCCGTGTGACCAAGCCTTCGATTCCATAGCCATCCATCCTCATTTCGTGCGACAAAGCATCTCATACTTTGTTGTGCTAATTTATTTGAATTAATGACATATATATTGTTGCATAAGTAAACAAGATTTATTGTTATCTAGTACAGTGCATGTATTTTAATCAAAAGTAACAGTGTACCCTTTATCACATAGTTGGCTAACACGAATTAATTTATGCTTTAGACCTCTTACCAATAGAACATCCTCAATAGAGCATGAGGAACCAAAGTTAATTTTACCTTTACCAATGGTTTGACCAGTATTATTATTTCCAAAGATGATGTCCTTCCCCTTCTCCCTTGAAAGTGATGAAAAAATATCTGCTGTCACCAGTCATGTGATTTGACCATCCACTATCAAGGTACCACCGATCTTTAGTCTTGATGCGTTGAGGTACCTACATCAAGATTTGTAACCCCTGTTTTTCACTTTATGTATTTTTGACTGTATGTTTTAATTTTGGTATTTTTTCTCCCTTGTATTTTTTTGAACCGTATATTAGATTTGATTTCAATATATATTCGTTTTATTTCATTCTGAGCTCCTAGTGTTTGATTGTTTGTCTCTTTTGATCGTTTTCCATCAGTTTGATCATTTCCTCATTTTTGGTCTCGTTATCTTTATTTATTGTTTTATGGTGTTGTGGTGGAGTTTTGGTGGTGTTTTTCCTTTCCCATGATTTTTAACTCCTAATTAGATTTTTTCAAGAGCCATAGAATTCAGTCTAAATTGTATTCCTATTGGTATTTGACCGAATATCTATTACCCATTTGTATACCTATTACTACATGAAAATACCCACAACCCATTAACCCACATTCAAGCTCTATAAATAAAACCCCCTTAACACAAACCCTAACCCTAATACCACAAACCCTGGCCTCTCTCTCTCCCTATCTCTCTCCCGGCCTGATCTGCCCCAACCTGAGCCCCCACTACAGCCCTCATCCCGCCCTCCTACTCAGGCCGATCAGCACCCCTAGGCCGTGCAACCCTAGCTCCGGCCATCCCCTATTCCGACCACCACACAACCCGACCACCTTTTCCCCTCCTTGCTTGCCGAACCCTCAAACCACCACCATCATCATCAAACTTGCATCTTTGATCCCCTTCTCGTCTCTTCGTGATGTTTCTCAAAGTGGTTGCTTTCCACTTTGTTCTTGCACCAAGGGATTTGTTCGTGAGAGGATTTTGTTCGTAGTTGCTTGGATTCGTTCTTGGAGTAGATTTTGTTCGTGGGTTTTGCTTCTAGGATTATTTGCATCGTTTTTCATCCCTATATTAAGGCAAGTAACTTGTACTCCAATTTATTTGTTTGATACAAGTACCAAAGTTTACCTATAGTGTAGTTGGGTCTAGAGACAACCTAAGATTGTGTTTTCCTTGATGGGTTTTGTCTCTATTGTGATATTTTGGCCATAGATGACTCATGACACAAATCTTGTTATGTGATAAACTAGGTTTTGCCCAATTCTTGATTTTTGACATGTATGTCAATATTTATGTGAATTTATGTTTGGATTAAGACCTATGTGAAATAATAGGTGTGGAGATGTTAATAACCCTACGATGGACATCAGCCCACTGCCTCTGCCTGTCCTGACCTGCCTGCAAATGCTTCCTGATCTGAACCACTGCATCCACTGTCTTGGTGATCAACTCTGGACCCAACAACTTCCTCTCACCAATGTCATCCCAGCACACTGGTGATCTGCACTTCCGCCCATAGAGTGCTTCGAACGGAGCAGCTTTAATACTGGCTTGAAAGCTGTTATTGTACGAGAACTCTACGAGATGCAAATGATCCTCCCAAGACCCACCAAACTGAAGCATACAAGACCTCAACATGTCCTCAAGAATCTGAATAGTCTGCTCTGACTGTCCATCAGTCTGGAAATGAAAAGCTGTACTGTACTTTAATTTGCTCCCCGAATTGTTCTGAAGACTCTCCCAAAACTGAGATCTGAATCTCGTATCTCTGTCAGATACAATACTGACTGGAACCCCATGAAGTCTAACAATCTCTTGCACATACCTCTCAGCAAGGTTCTAAGTAGACTGACCAATGCGGAAAGGAATGCAGTGAGCACACTTCGTCAAACGGTCAATAATCACCCAAATGGCATTATGATCCTTAGGACTCCTCGGCAAAGCAGTCACAAAATCCATAGTGATATGTTCCCACTTCCACTCTGGAATATGAAGCGGTTGAAGAAGTCCGGCGGTTCTCTGATGCTCTGCCTTAACCTGCTGGTAGATCAAACACTGAGCAACAAACTGAAGCACAGTCCTTTTCATACCCTGCCACAAAAAATGAAGCTTCAAATCTCAATACATCTTAGTACCGTTAGGATGGATAGAATACGAAGACTGATGGGCTTCCTCAAGCAACCTCTAACGAACATCACCTTCCGGGACACATAACCTAGACCCAAAACGAAGAGATCCATCCGAATGAATAACCATGTCCGTCCTGGACCCAGACTCAACCTCAGCTCGAAATCTCTGCAACTGTGCATCACTAGCCTGTGCCTCTTTAATCTGATCAACAAGAGACGACTATAGCTGAAGCACAAAACAACTCTGATCAGAACTCGGCAACAAAACTTCCAACTCCAACCTCCTCATCTGCTTATTTAGATCCCTCTGTAGAGTCAAGAACATAACTGTCGGTCTCCTGTTCAAAGCATCTGGCACCAAGTTTACTTTACCAGGGTGGTATTGCAAACTGATGTCATAATCGGCCATAAGCTCCAACCAACGCCTTTGCCTCATATTTAACTCCTTCTGGGTGAAGACGTACTTGAGACTTTTGTGGTATGTAAAGATCTCCACTCGGTCCCCAAGTAAATAATGTCTCCATAGCTTCAAAGCAAAAATCACTGCTGCTAACTCCAAGTTATGAGTAGGATAGTTCTTCTCATGCGGCCTCAACTGCCTCATGCATATGCAATGACCCGGCCCTTCTGCATCAAAACTGCTCCAAGACCCTTACCAGAAGCATTACAGTGAATTACAAATCCGTCCGAACCATCGGGAATAGTCAACACTAGTGCTGACATCAATCTGTTCTTTAACTCAACAAAAGCCTCAATGCACTTATCAGACCAACAAAACTTTTGATCCTTCCCAGTCAATTTAGTCAACGGTCCTGCTATCTTCAAAAAATCTTGGACGAACTTTCGATAATAGCCAGCCAAACTGAGAAAACTCCGGACTTCTGAAACTGACTTAGGAATAGGCCAATCCTCCACAGCCTCAACCTTCGCAGGATCCACAGAAATACCATCGCCAGAAACAATGTGCCCTAAGAAAGAAATCATGTCGAGCCAAAACTTGCACTTGCTAAGTTTTCCATAGAGCTGATTCTCTCTCAAAGTTTGCAGAAAAACTCTAAGATGCTCAGCATGATCTTCCCGATTCCGAGAATACACCAAAATATTATCAATGAAGACCACCACGAATCTATCCAAGAATTTAGAGAAAACCCGGTTCATAAGACTCATGAATATAGCCGGCACATTCGTAACTCTGAACGGCATCACAAGATACTCATAGTGTCCGTATCTAGTCCTGAAATCAGTCTTCTGTATATCTGCAGCGTTCATCTTGACTTGGTGATACCCAGAACGAAGATTCAACTTCGACAAAACAGCAGCCCCACTCAGCTGATCGAATAAATCATCTATCCTAGGCAATGGATACCGATTCTTCACAGTACTCTGTTCAGTTCTCGATAATCCATACACAGTCGACGACTACCATCCTTCTTGTCAATAAAAAGGACCGGAGCACCGCAAGGCGAAACACTAGGTCTGATGAAACCCAAATCAAGCAACTGCTGAATCTGCACCTTAAGCTCTGCTAGCTCAACCGGTGCCATCCTGTAGGGACTCTTCGATATCGGATCTGTTCCAGGCTGAACATCAATACAGAATTCCACTTCCCTATCAGGGGGTAAGACAGGCAACTCATCTGGAAAAACATCCAAGAAATTCCGAACTACTAGAGGCGCAGCCTCACAGCCTGAATGCAACTCCATCGCACTAACCTCCTGATCAACTGCAGCTCGACCAAGGAAAGACTCTCCGGCATGGAACTCAAACTGGAATCCGAAACACAACCTTCTTGGCACGGCAATCAATAACGGCATGGGTTTCACCCAACCAATCCATACCCAGAATAACATCGAATCCCGAATTCCCAATTACAATTAGATTGGCTTTGAAATCTGCATCCCCAATAACAACGGAACATTGCCTGGACAAATGGGAACAACTGACAACTCCACCACCTGTGATGATATTCCAAGCCTCTGACATGTTGCTGCACTTCAACTGGTGGCGAGCGACAAATCGAGAGGAGTCAAAAGAATGGTTGCCCCAGAATCAAACAGAACAGAAGCAGGGAAAGAGCAAACCAGCACAACACCTAAGACAGAAAAGCAAAAGAGATAAGGAAAAGAGGGGTTGAACAGGGGTGAGGGAAACAAAAGCAGAAGGCAACATAAAGAAATAAAGCAAAGGAAATGGAGAAAAATAAATAGAACAACCAACAATAAAACAATAAAACAATAAAACAAAAGATAGCTGCAACCACATCCTCAGCTGACTTAGCATCTGCAGCAGTCAGGTTGAAAGCCTGACCTCTCCTCGAACAGTGGTACTCTGACCGACAATCTGACGTTGTGGGGGAAGCGGTGGTCTAGCTAGACCATGAGCTGCAGCAACTAACTGAACAGGACCCCTGGATGGAGGAGCCAACCGCGGGCAATCCTGCACCGAATGATCAGCGGCACCACAACTGAAACAGCGACGATTGGCACGTCGGCAATCCTTGTGTTCATGCCCTGGGATACGGCAGAAGTTACTGAAACCAACTCTCGGAGAACCCGCAGGAGAGTAAGGAGCTGCCCTAACTGGAGGGGATGGAACAGGTCTCCGAATAGGCCCACCAGAAGACCTAGCAACTGAATGCGGAACAGTCCGCTGAGAGGTAGTAGAACCACCACGAGCCTGCTCCTGGGCCTTAGCTGCCTCAAGAGCCTCAGCATAGGTACGAAGTGCAGAGAGACAAGCTGCAACTTGATATCTCGCTTAAGCCCCAAGATGAACCTACGAGCCCTATCCTCTTTGTTTGCCACAAGAACGGTTGCGAAGTGGCTTAGTCTCGTAAACTCAGCTGCGTACTCGTCCACAGACCTGGAGCCCTGTTTCAGAAAGTCTTATGTTACCACATTGCATGAACAATATGTAACAAAATTCTATTACTAGAAATAATGACCAACCTGTTTCAGGGCTAAGAACTGCTGCTTCATCTCAACTCTGGTGCTGCTAGGAAAGAATTTCTACAAGAACCTCCTAGTGAAAGTGGCCCAAGTGATCGGTCTTTCAAGTCTTTTGGACTCGAACCTCTACCCGATACGAGCCAAGTCCACCAACTGGATGGTAACTACATCCACACGATCTGCATTTGCAACTCTAGCGGCCAAAAGCAGGTTCTCTGTCCGAGTCAACCATTGTTCAGCCTCCAAAGGCGTCTCAGTGCCTGAAAACCTGTCGGGATGCAGCCTCATAAAGTCTGTGACCGTTCCCGGACGAGGTGGAAGAACATCCTGCCTAGGCGCAACATGCGGAGTAGCACGAGCGACTTCTAAAGCAGCCATCATCAAGTCGTTATGGTTCTGCTGCTGATTAATCAAGCGCTCAAGCACTGCAGTGACAGCCTCAATCGGGTCACCCTACAACTGCGAAGTAGAACCTCTACGAGCCATAGTCTGCACAAAACCAAAAACAGTTAGCATTCAGATAATATTGATAATACTTGATTCATTTTATGCATGCATGGTTGGTGAATGTTACGCAGATTTCCAGTTTGAACCAAGCTTGTCTAATATATTAGTTGCCTAATACATTAGCCAAACCTGGTGCTCTGATACCACTAAAAACCCTGTCATGCCCGACTTCCCAAAAGTACGAAATACGGATACGTAACAAAAGCCCAGCGAATGGTTTTCATCATCCATAAGCTGTTCAAGAAATCTTAACAACATGCACGAGAAATATACAGAGTCGGAAGCGATTTATCAACCACATGCACATAATGAGTCAAAATACCATCACGAATACTTGAAACCAAATACTTAAATCTCAAATATCATAGTCTGAATAAAACACAAGTCTTGGGTCACATTGCCCAAATACAAGAAATAAATCCAAGTCTCACAAATACAAGATAATCCAAGTCTCACGAATACAATTATTGTTCAAGCACAATACATGAAATAATAATAAAACAAGCAGCACTAATACTTCAAATCTCCAATACCATCTTGAATCTGTTCTTCATAATCTGCAATTCATCGAATGCAGGAAAGAGGAAAAGAGAAAACACAAGTACCCGTCAATTGCAAGTCACAGATCACTTATAATGTAGGATACAAGCACATGGGAAACTAACTAGCACATGGTATAAGTATGAGGTCAAGTGTAAACAACTAGCAGGATAAAAGTGTAAAGTGTACATGGTATAAATCAAGTGTCAAGTAATCAAGTATCCTATAAACATGCATCAAGTGTCAAGTGTCATATGTTTATGTATCAAGTATCAAGTTTCAAGTCTCATGTAATCAAGTCTCATGTAATCCTATAGTCGTGTATCAAGCAAGTATGTATCATGTTCACGTATCATGTTCAAGTATCATGTTCAAGTAGCGTGCATCAAGTCTTGTAGTAAAATACTATCTAGGTAACACTTCATGCAGTCCATACTACATGGTTGTTACAACAAAACAGTTTCGCTTTAGATTTCATAGTGGATCATAAAGGGCAGTATACTCGGGGACAAGCAAGTAATTGAGCTCCAAGCTCCATGTGTCATGTATCATGTAATCACTTGTCAAGTAGTGCAAGTGGCAAGTATCGTGTCTTGCGTGCAAGTATCAAGTAATCATGTCAAGTATCAAGTAGGATTAGTGGATCCCCTTCCGAGTACACATTTCTGAACTATCCACTATTAGATCTGTCCCTTAAATTCCGGATGAGTTATTTTGTTATTAATGTCAAACAAGCATGTATATATGCAAAATATAAGAAGAATAACATGGCATGATCATGTGACAAGTGCAAGTTGCAAGATAAACATGTACAAGTGCAAGATAGCTCATAAACAAATAAATTAAACACATCTCAAGTTCAGGACAACAAGACAATGCTGTAGAAAAATAGTGATTCCAAGAGTTATAAACAAGCAAATCTAGATTTGTCGAAGGATCTGGAAAATAGACATCCACACACATCCAGCGAGCATAATTAAGTCACATACTAGTTCACAACAACACAGCTCAAAACTGATTTGAACACAGGAATTAGGTTCAGTCAAAAATCAAGAAAACTAGTTCAAGAGCATGAAAACAGCAAGAAAACACAGTAAATAAATCCACGAAAAATCTGAGGTATTCCCCTATATGTCCAGAATCAAAATATAGAATTTCTGAATTTTCCAGGAAATATAGATTAGTCATCAAAAATATGAAAGCATCAAGAAAACATAGTTTATAGAATCTGGAAATCCCAACACTGCTGTACGAAAACTAAGATATCTCGCAACCAGTAAAACGAAATCCAATTCTGCCAAAGGGATATGAAAATAGATAGAATTTACTAACTTTCACATTTCACAAAGAATTTTCATATAGTAAAAGGAATCATAGTGAAAATAGAATTCTTTACTGGACAACAAGCAAAATACGGCATGTATAGATTTTAGAAACGAGCATGAAATACCACATAAAACTTATCAATTAAATTCATCAAAATTCTGGGTAGTCCTTAATATCATATAGAAACACTGACCAAAATATTAGATCAAGATAATATGTATAGAATAGTTCTTGAAAATAGTTTGTTAACAAAATTAACCCAAAACAGAATCTGGAATAGATCGACACCTCTGTACTAAAACAGTCATAACTCATTCATACGAAATCCAAATAAAGCAAAACCAGTGGGGTTTGAAAATAGACAAAATTATCTAAATTTCATATTTTGTACAGGAATCAAGATACTGGCTGTAGTATGGACAGAAACAGCAATCAAAACAGAATCTCCAGAATTTACAGATTTCACACTTTAAATAAAGAACATCATAACTTCAAGAATATTGATCCAAACACATCCAAACTTGAAATACAACCTAACAAGCATCTAAAAAGTCGGAGTTTGTTATTGGTGACCATGTTTTCCTTAAGGTATCGCCGTGGCGCGGTGTCATTCGGTTAGGTGGCGGGGGCAAGCTTAGCCCTAGGATTATTGGACCGTTTGAGATTTTGGGACGAGTAGGCAAGGAGGTCTATCGTCTTGCATTGCTACCAGCTTTATCAAGAGTGCATGATGTTTTCCATATCTCACAACTCAGGAGATATATCCGAGATAAGAGCCACGTGATCGACTATTCAGAGTTGACCATTCGGCTGGATTTGATTTGTGAGATTCTGCAAGTTGCTATTGTGGATCGGTGAGAGAAAGTGCTTAAGAATAAGGTCATCAAATTGGTTCGTATCGCTTGGAATCCTCACTCGCCTGGTGAGTCGACTTGGGACCTGGAGGAGGAAATTCAGCAGAAGTTTTCTCATTTGTTTGAGTAGATTGTTTGTGTTTTGCTTTTTGGTTGTTTTGTTTTGCTTGGGGTTACCCTATGTATCTTTCTTTTGAATTTCGAGGACGAAATTTTCTTGTAGGTGGGTCGGATTGTAACCCCTGTTTTTCACATTATGTATTTTTGACTGCATGTTTTATTTTTGGTATTTTTTCTCCCTTGTATTTTTCGGAACCGTATATTGGATTTGATTTCAATATATATTCGTTTTATTTCATTCTGAGCTCCTTGTGTTTGATTATTTGTTTCTTTTGATCGTTTTCCATCATTTTGATCATTTCCTTATTTTAGGTCTCGTTATCTTTATTTTATTGTTTCATGGTGTTGTGGTGGAGTTTTGGTGGTGTTTTTCCTTTCCCATGATTTTTAACTCCTAATTAGAATTTTTCTAGAGCCATAGAATTCACTCTAACTTGTATTCCTATTGGTATTTGACCTAATATCTATTACCCGATTGTATACCTATTACTACATGCAAATACCCACAACCCATTAACCCACATTCAAGCTCTATAAATAAAACCCCCTTAACACAAACCCTCACCCTAATACCACAAACCCTGTCCTCTCTCTCTCCCTCTCTCTCTCCCGGCCTGATCTGCCCCAACCTGAGCCCCCACTACAGCCCTCATCCCGCCCTCCTACTCAGGCCGATCAGCACCCCTAGGCCGTGCAACCCTAGCTCCGGCCATCCCCTACTCCGGCCACCACACAACCCGACCACCTTTTCCCCACCTTGCTTGCCGAACCCTCAAACCACCACCATCATCATCAAACTTGCATCTTTGATCCCCTTCTCGTCTCTTCGTGGTGTTTCTCAAAGTGGGTGCTTTCCACTTTGTTCGTTGTATCAAGGGATTCGTTTGTGAGAGGATTTTGTTCGTAGTTGCTTGGATTCGTGCTTGGAGCAGATTTTGTTCGTGGGTTTTGCTTCTAGGATTATTTGCATCGTTTTTCATCCCCATATTAAGGCAAGTAACTTGTACTCCAATTTACTTGTTTGATACAAGTACCAAAGTTCATCTATAGTGTAGTTGGGTTTAGAGACAACCTAAGATTGTGTTTTTCTGGATGGGTTTTATCTCTATTGTGATATTTTGGCCATAGATGACTCATGACACAAAATCTTTTTATGTGATAACCTTGGTTTTGCCCAATTCTTGATTTTTGACATGTATGTGAATATTTGTGTGAATTTATGTTTGGATTAAGACCCATGTGAAATAATAGGTGTGGATATATTAATAACCCTAAATCATGATGTTTAGATGCTTGGTAGGTTGTATTTCAAGTTTGGATGTGTTTGGATCAATATTCTTGAAGTTATGATGTTCTTGATTTGAAGTGTGAAATCTGTAAATTCTGGAGATTCTGTTTTGATTGCTGTTTTCGTCCATACTACAACCAGTATCTTGATTCCTGTACAAAATATGAAATTTAGATAATTTTTTCTATTTTCAAACCCCACTCGTTTTGCTTGATTTGGATTTTGTATGACTGAGTTATGACTGTTTTAGTACAGAGGTGTCGATCTATTCCAGATTCTGTTTTTGGGTTAATTTTGTTAACAAACTATTTTCAATAACTATTCTATACATATTATCTTGATGCAATATTTTGGTCAGTGTTTCTTTATGAAACTACGGACTACCCAGAATTTTGATGAATTTAATTGATAAGTGTTATGTGGTGTTTCATGCTCGTTTCTAAAATCTATACATACCGTATTTTGCTTGCTGTCCAGTAAAGAACTCTATTTTCACTATGATTCCTTTTACTGTATGAAAATTCTTTGTGAAATGTGAAAGTTAGTAAATTCTATCTATTTTCATATCCCTTTGGCGGAATTGGATTTAGTTTCACTAGTTGCGAGATATCTTAGTTTTCGTACAGCAGTGTTGGGATTTCCAGATTTGCTAAACTATGTTTTCTTGATGTTTTCTTATTTTTGATGACTTATCTATCTTTCCTGGAAAATTCATAAATTCTATATTTTGATTCTGGAAATATAGGGGAATACCCTAGATTTTTTGTGGATTTATTTACTGTGTTTTCTTGCTGTTTTCATGCTCTCGAATTCGTTTTCTTGATTTCTGGCTGAACCTAATTCCTGTGTTCAAATCAGTTTTGAGCTGTATTGTTGTGAACTAGTATGCGACTTAATTATGCTTGCTGGATGCGTGTGGATGTCTATTTTTCAGATCTTTCGACGGATCTAGATTTTCTTGTTTATAACTCTTGGAATCACTATTTTTGTACAACATGGTCTTGCTATCCTGAACTTGAGATGTGTTTAATTTATTCGTTTATGAGCTATCTTGCACTTGTACATGTTTATCTTACAACTTGCACTTATCACATGATCATGCCATGTTATTCTTGATATATTTTGCATATATACATGCTTATTTGACATTAATAATAAAATAACCAAGCCGGGGTTTAAGGGACAGATCTAATAGTGGATAGTTCAGAAATGTGTACTGGGAAGGGGATCCACTGATCCTACGTGATACTTGACATAATTACTTGATACTTGCATGCAAGACACGATACTTGCCACTTGCACTACTTGACACGTGATTACATGATACATGATACATGGAGCTTGGAGCTCAATTACTTGCCTGTCCCCAAATATACTGCCCTTTGTGGTCCACTATGAAATCTAAAGTGAAACTGTTTTGTTGTAGCAACCATGCAGTATGGGATGCATAAAGTGTTACCTAGATAGTATTTCACTACAAGACTTGATACACGCTACTTGAACATGATACTTGAACATGATACGTGAACATGATACATGTTTGCCTGATACATGACTACAGGATTACATGAGACTTGTTTACATGAGTCTTGAAACTTGATACTTGATATATGAACATATGACACTTGACACTTGATGCATATTTATAGGATACTTGATTACTTGACACTTGATTTATACCATGTACACTTGACACTTTTACCCTGCTAGTTGTTTACACTTGACCTCATACTTATACCATGTGCTAGTTAGTTTCTCCATGTGCTTGTATCCTACATTATAAGTGACCCGTGACTTGCAATTGATGGGTACTTGTGTTTTCTCTTTTCCTCTACCCTGCATTCGATGAATTGCAGATTATGAAGAACAGATTCAAGATGGTATTGGAGACTTGAAGTATTAGTGCTGCTTATTTTATTATTATTTCATATATCGTGCTTGAACAATAATTGTATTCGTGAGACTTGGATTTATCTTTTATTTGGGAGACTTGGATTTATTTCTTGTGTTTGGGGAATATGACCAAAGACTTGTGTTTTATTCAGATCATGACTATTTGAGATTTAAGTATTTGGTTTCAAGTATTTATGATGGTATTTTGACTCATTATGTGCATGTGGTTGATAAATCGCTTCCGACTCTGTATACTTCTCGTGCATGTTGTTAAGATTTCTTGAACAACTTATGGATGATGAAAATCATTCGTAGGGGTTTTGTTACGTATCTGTATTTCGTTTTCTTTTGGGTAACGGGGCGTGACAAGATTAGTAGGTATAATTTTGCATGCCCAAGTTTGTTTTGAACCTGCATTTGTATCCTTTCTCATTTACACAAGATTAGTATTCCTTTTTAGTGAACAGTTATAAGAAATATGTCAAGTTTACAGTAAAAATGACATGTGATTCGACTATGCCTTGGATCATGCATACTTGTATGATTTATATTTGTTTTGTGCTTATGTTGATTTTTATACAAGTGTGTATGACATGATGGTTTTTGATGAGGTGTTGGCTCTTTGTAACCAAGCCATCGATTATCATGATAGGATCTTGAATCTTTTGTAATAAAGTAACTGGACCCTTCATACTTTTCAATAATTTTTTCAAGCTCAATTGCCTTTTTACACAATTTTTTTCTAGTTATCTCATCATCTTTTGTGTTCCAACGAAGAGTATCTAGTGTGGCATCAAGAACCCTATTTTGTTTAAGGGCTTCATTACATCCTTCCACTACTTCATCAAATTTTCTTTTACATTCCTCTAAGTCATTTGTGAACTTGGCAATATAAATAGATTTCTCCTGAATCTCTCTTAAGTGATCATCAAGTTTTGCTAGCGATTCACAAATTTATTATTTTAAAATCTCATTTTCTTCTAGCAAAACATTATGATCTTTTTTACATGACTCAAGTGTTTCAAAAATTAGGACATTCTTATTTTTCAGTTTGTGACTTTTTGTTATGCAAGCATCATGAATTTCATTAGAATTTTATTTATATTGCCTATGTTCACGAATTTCTTTCTTAGCATAGTCTTTCAAACCATTACACATATCTACAAGTTCATCATAAGTTGGTTTTTCGATTACCTCTTCTTGAGAAGGTGATTGCACCTCACCACTCCTAAGAGCCATGAAGCCGACATTGTCGTAACCTTGCTCTTCCTCATTTGAATCCGAGTCTAGCCAAGTTGCTTTTAGCGCCTTCTTTTTCTAACTTGGATTTTAGCGATAGTGGTCCCTGTTTCTGTCTTGTTGAATCGGGCAGTTTGCACGAATGTGTCCGGGCTTATTGTACTTGCAACACACATCCTCCATCTCCATTTCCCTTTCTTCTTGATACCTGCCATATTTTTTGTGTTTGAGATACTTACGAAATTGTCTTGTTAATAGCGCAATGTCCTCGTCTGACTCCTCATGATCTGAATCAGCTTTTGATGGTCGGGCCTTTTCTGCCTTTAGTGCAATGGTTTTCTCCTCAGTCTTTGGTTCAATCCCGATATTTTGCCTGTATCTTTTTGTCTCCAACATTTTCATCTCGTATGTCTTTATTTTTCCTTGAAATGTATAATAGTCGAATCCCTTCTCTTCGAGAGTCTCTCTCATTGCCACGGAGTTAACGTCACACTCTGGCGTGAGACAACTTATGAGCTTTCCGACCTTTCGGTCATCATCAAGCCCCTTACCCAAGCTCTCAAGTTCGTGGGCAATGATATCGAAGCTGGCGAGCATTTGTTCCACATTCTCTCCTAGTAACATGCGAAACACATCAAACTTATAGAAATACAAATTAACTTTAGCTTTCACCTCAGAAGTGGTTCCTTCATACCGCTTCAGCATGTTGTCCCAGATCTCGTAAGCTATTTTGCAGTTATGCCCGCATCGCATTAGCTCTTCATTGTTCAACCCTGCATAAAGAGCCGTCATGGCTTTGGAATTTGCTGTTTTGAGGGATAACTCCCCCTTTGTGAATTCTGTTTTTCCATCGGTAACTGGGATTTCTGTTTTGTTGATACATACATTCCATACCTCTTCATCGAGTATTTATACAAAATGAGACATAAGAACTTTCCAGACGTCATAGCATTTTCCATAAAAAAATGGTGATCGTGTAAGACTTGTCCCATTGGAGATGAAAGGCTCCGATGAGTACAAGTTTTGGGGAGGAGGGATTTCGGCCATTGGACCTTTTGCTTAAGCTTTTAAGCTATTTATATGCACCTCGCTCTGATACCGCTGTTAGTCACCCTAGGGGGGGTGAATAGGGTGATCGTGCGGAATTAAAAAATAATAATAAAGTAAAGTAAATGCAAGAGTGATAAAAAAGCAAACACAGATGATGCAACGATATAACGTGGTTCGACCCCCAAGTCTACATCCACACCACCTACTTGTAGCAATTCTCCGCCACAAGTGTTCCACTATACTCAAAACCTTTGTACAGTGATTCTCGAATTCAGGCCGAGAGACCTATTATACCCACAGGACTTCTAATCTAAGTCCCATCAATCTCACCGAAGTGAAAAAGAAATGAATAGAAAACTCAATGTCGTTAATGATCTTGACTGAAGAATACAAACAAATAAATGCTCACACTCGGACTGATTATATGAAGGAATAGTTCAGAAATTTTATTAGTTACGGAATACACAGTGGATTCGTCAATGTTAATAGACGGGAAAGTGTATCGATCAAAAGTAGAAATGATACTTTCCAAGAATATACACAACGCAAAGTGCGGTCGACCGTCATTTTGGTGTGGTCGACCGTTCAGCTCTCTAACGTAAAGTAGAGAGGTGAAAGGTCGGCTGCTTCTCAAACAACTCAAGGTTGCGGTCGACTGCAGTCACGAAGTGCGGTCGACCAGTATCGCGCTATTTATTCTGAATCGATCGTGTTTTCTTACCATAAACTAATTCATCTTTAATCAATCTTATACAATTATAATCTCAAGAAAATGGAAGGAAGCATTCAGGTCTTGATATCTTCCTCTTTTACTTGTGGACCAATTAATCAAGAACTCCTTTTGAATATCTTTCTCTTTTGCTTGTGTTTGCCATTATTCTTTATTTCTTTCCTTGTTTGTATATTTGTGAATCTTTCTTGGATCTCTTTTTGATGTTATTTGATCCTTAAAATTTGACACACTAAATTCAAACTTATTAGTATGAGTGAGCACATTTTGTGCACACCAAACTAAGAGTCAACACCCTCCGACGCTCTTGTCAATAATCTGAAAGATTATGAAAGATCTTTATGTGGAAAAAGATTGATTACCTTGTTGCGGTGGGGGGAGAGGGGTATTTATAGTCACCTTAGGAACCAGTTTCGAGATAAGGTTAAATCTTTACTTCCGGATGTTTATGGATAAGAAGAGAGTTCTACTTGTTTCGTGATCAGATGGACTATTTAAAACGTCTTTTAGTGATAACCACGAATTTGAATTACTCCTTATCCATCTGGGTTGGTCTGTAACGGGTAGTTACCCATACCCAGTAAGACAGATCTGTTTTCGGGATATTGTGATTTAAAGAAAGTCCGAGTTCCCAATTCGGACCCGTCTGTAGGTAAAACTACTGTTTTACCCCTGAGAGCTTTAAGATTCATGCCCGATTTGAACGAATCCGATTTAATCCTATTTTTAGCCATATCACGAGCCCCCTACTCTCGAAGACTGAGTTTAACATCGTTTGAGGAGTAGTTTTATTGTTTCAATGGCGTACGGGATTTTATCGGAGTTCCTCAAAGGGTTTTGATCTTGCTCGGGGTGTATCAGTGCTAAATTGAGCTTACAAAGTCCCCAAGATGATTCTTGGAATTTTCTAAATTTTTTCTAATTTTTAATTATTTTTCTAATTTTTTATTCAATTTTGCGAAGTGGTGATCTATTATCAAAAAGTATTAATTAATTATTTTAATTAATAATTATTTACCAGGAGCTCAAAAATATTTCCCTAAATTTATAATTATTTTTTAAAAAAATTAAATTAATTTTCTTAAATTTTTAATCATTTTTTTGAATTTTTAAATAATTAATTCGAATTATAATTAAAATAAAAGAATTAATTATGGGAGTATCAATGTGATGCAATCTGGAGTGTCGATCATATCGTCGACGCGAATTTTAAAGTGATCTGATGGCTGATCAGTGCCTCTGTGATGTGGCGGCATCTGGGTGCTATGATCGTGGGCGCGCATCGGGAGGGATGCATTTTCCCCACTTGCGCGCTCGGGGCCACGTTTGCTCGGTGTTGACTCCGAGGGACGTGGCCCAATCTGAGCCCTAGATCTTGCTCCGAGGCAAATATTGAGGCGATGTTTTCCACCACTTGCGCGCTCGGGGCCAAGTTTGCTCGGTGTTGACTCCGAGGGACGTGGCCCAATCTGAGCCCTAGATCTTGTTCCGAGGCAAATATTGAGGCGACGTTTTCCACAACTTGCGCGCTCGGGGCCAAGTTTGCTCGGTGTTGATTCCGAGGGACGTGGCCCAATCTGAGCCCTAGATCTTGCTTCGAGGTGAATATTGAGGTGACGTATTCCACCACTTGCGTGCTTAAGGCCATGTTTGCTCGCTGTTGACTCCGAGGGACGTGGCCTAATCTGAGCCCTGAGTCTTGCTCCGAGGTGAATATTGAGGCAGCAGTTTCCACCACTTGCGCACTCGGGGCCACGTTTGCTCGGTGTCGTAACCGATGGACGTGGCTCAATCTGAGGCGCTTGATCTTGATCGAGCATGATTATTGAGGCAGCATTTTTTCCAATTTCACGCTCGGAGCCATGTTTGCTCGGATCCAACTCCGAGGGACATGGCTCTATCTGTACTACCCCAGATTGTACAATACTTCTATATATATATATATATATATATATATATATATATATTGTCGTTATGCGTGCATATGATTGGAGTGTTTTGTTTGATTATATGAATGTTGGAGTGCGGTTAGGTTTGCGGTGCAGTCCATGAGGGTGGGTGCATTCTAGAAGATGTACGAGAATGAGGAGAACCGATACTAGTATATACACTAGTTTTGGGTACAGTGCATATGCAAATATACAAATATATCATTGTATGATACTACAATAGGTATACTTTGTATACACTCAAACCTAACCTCTCATCTCTCTTTTAGAACTCAAATAAGAGCTCAAAATTTTAGCCAAACAATATACCCCAAGAAACCATGAGCTAGACATAGTTTTTCTTGCAAAACCACTTGCCACCTTACCTAGTCTACCCCCCTACTGCCTCAAACCCGGACCACCCCCTTTCCTCCCTCTTTCCTCACTCCTTTCTAATTAAAAACCCTCATTCTCCTCTCCAAAGTTCTGAAATTTTAGAACAATAAAAGAAAAAGAGAAGGAAAGGAGCATTTTGGAGAGAAATTCTCAATCCTTGGAGCTAGGATTCTTGGAGGAAGACTACTACCATCTCTCAAGCCAAATTAGGGTGGGGAGTTTCTCTAAACTTGTCTTGTTCATTCTTGTTGATTCTTGTATGAATGAGTAGTAGTAGGAGTTGAGAATGGTTGTTTAAGAGATTGAATGTTAAATCTAAAACTAGAACAGAAAATCTAGATCTGCATGTCATTTTCTAGAATTTCCCGAGAAGAAGATACTTGAAATTTGATGATGAAACTTTTACAGATTGATCTTCTACATGTCTAGATAATTCATGAATTATTTCGGAATTTTCTAATGATTTTTAGTATTTTAATAAAATCCATCTTGTGGACAGAGCCGTAAGACAGAAGCAGGATCTGTTTACTGTAATACCTGAGATTGTGGGATTTCTTATAATTAATTGGCTCATGATCTATGGCTGAAATTTTTACCATATTTTCTTACATGTATCTAAACTCTACGGAAAAGTCATGAATTTATTTGGATGAAGTTACATGCATGTTAAAAATTAATCTATCAACAATAGTTAGAACTGTAACTGAAGAACAACAAGGTTTTGTATGCATGTTATAACAGACAGAACTCAGTGACTTCTTGGAATTTTGATATGAAACCATTTGCATGTTGTTCATAATGATTTCTAGTTTTTGTACAGAAAATTTGGTGACCATTGGATGAGTATATGATTTATAACGAATTTTACAGCATGTATTGTGCTTAATTCAGTCAGAATAGACACTTTGATAAGATGATACAATTGAGGTTCTGCAAGAGCAGATTTTAAGAAAGTGCTCTGTTAGAGAATTGAACTAGACATCTAGATCTTTCTAACAAGCCTTATTTGAGGTGATTCCTGTGAGCAGATGATTTAATATGATTTTTACAAGACTGCACAGAAACCAGGTGTTGAGCTGAAGGCTCTGTTTGAGTAAGACTTAGTGTGTGTTTCGGTAAACTTGAGAGTAATGTCAGTTTTAGGGTGATCAAATGACATAATTTCGATTGGTGCTCAACTAGGAAGTTGTGGAGGACATCCACACCTTTGCATAGAACCTGGGTTGGTAGCATTCTGATTTGTAGGTAGTGATTTATGCTACCGGTAAGCTGCAGCCAGTGTACAGGAATTACACAGGCTGAGGCTTGTGAGGCCAATTTGAGGGACTAGATGGTAAAATCTGGGAAAATGATCAACTAGGAAGTTGTAGCGTAGTTCTTTACCTTTCCAGATTGAGCTTAAACACCAAAATATGAGTTGCATTGTGGGAGTTATGATCTTTTTAAGTTTCGGGCGGAAACACTGTAGTTGCTTAATCTTGGGTTTTGCCTAAGTGTTAAGAGGACCCCTCCCCTGTGTACATATAGAGTTGATGACTCGATGTTTGGGAACGATTGGTGTCTATTGCTAATTTTGGTTGACTCCCATGGTGGATTTAGTGACTCGGGTTAGTCACTAGGGTAGGGTGATGCCCTATGTCTGTCGACTCAAAAAATTGTAATCTTCCACCAAGGCATAAGACGTCCAAGCTAGTGCATTCAATTTAAATTCATTGTCCGGTTGGGGAGGAACGCAGGCCATGGTGCTGGACAATTCCAAGCCAGGGGAAGTGGCGTGCCGAACTGTGTCGCCAGGGTCAGAGGTCGATCGGCAGAATTTTTTAGGCAACTATATTTTACCCAAGTGATTAGAGTAAGACTGGGATTAGAGTGATGCATTAGGGGTATGTAACTTGCATTAGTATTAGCAGACTATAGTTGGGTGTTGTACTTTCCTGTCGTAGGGATACGGACTCGGTTCATCAGGTTTTGGTTCACGGGTCCAGTAGCTCGATCTGTTAATTCCCAAGGATGTCATTGAAGGGACGGGGAGAGCACTCCGATCGGGATTTGACCCTCGAGTACGACGGGTTCCTATGTGCGTGGTTTATTTTATATATTATGATGTCAATTTGTTAACGGAGAGGTACATGGTCTTGTTACCGAAAATTTTCACGGCTTTCCGAGGGGGGTCCATTCACGGGTACAAAGTGGAAAACACGACCACCACTTAGTAACTGCAGTGGTAGAACTAGACCGATCAACTGCAATCTCATAGGACACGGAAAATCTTTTGGGAACAGATTAAGTACAAGGGTGGGATGCATGGCGAGGGATTGAACCCTACAATCAGGAGATGTGAACTTTTTGGAAAGTATGTTGTATGGGATGCATACGTTTCAATTGAGTTGATTTTGGGGAAGTATGTAGCATGTGATATATACATTCCCAAATGAATTGCATTAGTGTAGGTGCATCGTGTGCATTCTTGGTTTTCTGCATTAGATTATGCCGTGCTTAGGTTTGGAACGCATGTAATATGGGATGCATGCTGATCCACAGTCCCAAAGTCTTGCTTGTATTAGAATAGTGTTGTGCAATCTAGTTACCTAAATAAATAGATAAAACTAGACACAAATTAAAAACCTCGCAAGTGCACGAATCGTTTATAGAAGCGTAGCAATAGCAAGGGTCGATCCCACAGAGATTGTAGACTTTAACTTACTAATCAATAAAAAGAATAAGAATCATAAAGAGTTGTTTTAAAAGTCTAAAAGAAATGAAAAGATTAAAACTAAATTAAGAAGTGTTGAATCACAAATATCTATTAAGCAGTTGGGTTTAGATTTCCACCAATAGTCAATAATGCTAAGGCACCTTCTGAACTTCTTCTCATTACTCATGTTTGTTCTCTTCAAGGGCATGGTATCTACTCCTTAAAGTAATGTTTCCCTAAACCAAGAATTAGGCATGGTATCTACTCTAATTCGTTTCTTTCATCAAGTATTTAGCATGGTATCTACTAAGTTGCACTTAATGAAAACATAAGAACAGTGGAAACGAACAAACACTCAAGGTTCTAGAAATTGGTATCAGATCTAGATCCCTTAAGCTGATCAAACCAAGAACCCCTAAAGATTCCCTTGTTACAAGTTATGAACACGAGATACGGGTCGTCTCAATATGCTCATATAACATATTCAGATAGATGGTAATGCAAACTTGATATTCTCGAGTTCTGTACGTCAGTCGACTGGCTGTCACCTCAGTCGACTGCTCTCAGAGCTTCGAGAACAAGTTTGATTATCATAAATCTATATCAATTCAATCAGATTCAATCAACAAGTAAAATAGAAGAATTCAGAAGAATATAGCACTACATAACTACGGCTTCAATCTACCCAACTATGAAATTAGTTCCACATAATAATACTTTTATTAATCAACAAGTTTGAATACATGGTTAACATAAAAGAATAGGAAAGAGAAGGAATAAACTGATGTAGTTCGGCTAGATGGTCGGCTGGCTGTCGCACAGTCGACCGGCCGTTCTTTTCTTAATGCTTGATCTCCTTTCTCCTCCTTCTATGTTGATGCCGTGCTGCTCTTTGTTGATGGCTCTGGAACTTTGTGATTCGGTGATTCAGGATGCGTGCGGAAGAGAGTCAGGGAGAGGATCCCCCAAGTAATGCTTCTTGGTTGGTATTTATAGAACACGGCTAGAGAATTAGGGTTTGCACTTTTCTTTTTTATAGAAAAGTCCTTTTCTTTTATTTATTTCTTTCCTCGTTGCTCTGCGTATTATTTCTTTCTCTTTTCTTCTATTCTTCTTTTTCTGTTCTGCTTTGGATTAGATTTGGACGGATCTTCAAATATCTTATCTTTTAACTCTGCCGCCTACCAGTCGACTTGTCAGCGAACCAGTCGACTGTGTCGAGACTTCTGAAGATTTTATAATTGATCATCCAAATCGGCTGTTGACAATCAACTTCTCTGGGCAGTCGCCTGTTGTAATGGACCAGTCGACTGATGATCTGCAATTTCCTGTGTATCATCCTGAATCTGCTTCGTTTCTCTGTTTTAGGCTGTTTCCTATGGAAAAGAGAAAATAAGAGTTAAATACCACATATAGAGCTTTTAAATGTCTAATTGCATTAAGATTATTGCTCCTAAATGTGAATAATATTGTGTTCATCAAATACCCCCAAACTTAGCTTTTGCTTGTCCTCAAGCAAAAAGTGAATTTATGAACAAGGGGAAAAATGATAGTACTCTCAACCAAGAATTCTTATTATGTGAGCATCAACATATTAAACTATAAATAATTTCAGATAAAGTAAAATTAAACATACCCACTTTCTCTAGTGCAATTGTTTAGTCATAATCCCCAAACTTCATCATATTTGTCATGCAATTAATGTAGTTATAGTATGCGACTACTTAATCTGTGATTATCCCCTTTTCTCTACTACAAACCGAGTAGCAAACTAGAGTTTATATATATATATATATATATATATATATATATATATTCTTTTCTCTAAAGTTGTCTCTTGCCTTTTGACGCGAATGCAAAACATTTGTGATGAATCCACCCGGTTACTCAGCAAGTCACAACTTTAAAGTGCTTTGCATACTCATATTTCAAGTTGCCGTTTGACGTAAAGGTAAACATTGGTGATGAATACCCCTAGTTACTAAGCACTCAAAACATTGGAGTAGATTGACTTTATTCAAATATATATATATATATATATATATATATATATATATATATATATATTATCACACTATTTACTTAAACTCAATTTAGGACTAGATCAAAAGGGAATAATCACATGAAAAAAGCATCACATTTGTTTATTATGTATAATCGCATGACTCATACAATTTTTGTAAGGCATTATGAAACTCAACAATCCTAAAGTAAATAAGTGTCCTTACTCTTACTTTATAAGAAATTGTTTATACTAAAAAAATTTCAACAGGCTCTAAATATAACTACCTAATACCCCCAAACTTAGATGGAACATTGTCCTCAATGTTCGAAAGAAAATTTAAAAACAGGCATGTGTCACCATCTAGTAAGGAGAGAATAAAAATAAAAGATGAAAATAAAGGATGAATAACGAAAAGAAAATAAAGGGAAAGTGTAAATACTCCCCTGAAAAATTGGGTTGCCTCCCAATAAGCTCTGTGTTTTCTGTCTTCAGCTAGACATGATGAGTTCATGCGATGTATTGAATGATTTGAAGATTCACATCTTCCTCGTGCGGCTCTAGACTCATCTCCATGTAAGGCTTCGCCCTATGCCCGTTCACCTTAAATGTTTGATTTTTCTCTTGGCTATGGACCTCCAACGCTCCATGAGGAAAGACTTTTGTAACAATGTATGGCCCATACCATCTGGACATAAGTTTGCCTGGAAAAAGTCTCAATCTTGAGTTGTATATCAATACCTTTTGTCCTTCATAAAACTCCTTCCTTGCTAGCTGTTTATCATGATACAACTTGGTCCTTTCCTTGTACAGTTTTGCATTTTCATATGCGTCGTGTCTCAACTCTTCAAGCTCATTCAGTTGCAACTGTCTTTTGTCACCTGCTTGTTTCATATCAAAATTGAACCTTTTGATGGCCCAATAGGCTTTGTGTTCCAACTCCACTGGTAGATGACAGGCTTTTCCAAAAACCAAACGGTATGGTGACATGCCGATGGGTGTTTTGTAAGCTGTTCGATAGGCCCATAATGCATCATTCAAGCGCAGCGACCAATCCTTCCTCCTTGTGTTGACTGTCTTTTCCAAAATGCTCTTGATTTCTCTGTTGCTGATCTCCACCTGCCCACTAGTTTGAGGATGATATGGGGTGCCCACTCTATGTGTGATACCATATTTCTTCATCAAAGAAGCAAACGGAAAGTTATTGAAGTGGCTCCCTCCATCACTAATTATTGCTCGTGGTGTCCCAAACCTAGTGAAAATGTTCTCCTGCAAAAACTTGACAACAACTTTGTGATCATTAGTTTTTGAGGGGACAGCCTCAACCCATTTAGACACATAATCCACACCAACAAGTATATATAAATGACCAAATGAGTTAGGAAAGGGACCCATGAAGTCGATTCCCCAAACATCAAAAAGCTCGATCACTTGGATGTTTTGCAGTGGCATTTGATTTCTAGAAGAGATGTTGCCTGTCCTTTGGCATTTGTCACAAGTCCTGCAAAAAGAAAAAGCATCTTTGAATACTTTAGGCCAATAAAATCCAGATTGTAATACCTTGAGTGCTGTTCTTTTTGGTCCAAAATGTCCTCCACATGCGTATTGGTGGCAATGTTGTAGAATACTCAGTTGTTCTTCTTCTGCCACACATCTTCTTATAATTTGATCCGGGCAAAATTTGAACAAATAAGGATCATCCCAGTAGTAATGCTTGCATATAGCCACCAGTCTCTTTCTTTCCTGACTTGTCATACCTGGAGGGAAAACACGAGCAGTGAGATAATTTACAATATCTGCAAACCATGGAAAATTTGAGCAGTGAGATACCAGTCGACTGGTCCTGTTACCAGTCGACTATCCCGATGATATGTTTATTTCAAATAGATGTTCATCTGGGAAATTTTCATTAAGTGGGGGCACAATTCTCTCTTCCTCATGCAGTAGTCTGGATATGTGATCTGCAACAACGTTGTCGCTTCCTTTTTTATCTCTAATCTCAATATCGAATTCTTGAAGTAACAGCACCCATCTGATTAACCTAGGCTTAGCATCCTTTTTAGCAAACAAATATCTCAAGGCAGCATGGTCAGTAAAAACAATAACTTTAGAACCAATCAAATATGATCGAAACTTCTCTACAGCAAATATAACAGCTAACATTTCTTTTTCAGTAGTGGAATAATTTAACTGTGCATCGTTTAGAGTTCAAGAAGCATAGTAAATAACATGGGGTTTCTTATTGATTCTTTGACCTAACACAGCCCCTAAAGCATAATCACTTGCATCACACATTAGTTCGAAAGGATGGCTCCAATCTGGTGCCATGACAATAGGTGCAGAAGTGAGAAGATTTTTTAATGTAATAAAAGCATTTGTGCACTCTTCTGTCCATACAAACTCAACATCCTTAGCCAACAAGTCACAAAGGGGTTTGGAGATTTTTGAGAAATCTTTTATAAATCTTCTATAGAACCCTGCATGTCCAAGAAAACTCCTAACACCCTTAACTGTAATGGGAGGGGGTAGTTTTGATATTATATCGATTTTCGCTTTGTCTACCTCTATGCCTCTTTTTGACACAGCATGTCCCAACACAATACCTTGTTGTACCATGAAGTGGCACTTTTCCCAATTCAGCACTAAATTGCATTCTTCACATCTCTTAAGTACAAGCTGCAAATGGTTAAGGCATTCATCAAAACAAGATCCAAAAACACTAAAATCATCCATAAATACCTCAATGAACCTTACCACCATGTCTGAAAATATACTCATCATGCATCTTTGAAATGTTGCTGGTGCATTGCACAATCCAAAGGGCATCCTCCTGTATGCAAAAGTACCAAAAGGACATGTAAAAGTGGTTTTTTCTTGATCTTCTGGGGCAATAGCAATTTGATTATAGCCACTATAACCATCTAAAAAACAATAATGACTATATCCTGCTAATCTTTCTAACATTTGATCAATAAAAGGAAGAGGGAAGTGATCCTTCCTGGTTTCATTATTCAATTTTCTGTAGTCAATGCATACCCTCCAACCTGTAGTCACTCTAGTATGGATAAGCTCATTCTTTTCATTTTTCACCACTGTGACTCCACTTTTCTTAGGCACTACATGTATAGGACTTACCCATTTGCTATCTGAGATGGGATAGATGATGCCAACATCTAGTAGCTTCAGAATCTCTGCTCTTACCACTTCCTTCATGTTTGGATTAAGCCTTCTCTGTGCTTCCCTGCTTGGTTTTGCGTTGTCTTCAAGAAGTATTCTATGCAGTATTCTATGCATGCATTTGGATGGACTTATTCCTTTGATATCTGCAATGGTCCATCCTATTGCACCTCTGTGTTCTCGTAGTACCCTCAGCAACTTCTCTTCTTCCTGTGCACTTAAGTTTGCAGCAATTATTACTGGTAGCGTCTGGTTCTCACCCAAGTATGCATGCTTCAGATGGTCAGGTAACTGCTTAAGCTCTACATCTGGAAGTCTCGGTTCAGTTGACTGGTTCCTGGGTGTGGCCGGGTCAGTCGACTCATCCTGTCCACCAGTTGACTTGTCTGCAAAAATGTTATCAGTCACCAATTTTTCAAATACAGGTGCAAACTTACCTGAGTATGACTTTGGAGTTTCAAGGTGATGTACTGTCTCTGCAATCCCCCAGTCATCGTACTCCTGTTCAACATTAGATAAAGTTAGAGATTGTGTAATTGTGGCTTGTAGTGGTTCAACGCTATGTACCTGAAATGTTTGATCAACAATATCCTGCACCACATCAACATTATAGCATTCATGATCATCATGTGGTAATTTCAGTGTATCGAACATTTTAAATTCAACCTTCTCTCCATTTATTTTCATGCTTATAGTACCCTTTTTAACACAAATTTTTATATCAGCCGTACTCATAAAGGGCCTACCTAAAATGATTGGTAGAGAAGATGGCATTGAAGAGTCCTCCATGTCTAACACAACAAAATCAGCAGGCAAAATGAAATCGTTTACCTGAACTAGGACATCTTCCAAAATACCTCTAGGTCTTTTGATACTACGATCCGCCAACTGCAACGTGATGGATGTTGGTTGGAGTTCTCCCAATCCTAGCTTTTCATAAACGGTGTATGGGAGAAGATTGATGCTTGCCCCCAAGTCTAGTAATGCTTTCTCAAAGAAGTGCTCACCAATCCTGCAAGGAATGGTAAAACTACCTGGGTCTTTTAATTTGAGAGGTAATTTCCTTAATAAGATAGCGCTCACTTCTTCTGTCAAAGCCACATCCTCCCTAACCTGAAATGTTCTTTTGTGAGTACAACATTCTTTCAAAAATTTAGCATAAGAAGGAATTTGTTTAATAGCATCAAGTAGGGGGATATTAATTTCTACCTTTCTGAGAGTTTCAAAGATGTCAAATAAATGTTGTTCTTTTTTTTGCTTGACTAACCTTTGAGGGAATGGTGGCACAACTGTTCTTTCTTTTTCACTTACCTTGTTGGAACCCAAAACTTTTGATGGTTGTGTTTCTGTTTCTTCGGTGTGTGTTCCAACCATGCTGTCAATTATCTTACGATTTCTTAGGGTTGTCACTGATTTGAGCTGTTCTTGGCCTCCAGGGTTTGGTATGGTTTGGGAAGGGAGTTCTCCTGCCTTTCGTTCGCTTAATTCTTTCGCAATTTGGCCAATCTGCGTTTCCAACTTCTGAATTGCTTGCCCTTGTTGGTTGGTTGTTTGATGTTGTTGTTGGAGCAATTGAAGAACGGTGAATTCAAAATCCAACTTCTTCTGTTCTTGAATTGGCCTATCAAACCCACTTCCCATTTGGAAGTTCCGTGCATGTCCTTGTGAAGATTGAGTGCCTTGATTATTCTGATTATTGCTCCAAGAGAAGTTTGGATGGTTCCTCCACCCTGGGTTGTATGTGTTCGAGAAGGGATTGTTCTTTTGTGGAAATGCTCCTCGACCTACATAGTTTGCATGCTCCTGATCTGTGAAAGAAGACATGGGACATGTATCAGTGGTATGATCTACATAAGAACAAATTGCACAAATTTCGTTTGTTTGATTTTTAACTCCACCCATCATCGACATTGCATTAACAAGCATATCAATTTTCTTATTCATGTTTACCATTTCTAGTTGAATGTTATTGCTATTAGAAATTTCGTAAACTCCCTGTTTTTTGGAAGGGCCCCTCCTTGTTGAGAATTGTTGTGAATTCTCGCTGAGTTCTTCAAATAGTTCAATGGCCTCTTCACCGCTTTTCCTCATTAAGATCCCGTTGCAAGCTGAATCCACAATTGCCTTGTTAGTATCATTTAAACCTTCATAAAAAGCTTGTACCTGATCATCTTTAGGCATGTTGTGTGTAGGACATTTGAGAAGTTTGTTCTTGAAATCCTTCCATGCTTCGAAAAATAAGTCTCCATCCTTTTGTTGGAAGAGTTGAATCTCCCTTTTCAACTGTTTGGTCTTTTGGGCTGGAAAGAATTCTTTCAAGAACTTTGTCGCCAATTGCTCCCATGAGTTTATTGATCCTGGTTCCAAAGAATTATACCATAGTTTAGCATTAAGTTTTAAGAAAAAAGGAAACAATATTAACCTGATTTGTTCAGGGGTGAGCCCTTGAACGCTTTGTGTCCTGCAAAGATCAAAAATATCTTGTAGATGGAGATGAGGCTCTTCATCTGGTTTGCCACTAAAGTGGGGAACCATACTAAGTACTGAGGAGATAGATGCATGTTCCCTGTGACATTAGGTTGATACGCAATGCAGGAAGGTTGCTCGATATTCTTAGGCGTGAACTTGTCCTGCATTGGCACTCGATTTGGCATTTCCTCACCCATTGCTGTATGTGAACAAAGTCTCCGAGCAGTCGACTGGTTCGTAGCGACAGTCGACTGGTTTGCTGCAAACAACTTACCTAGTCTGTGCAAAGTGCGTTCTGTTTCTGCGTCAATAGGTAGTAGCTCTGGACGAAGTGATCTCCTTCCGTGCATCCACCAAAATCCTGTAACCTAAAAGAAAATATTTATTAATAAAATTAAAAGAAAGAAAATAAAAGCTTTCTACTGATCTGTAAGTTAAAATACTAGACAATCCCCGACAATGGCGCCAAAAACTTGTTGTGCAATCTAGTTACCTAAATAAATAGATAAAACTAGACACAAATTAAAAACCTCGCAAGTGCACGAATCGTTTATAGAAGCGTAGCAATAGCAAGGGTCGATCCCATAGAGATTGTAGACTTCAACTTACTAATCAATAAAAAGAATAAGAATCATAAAGAGTTGTTTTAAAAGTCTAAAAGAAATGAAAAGATTAAAACTAAATTAAGAAGTGTTGAATCACAAATATCTATTAAGCAGTTGGGTTTAGATTTCCACCAATAGTCAATAATGCTAAGGCACCTTCTGAACTTCTTCTCATTACTCATGTTTGTTCTCTTCAAGGGCATGGTATCTACTCCTTAAAGTAATGTTTCCCTAAACCAAGAATTAGGCATGGTATCTACTCTAATTCGTTTCTTTCATCAAGTATTTAGCATGGTATCTACTAAGTTGCACTTAATGAAAACATAAGAACAGTGGAAACGAACAAACACTCAAGGTTCTAGAAATTGGTATCAGATCTAGATCCCTTAAGCTGATCAAACCAAGAATCCCTAAAGATTCCTTTGTTACAAGTTATGAACACGAGATACGGGTCGTCTCAATATGCTCATATAACATATTCAGATAGATGGTAATGCAAACTTGATATTCTCGAGTTCTGTACGTCAGTCGACTGGCTGTCACCTCAGTCGACTGCTCTCAGAGCTTTGAGAACAAGTTTGATTATCATAAATCTATATCAATTCAATCAGATTCAATCAATAAGTAAAATAGAAGAATTCAGAAGAATATAGCACTACATAACTACGGCTTCAATCTACCCAACTATGAAATTAGTTCCACATAATAATACTTTTATTAATCAACAAGTTTGAATACATGGTTAACATAAAAGAATAGGAAAGAGAAGGAATAAACTGATGTAGTTCGGCTAGATGGTCGGCTGGCTGTCGCACAGTCGACCGGCCGTTCTTTTCTTAATGCTTGATCTCCTTTCTCCTCCTTCTATGTTGATGCCGTGCTGCTCTTTGTTGATGGCTCTGGAACTTTGTGATTCGGTGATTCAGGATGCGTGCGGAAGAGAGTCAGAGAGAGGATCCCCCAAGTAATGCTTCTTGGTTGGTATTTATAGAACACGGCTAGAGAATTAGGGTTTGCACTTTTCTTTTTTATAGAAAAGTCCTTTTCTTTTATTTATTTCCTCCCTCGTTGCTCTGCGTATTATTTCTTTCTCTTTTCTTCTATTCTTCCTTTTCTGTTCTGCTTTGGATTAGATTTGGACGGATCTTCAAATATCTTATCTTTTAACTCTGCCACCTACCAGTCGACTTGTCAGCGAACCAGTCGACTGTGTCGAGACTTCTGAAGATTTTATAATTGATCATCCAAGTCGGCTGTTGACAATCAACTTCTCTGGGCAGTCGCCTGTTGTAATGGACCAGTCGACTGATGATATGCAATTTCCTGTGTATCATCCTGAATCTGCTTCGTTTCTCTGTTTTAGGCTGTTTCCTATGGAAAAGAGAAAATAAGAGTTAAATACCACATATAGAGCTTTTAAATGTCTAATTGCATTAAGATTATTGCTCCTAAATGTGAATAATATTGTGTTCATCAAATAGGCATGTGATTGGTGCATTTAGTTATTAGATCATGGCATATATGAGTACTAGGGAATTAGGATGCATGTTTACTTTTCTATTCAAGATGGTTTTTGGTTGTCAGTTTGGAGATCGCTGTTATTATCAGCATTGCATCAGTCGAAGTACTTACGTTCCCCACCTTTTATGTATTGATCCTACCTTTTGAGCAGGTGCAGAGATATCAGAGTCGCACAGCAGAAGACTCAAGCCGAGGAGCAAGCCCCAAGGAAGCAGATTGACTGTTCAGCGGAGTTCGGCAGTGATCCGTCGACTGCCATTCCGGGAGACAGTTGTTAACTTACAAGAGGAGTTGATATATATTTTGCAATAAGATGTAATGAGTTAATGTAATTTGTATTCTTGTTCAAGAACAAGACATTGGTTGTAATCAATGATATAATGACCTTATTTGGCAATAATTTTTTTTTTAAATTTCCGTGTTATTACTGTGTTGAGATGCATTTGAAGGCAAAGATTATGCTTGCATCACGGATGTCCGCTAACGGAGATCGGTGGCATTACAAAAGTGGTATTAGAGCTGACTTCAAATTGCCGGCTAACACAGTAGGAAATTTGACTTAAAATGCCAAATAGTTGGGTTCAGTTTGGATTGCAGGAAGGTCACAATCATGATTGTTTCACTTTCCCACTTATGTTTGTGATCTTCCCTACATCCAGAACTAACCCTGTGTGTTTTCTTTCTCTGAAGGTTGTCCAGAAGAATTAGAAACAACCACCATGGAATGGCTGAAGGCGAAAGCAGTAGGACCAACGGCACAAACTTCAATGTTGAAGCAAAGTTTACCGGCGTATACCAGATGATGGGAGCATTTGTGGAAGTTAGCATAAACCAAGCACCGCAACAGGGAACACCAAAAGTTGCTGCACCAGCAGACCCAATAAAGATGGTGGAATCGTTCAAGAGGATGAAACCGTCAGTTTTCGAAGGACAGACCGACCCCACGGCTGCTGACGATTGGATACGTCAGGTGGAGACGGTGTTTGAAGTATTGGTGACTCCAGAGGACAGCAAGGTTCGTTTGGCCACAATCTTGCTGGAGAAGGATGACGGAGTTTGGTGGCAGTCCATGAAGCGTGGTCTTGGAGGAGGTCAGATCACTTGGGAAGATTTCCTTGAGGAATTCCGACAGCACTATATTCTCACGGATGTGCAAGAAGAAAAGGCAATGGAGTTCCATAATTTGAAGCAGGAAAATATGTCTATCAGGGAATATGAGACAGATTTCTCAGCTTCCACGGTATGCACCAGAGATGGTCCAGGAGGAAGTGAAGAAAGTCCAGAGGTTTAAGCAAGGGCTTAGGCCTGGATTGAGGTCGAGGATGGTTCCGTTAGGCATCCACCGATTCTTCAAGCTAGTAAGGCGAGCTGCGGTAACAGAAATGAACATGAGACAGAGTCAGGGGAGGCCAAGACGAAGAAAAAGATAAAGAAGTATATTCTCACCCCTGACCATGATAAGCGGAACTCAACTCACGAGTCCAGGAAGCTTTTGGAGCCTAGTCAGATGGTGGTGTGTTACTTTTGTAAGGAACAAGGTCATTTCAAGAGTCAATGCCCAAAAAGAACCTAGGCAAACACCTGCTATAACTGTGGAGAAGTCGGGCACAAGAAATTGAATTATCCACAACTGCAGAGGAACCCCAATGACCAGCAACTGAAGGTGGTCGATAAAGGGAAGAAGCTTGTTCGTCAGGGACGAACTTCAGCTTAACTGGAAGGAAGTGTGAAGTGGTGCATGGTCTAGAATAGTAATATATTTTTTTAGTTGCATTTCTTGCTAGCCATGAATGGCAAACTTGCACTGTATTCTGTAGCAAGATATTATGACTTTTATAAAGCATGAAAGTTTGGGCATTTGGTCATCTCTTATCTTGTGCTTATTTTATTAAGTGTTTGGGATAAGGCATAAAGCTGAAACTTTTGCCTTCTCCTTGGTAAGCCTCGTTTTCTTCTAAGGAGGGAGTAGTCACTGACCCTCAAGTAGTGCAACCGAGAGCTAGAAGATATACTGAGAACTTGACTTAGGCACTAGAAAGGAGATATGATGAAGCGAGAACGATCGTGAGTAGGAAGGCTCTAGAATGATCCACAGAGTGAGATGTTCTCCAGCATTCCAGACGAGGGACGAAATAGGCCCAAGAGTGTTCTGTGCAGTGGGAATGATCTCCAGTATTTCGGGACGAGAGCGATACTCATGGGAAATTCTTATAATGATGTTGGCTCCAGAATGATCCACAGTGTGAGATGTTCCCCAACATTCCAGACGAGGGACGAAATAGGCCCCAGAGTGTTCTGTGGAGTGGGAATGATCTCCAGTATTTCGGGACGAGAGCGATACTCACGAAAAATTCGTATAATGACGTTGGCTCCATAATGATCCACAGAGTGAGAAGTTCCTCAGTATTCCAGACGAGAAATGAAATATGCCCCAGAATGATCTATGGAGTAGGAATTGGTCTCCAGTATTTCGAGGACGAGAGCGATACTCACGGGAAATTTCCGTAATGATATTAGCTCCAGAATGATCCATGGAGCAAGACATTCCTCAGTATTCCAGACGAGGGATGAAATACCCCAGAATGATCTGTGGAGTAGAAATTGATCTCCAGTATTCCAGGGACGAGAGCAACATTCACAAGTAGGTTAGTGGGATGTTGACCCTAGAATGATCCAAGGAACGAGACATTCCTCATTATTCCAGACGAGGATGAAATATGCCCCAGAATGATCTGTGGAGTAGGAATTGATCTCCAGTATTCCGAGGACAAGAGTAGTACCCACGAAGGAATTCAAGGATGAAAAGGGGCTCCACAATGATCCACGAAGTGAAGATATTCCCCAGTAATCCAGACGAATGATGAAATAGGCCCCAGAATGATCTATGGAGTGGGATTGATCTCCAGTATTTCCTGACGATAGCAAAAATCATGGGGAGTTTGTGTGGTGAGGGCTCTAGAATAATCGTAGAGCGAGATATTCCCCAGTATTTCCGAGACGTAGGACGCAGTAGGCCCCAAAAAGTTCGATGGAGAGGGATTGATCTTCAGTAGTCCAGGAAAATAGCAACATACCCCAAGGTGATTCATCCCCAGTACGGTGGATGCAAGATGAGGCATGCCCCAAAATGATCCACATGATGAGATTGATCTCCAGGATGGAAGAGTGTGTTGAGCACTTGAGGCTTGAGAGCTGGTATTGAGCACTTAAAAAATCTATTTTGAGGGTGTTCCTCGAGGCATTGGAAATGATCACGGAAAGTATCTCCTGATCATTGATGATTGTCTGCTATTTTTTGCCCTAATGTCGTTCTGGAGACAGAACGATTCTAAGGAGGGAGTAATGTAATACCCCGGACTGTACAATATATATATATATATATATATATATATATATATATATATATATATAGGGAAAGCTTCGGTTGAGCACTACTCTAATGCTTACCGCGTGAACACTAGGCCTTCGGGCGTTCATATCGAAAATCCAAACCGTTCACATTGATCTACACATCTAAATTAGTCTAAATATGTAAAATAAAATCATTTGAAATTCATTTGCCCATCCATCATGTGACTATAAAAACAATGATTTTCAGCCATACAATTTTGTAACACTTTAATGGATGGGTAAATGAATTTCAAATGATTTGATTTTACATATTTAGACTAATTTAGATGTGTAGATCAATGTGAACGGTTCGGATTTTCGATATGAACGCCCGAAGGCCTAGTGTTCATGCGGTGAGCACTAGAGTAGTGCTCAACCGAAGCTTTCCCTATATATATATATATATATATATATATATATATATATATATATATATATATTGTCTGTATGCATGCATATGATTGCAGTGTTTTGTTTGATTATATAAATGTTGGAGTGCGGTTAGGTTTGCGGGGCGGTCCATGAGGGTGGGTGTTTCTAGATGATGTACGAGAATGAGGAGGACCGATACTGATATATACACTAGTTTTGGGTACAGTACATATGCAAATATATCATTGTATGATACTACAATAGGTATACTTTGCATACACTCAAACCTAACCTCACATCTCTTATTTAGAACTCAATTAAGAGCTCAAAATTTTAGCCAAACAATATACCCCAAGAAACCATGAGATAGACATGGTTTTTCTTGCAAAACCACTTGCCACCTCACCTAGTCTACCCCCTACTACCCCAAATCTGGCCCACCCCCTTTCCTTCCTCTTTCCTCACTCCTTTCTCATTAAAAACCCTCATTCTCCTCTCCCAAGTTCTGAAATTTCAGAACACTAAAAGAAAAATAGAAGGAAAGAAGCATTTTGGAGAGAAATTCTCAATCCTTGGAGCTAGGACTCTTGGAGGAAGACTACCACCATCTCTCAAGCCAAATCAGGGTGGGGAGTTTCTCTAAACTTGTCTTGTTCATTCTCGTTGATTCTTGCATGCATGAGTAGTGGTAGGAGTTGAGAATGTTTGTTTAAGAGATTGAATGTTAAATATGAAACTAGAACAGAAAATCTTGGTTTGCATGTCATTTTCTAGAATTTCCCGAGAACAAGCTACTTGAAATTTGATGATGAACTTTATGTCTAGATAATGCATGTATTATTTTGGAATTATCTGATAATTTGTAGTATTTTAATAAAATCCATCTTGTGGACAGAGCCGTAAGGCAGAAGCAGGATCTGTTTACTGTGATACTTGAGATTGCGGGATTTCTTATAATTAATTGTCTCATGATCTACGGCTGAAATGTTTACCATGGTTTCTTACAGGTAGCTACACTCTACGGAAAATTCATGAATTTATTTGGATGAAGTTACATGCATATTCAAAATTAATATATCAACATTAGTTAGAACTATAACTGAAGAACAACAAGATTTTGTATGGATGTTATAACAGATAGACTTAAGTGACTTCTAGGAATTTTGATATGAAACCTTTTGCATGTTGTTCATAATGATGTCTAGTTCCTTTACTGAAAATTTGGAGACCATTGAATGAGAATATGATTTATGATGAATTTTATAGCATGTATTGTGCTTAATTTAGTCAGAATAGACACTTTGATAAGATGATACAATTGAGGCTCTACAAGAGCAGATTTTGAGAAAGTTCTCTGTTAGAGAATTGAATTCGACATCTAGAGCTTTCTAACAAGCTCTATTTGAGGTGATTCCTATGAGTAGATGATTTAATATGATTTTTACAAAACTGGACAGAAACCAGGTGTTGAGCTGAAGGCTCTATTTGAGTAAGACTTAGTGTGTGTTTCGGTACATCTGAGAGTAATGTCAGTTTTAGGGTGATCAAATGACATAATTTCGGTGACCAACTAGGGAGTTGTGGAGGACATTCAAAACTTTCTATAGAACCTGGGTTGGTAGAATTATGATGAGTAGGTAGTGATTTATGCTACCTGTAAGCTGCAGCCAGTGTACAGGAAGTACACAGGATGAGGCTTGTGAGGCCAATTTGAGGGACTAGATAATAGAATCTGGGAAAATGATCAACTGGAAAGTTGTAGCCTAGGTCTTTATCTTTCCAAATTGGGCTTGAACACCCAAATCTGAGTTGCATTATGGGAGTTATGGTCTTTTTATGTTCGGCAGAAACACCGTAGTTGCTTAATCTTGGGTTTTTACTATGTGTTGAGAGGACACCTCCCCTGTGTAGATATAGAGTTGATGAACCGCTATTTGGGAATGATTGGTGTCTATTGCTGGTTTTGTTTGACTCCCATGGTGGTTTAGTGACTTGGGTTAGTCACCAAGGTAGGGTGATGCCCTACGTTTATCATCTCAAAAAATCGTAATCTTCCACCAAGGCGTAGGACGTCCAAGCTGGTGCCGTCAATTTAAATTCATTGCCTGGTTGGGGCTGAATGCATGCCATGGTGCTGGACAATTCCAAGCCATGGGAAGTGGCGTGCCGGACTGTGTCACCAGGGTTAGAGGTCGATAGCTAAAACTTTGGAGGCAACTATATTTTTACCCAAGTGATTAGAGTAAGACTGGGATTAAAGTGATGCATTAGGGGTATGTAACTTGCATTAGTACTAGCAGACTATAGTCGGGTGTTGTACTTTTCTGTCGAAAGGATACGGACGCGGTTCGTCAGGTTTTGGTTCACGGGTTCAATATCTCGATATGTTAATTCCCAAGGATGTCGTGGAAGGGACAGGGAGAGCGCTCCTGTCGGGTAGGAGAATTTGACCTTCGAGTACGGTGGGTCCCTATGCACGTGGTTTATTTTATATATTATGACGTCAATTTGTTACCGGAGAGGTACATGGTCTTGTTACTGAAAATTGTCACGGCTTTCCGAGGGGGGTCCGTTCGCGGGTGCTAAGTGGAAAACACAACCACCACTTAGGAACTGCAGTGGTGAAACTAGACCGATCAACTGAAACCTCATAGGAAACGGAAAATCTATTGGGAACAGGTTGAGTACAATTGTAGGATGCATGGCGAGGGATTGAACCCTACAATCAGGAGAGGCGAACTCTTTGGAAAGTATGTAATATGGGATGCATACATTTTTATTGAGTTGATTTTGGAGAAGTATGTAGTATGGGATCCATGATTGTACCCAGAAAATGCATTCATGAAGCTGAAGATTTCGTGGCATGAGGTTGCATCAATCAGGACATCAATGCTCGGGAGCGGGAATGGATCTTTGGGGCATGCCTTGTTTAGATCCGTGAAGTCAATGCAGATCCTCCAGCTTCCATTGGTTTTCTTGACCATCACGACATTGGATAGCCACTAGGGATAGTTGACCTCCTGTATGAACCGAGCCTTTAAATGTTTCTCAACCTCTTCTTTGATGGCTTGCTGGCGCTCGAGGGCAAATTTTCGTCACTTTTTCTGAACAGGTCTATCCCCCGAAGCAACAATAAGGTGATGCATGAGGAGCTCTTCAGAGATTCCCGGCATGTCCATCGCAGTTCAGGTGAATAGATCATGAATTCCTCTTATACACTGGACAATGTCAGAGCGGACGGGAGGGAGACTGACTTTGCTAATCTAGAACGTCCTGGTCGGGTCTCCTTCTGAGAAGGCCACCTCTTCCAGCTCATCGAACAGCTCTGATATAGGTTGGCTACTCCCTTGGGGGAGTTCAAGAGCTTCAAGGGAGAGGACCGTTGCTACTACCGAGCATTTTCCAGCCGCCTCCTAACTCCCTCTGACTTCCCCCATGCCTACTGTAGTGGGAAATTTCATCTTCATGTGGTAGGCCGAGGGTATGGCTTGGAGAGCAGCTAGGCCTGGTCGGCCTAGGATGACGTTGTAAGTGGCCTTCACATCTTCCATCATGAAATCCATCAGCTCGGTTTGGGTGATTGGAGTTTTGCCAGTGGTTATGTCGAGAGTTATGACACATTCGATCGTCACTAGCACCCCTGTGAACCTGTGGAGAGTGTAGCCGGTAGGCTTGAGTCGATCCCTGGATAGCTTAAGACCCTGGAAAGTCTCTAGAAATAGAATGTTGACCGAAATGCCGTTGTCAACCAGGACACGGCACACATCAAAGTTGTTCGTATGGAGGTTTCTAACTAGTGCATCACAATGAGGCGTTCGGACGCCCTCCAAATCTCTATCCGAAAAAGTGACAGGGACCCGAAGGCCCTTGAGGGGAGGATGGTTCTGCACGGAACTTACTTCAGGACGAAGGCTTTTCGGAAAGAGTTCGAGTCTCCCCTATTAAGCCCCCGTGTATGAGATGTAGGACGGCTTCTGCTTCATAGTCCCGGGTTTCCGCGTGCCACTCGGCTCGCTTATTGGCCCCCTGGGGGCAAAGGAGGATCTGACATGTCCTTTCTCACGAACCTGGAGAGTTGCCCTATCTGAATAAGGGTCTCGATCTCATCTTTTAGGGCCCGACAGTCATCTGTGTCGTGGCTGTGGTCCCTGTGAAAGCGGCACCACTTGCCCCTATTCCCCTTTTTGCCTTGAGTGTTCATCTTTGGAGGTGGTGGGAGAAGACCCTCCTTCCCGACCTACATCAGGATGGCTGAGACACTCGCGTTGAGTGGAGTGAACTTCTCGAAGCGGGGAGGAGGGCGATGCTGGCCTCCGTTGTCTTTCTGGAGCTTCTTAGCTCCTTCTTCAGCGCCCTTCCGTTTGTTACCGGAGGACGATTCCTCAAGAGCAGGGCGGGTGAGAGCCTCTTCCGCTCGGATGTATTTTCCACTCATAAGCAGGAATTCTGAGAAATCCCGAGGAAGCTTCTTGGCAAGGGATGCTCTGAGGTTGTCGTTAGTGACGTTGGATTGGAAGGTAGCAGAGGCCACTGACTGGTCCAAGGAGGCGATGGATTTGGCCTTCGCGGTGAAACTTTTAACATAGTCTCTTAGCCGCTTGCCCTTCCTTTGATGAAGCAATAGCAAAGAGGTGCTCATCTTTTTAGCTCGATGGCTACTCATGAAGTGAGTCAGGAAGAGGCCTTCGAGCTGGTCGAAAGAGAAGATGGAGGCCGGGGCTAGTCATGAATACCATTCCCTTGTAGGCCCCTTCAGCGTGGACGGAAAGTTTTTGCAAAGAAGCGCGTCCGATGCCTGGTGAATCATCATGAGAGTTTTAAAACTCTCGATGTGGTTAGCGGGGTCAGACTCCCCGTTGTATGATTCAAAATGATGGGGCTTAAAGTTTTCTGGGACTGGTGCTTCCATTATGGTACGGGTGAACAGAGGCCTGCTGGGGCGGAAATTCCTCGTCGTTGCTCTTCTACTCTGTCCAGTTGGCCAAGGCGCCTCTCCATCTCGTGGTGATCGTGGTAGACTGAATCTTTCCTTCGGTCATACCTTGTTGAGGCTCGGGACTCGTCCTCGCGCGGAAGGGGACTGGGGGTGCAATGGCGATAGCTCAGGACAGGTTGAGGACTGGGAGTACGGCGCCGATAGCTTAGGGCAGGTTGAGGACTGGGCGCCCGCTGATCATGATCGAGAAAAAAATGAGGGACCTCAGGACTACCTCTTGAAATTGCTAGAACAATTCCCTTGTGACAGGTGCTTCCCGCTCTCGGTGGTCCCGTAGGGCGGGTCAACCGATTGGAGAGCAGCTTCTCCTTTGATGACACTGCGGTGACTCCCTCCGCCTCCTAGGATAGTCAGATCTTCTATGATCTGGTCTGCGGAGGGATTGGGCTCTAGGGAACCGGATCGCTGGACCACTTTGGTGTTCTCGACGGGGTATCCCGTCATGGGTCCACCTCTCATCCAAGCGGGTCCGAAGATCTGTCCCATGCCGCCTTGGGGGACAGTGCAAGGCCATGGAGTCGAACGAGGGGTTATGTATCGACACATGGTCGTGATGAGGAGGTTATCCCTGTCAACTTCGGTGGGAGGTGTAATGACCCGAAAAATAGCATATGGCTATTTTGCATCGAAATGTGTGTGCGATTGAGAATTTCGCGCGATCATGGATTTTCTGATAAAAAATTATTTAATTGAGAAATATAAGATATATTGTCTATTTTATTTTATTATTATTTTCAAAATTAAATTATTTTTATACGGATTATCTACGAAGTAGTTTAATGTATTTTTGTATTGTTTATAATGTTAAAGTAGAGAGTTGGGCTTTATTTGGAAATGTATTAAAGCTAGAGGGCTTATACGAAACATTCCCTTAGATATTTATCTATCTATTATTGTTTATTTCCCTTTATACAAAAAAAACCCCCTTCTCTCTCCCACCTCTCTCCTTCTTCTCTCCTTCTTCCCTTCTTCTTCTCCATTCCCGTTCGATCCCAAACCCATGGAAACCCCCGACCTTCCTCCATTCCTCTCGTCCGTTCGCGCCAGCCGAAATCGAAGAGAAACCCTGACCCCCATTTCCCTCTTCCTTCTTCTCCCTCCTTCTGTTTCCCGTCAGATCGAAGAGAACCCACCCCGACCTCCTCCTCCCATCTCCTTCTCTCCGTTCACACCCAGCCGACGAGAAACCCCGACCCCCACCTCCATCTTCTTCCTTCTTTCCTTTTCGCGCTGTTCTTCCCGACCCCCATGGAACCCATCGATCGAACGATTACCCACTCAAATCCCCTCCGATCCTTCGTCAAATCCAAATTAAAGTGAGGAGTAGACTAATGGAGGGATCCTCTACATCGTAGTAGCGTCGAATTTTCGAATGGATTCGGGAAGGTAAAACCCTAACTATTTTATTGTATAAAATTTAGTTGGGTTAAATTTTATTGAGTAGGATTATTGTGGTGGAGAGATTTAGAGATGTTGGAAATTGTAGATGTGAGAAATTAGCGGATTTTTAGAGAGATTGCAAGTTGTTTGTAAAATGGGGTTTTGGGTTTGTAAAAGAGAATTATATGGATATGAATTAATTCTCGTATAGTAATAGAAATTGTAGTTGGACTATTAGATTATTTGGGGGTGATTTTAGTAATTAATTGGGAATAAAAATACCATAGGCATTAGATTATCACGTGCATCGCACGTGTATATCCCAAGCGTTCAATAAATGCTTGTGTGATACTTGGAATAGTGTTATTATCTTTTATAATTGGTTTGGATGAATTGAGTTTTAATTGCTTGAAATTGATGATAGGATATATTGCGACTTTGGATGCAAAGTGGCATGGCGCTTTGGATCTTCGCAAAATATGTGAGTTGGTTTATTATATATTTTGTGGTTTGAAGAATATGTGAGTATTGATTTATTATGTACTTTTTGAGAAACAAGTGAGTTAAATTATCTACGTATTTTTGTGGTTTAAGAAATATGTGAGTTACTTTATTTATATATTTTTGTGGGTTTAAGAAATATGGTGAGTATGATTTATTTATGTATTGATGTTTAAAGATGTCTGAATAACGTATATGTATAAGGGGATGAGTTATATCTATATGATGATATCAAAATATGGTTAGTATAAATTTATCTACGTATTTTGTGGTTAAGAATATGTGAGTGTAAAATTATTTACGTATTTATGCGGTTAAAAATATATGTGAGTTAATTTATCTACGTATTTTTGTGGTTTAAGAAATATGTGGGTTAACTAATTTATTTATATGTATTTTGTGGTTGAGAAATATGTGAGTATGATGTATCTACTTATATTTTATGATTTGGCCGAATTTTATGGCTTTTTGATATACTTCGTAGAAGTTATGTTAAAGATTGATTTTGAGGGAAAATACGGATTGTTATGGGCCCGAAAATAGGTTGTTGTGATATTTAGTGAAGTTAACTATTTTGAGTATATAAAACCGATATAAGGGATTAGTTATGTATGTGAGGATTCTCTACTACTAAATTAGTTGTTTGCTCTCCTTATTTGTTTATGTATATGTAGAAAGAACCATCTTTAGGGTTACTACTTGTGTAGGTGAAGAAAAGAACCCATCTTTTAGGTGTGAGTCGTTGTAGGTTGAGAAAGAACCCATTTTGAGGGTTGAGTAAATTATGGATGTTAAAAGAACCCAACTTGATGTTATGTTAGTTGTAGTATGATAAAGAAACAATCTTTTGATGTTGTCAGTTATAGGATGGTAAAAGATCACACCTTTATGTTGATTACTTGTTGTAGGTTGAGAAAGAACCCATTCCTATGGCTACATTATTTGTGTATGCGAAAAAGAACCCATTTTAGTTGTTAGTAGTGGTGAGTAAAAAGAACCCATCCTATGGATTTGGATTGTTGTAAAGAAAGAACCCACACTTGTGATATATTAAGAATCCACGCTTGAGTTGTGTGAAGAACCCATTCATGCCTATGTGATATTCCAGTAAAACCTACCATGCTCGAGTTGATTTTAAAAAGATACTATGCTTGAGTTGTTGTAGGCTGATTATAGTGAGAAACTCATGTTTGAGTTGATTATAGTAGGTATGCCATGATGAGTTGATTTTAGAAGGATACCTTGCTTAAGTTAATTATAGTAGATTCTTCTGTTACTTCTAATTATTGAAGATCATGTTTGCTAGTAAGCACAGTTGGTTGCTTCTAGGTTTGATTACCTGTATGGTTGTTTGTATGTGGTTTTGCGCGTACGTGGCTCGACTGGCCCGTAGGGAGCTGTGAGTCTCATACGCAGCTTATTTGGCTCGTATGTGTGTTGTTGTCTCATACGCGGCTCGACTGGCCGTATGTGGCTGTTGGTCCCATACATAGCTATTTAGCTCGTATGTGTTTTTGGTTACTCGTATGTAGCTTCTTAGCTAATACGAAGTTGTTGTGCTCATCTAGGGTGATATCATTGTCCTAGGGCTATCGACCATTAAGACGTGTGTTTAGCTTACTCCTAAGGGACTGTGGACGAGTCACTTCGCGGGTGCCGTCAGATTTTAACCGTTGGTTGATTGCGGACCGGAGTGTGACGGAATCCAAGTTCAGGTAGTAGCATGCGAATGCGTTCGTATTGCCGGGGTCTTGGATCGATAGGCCATAAATCGGATCCTGAGGGGTTCTGATAAGTCTAGGTTGAGCAGCCTAGTAGAGTTATCTTGCGAGGTCTAATTTAAGGCCTAGCGTGTTGTGTTTATAATATTTCATCCCTAGGATTGTTCGAGTCAGGGACATCATTAAGGTAGTGACTTATAAAGATCATTTTACTTAGACCCTTGCCGAAAAGAGAGGAGTCGGTTGTAGGGGGCACCTTACGACCAACTTGTCCCTCGAGGCAAGCCTTAGGTGGTGATATTGGGTTGTACCTTCTCGTCAAAGGGATACGTACGGTGGCGTCTCACGAGTTGGGAGCACGGGTTGCGTATCTCGCGCTGTTAATTCCTGAAGTACCGTGGCTCGGGGTGCCACAAGATGCATTGTGCAGTCCTGCGCTTGCGAGACCCCAGGGGTGCCACAGGGTAGGCTTCGCGCTACCCTGCGCTTGCGAGACCCTATGATTTTGGATTTTGGAATGAGGTTCGGTTAGCAGGGTGGTAGTGGCAACATAGACACCATGAGCGTACTGCCTTGGTAACACTGACCACGTCTGCAACCTCACTAGTCACGTGGTATTGTCAGGAACAGGTTGTGTACAATTAGAAATTCATAACGCGGGTTCAAATTCCTATATATGGAGAAACGGCTTGAGATGGGCGCATGTAGTATGGGCTGCATGTTGCTTCGGAGACTTGCTGGCATTAGAATAAGAGCATCATCGTATTAGTAATCTTGCATTAGAATAAGAACATCATCGTATTGGTAATCTTGCATTAGAGTTAAGTCATAACATACACTGGCACATAAATTATATGTACACGTGTCTTTTCCATTCGAGATGAATTGCGAGTGCGATAGTGTAACGCCCCGATCTCCCCGTTGCTGGGAAACCGTGACACATGCCAAGATCTTTCCTTCAATTAGTCTCGAGACACAGAAAAAGCTGGAAAATTTAAAAACTTTTTATTCAACACAGAGTTACCACGCAGTAATTACAATTATCCGTTTGTGATACCAAACTGTACTGCCTGCCCCTTTTCTTTTCTTTTTGACTCCAAAATCAATTCTTCCGATTTCTATATCACTTTAAACATAATCTAAAATAGTTATGTTTCAAAGAAAATTTGGGCAGAGTCTCCCTTGTATTTTTTGCCCAAAACACAGAAAAGCTTACGGAATTTTGCTCTAAATTCCGTAGCTTACATCACAGGCAATAAATAATATGGGCTCCCCAGGCCAAAATGAGCATCATCACACAGGCAATATATATATATGCTCTGGGGGCCAAACTCATAACGATTTAACAAATATCAATTAAAAAGCATAAATCCTTTTGAAAACGTAGTAAGTTTTTAGAAAATAACCTGTAAAAACCTACCACGACGCCCGGCACTCCACAACGAAATGGGTACGGGTCGAAACCATATCCTGCTGCCTCACACTATGCTCTTCCTCATCATCCTCATACTTATACATCAAAAATACAATTTAAGGCATAAATCTTTACTATTTACAATTAAAACATAATAATGAATTACAACTGGAACTCCACTCCACGGAACCTGTACCTACACCTCACCTCTGCACTGCTGAGGACCTGTAACAGTAGGGACCTAGGGTAGTCCAGGGACTCCCTAACCCCCAAACACTAAGGGGTTAGCCATTTCTGGTGTGAGTATAATTTATTAAATAAGTAAATAAATTAAACTTACAAGTAAAAACATAACGAACTCACAATTTCCAAGATAAACAAATCTTACTTGACATCTGAATATGTAAACATCATAAATGGGATTTCACATCAAATACTCTCTGAGTCATCACCTGTATGTATATCTATACCCGCTCATAACATACTTATATTTAGTAACCATTTGAATAACCAATCTCATAAAACAATACTGATTTTATTTCCTTATATCCCGCATCACATCATAAGCATATGCCTTCATCCTCATACTACCACATTCATTCATGTCCAACCTAACATCTCATTTCACCTTACCAATTACTTGCATTTTATCACAATACACCCCATATCCCAACATGGTTTGGTAATAACACAATCACACCCCAAGCCCATAGCTTGGTTATTAATCTACTCCAACTATCACACTCGCAATTTATCTCGAATGGAAAGGACACGTGTACATATAATTCGTGCCAGTGTATGTTATGACTTAACTCTAATGCAAATTACCAATACAATGATACTCTTATTCTAATGCAAGATTACTAATGTGATGATGCTCTTATTCTAATGCCAGATTTACTAGTGCGATGATGCTCTTATTCTAATGCCAGCAAGTCTCCGAAGCAACATGCAGCCCATAAATACATGCGCCCCATCTCAAGCCGTTTCTCCATATATAGGGATTTGAACCCGCGTTATGAATTTTTAATTGTACATAACCTGTTCCTGACAGATACAACATGACTGATGAGGTTGCACATGTGGTCAAGTCCCACCATTGCAGTGGGCTCATGGTGTCTATGTTTGCCACTACCACCCGGTACACCGGACCTCACTCAAAAACCAGACGAACACAGGGTCTTCCGAACCCATAACTCATAGACCGCTATCTATGGCCTGTTCGCTTCCCCCTGGCCAAGGACCCGACGAAGTTCCGGGGTCCATCCCCCTAGCTCCGCCCACCTTATCATGGCACTTCGGGAATTAACAGCGCGCGATACGCATCCCGTGCTCCCAACTCGTGAGAGGGCACCGTACGTATCCCTTTGACAGGAAGATACAACCCAATATCACCACCTAAGGCCTGCTTCGAGGGACAAGTTGGTCGTAAGGCGCTACCTACAACCAACTCCTCTCTTTTCGGCAAGGGTCGAAGTAAAATGATCTTTATAAGTCACTACCTTAATGATGTTCCTAACCCTGAACAATCCTAGGAATGACAACATTACACAGCATGCTAGGTCTTAAATTAGACTTCGCAAGATAACTCTATTAGGCTGCTCAACCTAAACTCACCAGAATCCCTCAGGATCTGGTTCATGGCCTATCGATCCAAGACCCCGGCAATACGAACGTATTCGCATGCTACTATCCTGAACTTGGATTTCGTCACACTCCGGTCCGCAATCAACCAATGGTTAAGATCTGACGGCACCCGCGAAGTGACTCGTCCACAGTCCCTTAGGAGTAAGCTAAACACACGTCTTAATGGTCGATAGCCCTAGGGCAATGATATCACCCTAGATGAGCACAACAAACTGCGTATTAGCCAAGAAGCTACATACGAGTAACCAAAAACACATACGAGCTAAACAGCTACGTATGGGACCAACAGCTACATACGGGCCAGTCGAGCCGCGTACGAGACAACAACATGCATACGAGCCAAATAAGCTCCGTATGAGACCAACATTTACACACGGCCAGTCGAGCCGCGTATGAGACAACAACACACATACGAGCCGAATAAGCTGCGTATGAGACCCACAGCTACATACGGGCCAGTCGAGCCACGTACGCGCAAAACCACATACAAACAATCATACAGGTAATCAAACCTAGAAACCACCAACTGTGCTTACTAGCAAACTTGATCTTCTATAATTAGAAGCAACAAAAGAATCTACTATAATTAACTTAAGCATGGTATCCTTCTAAAATCAACTCATCATGGCGTACCTACTATAATCAACTCACACATGAGTTTCTCACTATAATCAACCTACAACAACTCAAGCATGGATTCTTAATATATCACAGTGTGGGTTCTTTTTCTACAACAATCCAAATTCATAAGATGGGTTCTTTTTACTCACTACTACTAACAACTAAAAATGGGTTCTTTTGAGACTCTTAGCTAAAACCATTACTATACTCACTTAAGCATGGTTTCTTTGAACCTTAGAACCACTACTTATCTTAGCATGGGTTCTTCTCTTAGAATCATTAACTACAACAAATCTTTAAGCATGGTAGTTCTCTTTTTGACATAGCACACCAACTCAAGCATGATTTAATACAACTCAGGTTCTACCATTCATACTTTTCATAGGATCCTTTTGATCCATAAATTTATAACAATACTTTAGTTTATTCGAACTTCTTCAAAACATCAAAATACGTATATAAACCATACACCCATATTTTTGATATCATCATCTAAATATAACTCATCCATTATATAGGTTTTTATATACTCATGAATAGTTAAAAATCACCATATTTTTACAATCACAAAAATATGTAAAATAAATCAATACTCACATATTCTTTAACCCACAAAATATATTAATATACTAACTCACATATATTTTTAAACCATAAAATACACAGATATATAAACAACTACTCACTTATTTCTTTAACACACCAAAAATACATAATAAATTAACTCACATCTTTCTTAGCACACAAAAACACCTAATAAGTCATACTCACATATGTTTTCTTTATAATCACAAAATACGTATAATAAATCATACTCACCTATTCCGCGAAGATCCAAAGCGCCGTGCCACCTCGCATCCAATGGTCGCAATATATCCTATCACCAAATTTCAAGCAATTAAAACTCAAATAATTCAACTAATCACAAGAGTAAATAATCGCTATCCCAAATATCCCACAAGTGCTTACTGAACACTTGGGATATACACGCGTGATGCACGTGATGATCTAATACCAACGGTATTTTCATCCTCAATTAATTACTAAAATCGCTCCTAAATAATCTAATAGTCCAACTACAAATTTCTATTTCTATACAAGAATTAATTCATATCCCTACAATTTTCTTTTACAAACTCAAATCCCTAATTTACTAACAACTCACAATTTCTCTAATAACCTACTAATTTCTCCCATCTACAATTTCCAACGTCTCAAAATCTCTCTACCACCACATTCTTACTCAATAAAATTTAACCCAACTAAATTCTATACAATAAAATAGTTCGGGTTATACCTTCGCGAAGTCCAATCGAAAATCCAACGCTACCACCATGTAGAGAATCTCTCCATTAGTCTACTCCTCACTTTAATTTGGATTTGACAAAGAATAGAGGTGGATTTTGATATGGGGGAGTCTTTGCCGATCGATGGGTTCATGGGGTTCGGGATGAACAGCGCGGAAGGGAAAGAAGGAAGAAGATGGAGGTGGGGGTCGGGGTTTCTCGTTGGCTGGGTGTGAAAGGAGAGAAGGAGATGGGAGGAGGGAAGTCGGGGGCTTTCGTTTGGGTTCTTTCCGATCGGGATTGGAAACGGGAATGGGAAAGAGAAGAAGGGGAAGAAGGGAGGTGGGGTCGGGGTTTCTTCGATTTGGCTGGGCGTGGGCGAACGGGAGGAAATCGGGAGGAGGAAGAGGTCGGGTGGGGGGGGGTTCCATGGGGTCGGCGTCGAACTCGGGAAGGAGAAGGAGAAGAACGGAGGAGGGTTGGGTTTTTTTTTCTTTTGGGCTGGAAGTGAGCGAAGGAGGGAGAAGGGAGGAGGAGAGGCCGGGGGGGGTGTGGGGTTTCATGGGTTCGGTTTGGGAAACAAACGGGAAGAGGGAGAAGGGAGAAGAAGGAGAAGGGAAGGAGAGAGAGAGAAGGGGTTTTTTTGTAAAAAGGGGAAATAAACAATAATAGATGATAAATATCTAGGAGAATGTTGCATATAAGCCCTCTAACTTCAATACATTTCAAATAAAGTCTAACTCTCTATTCTAATAATTCTAAACAATACAAAATACGTTAAAACTACTTTGTAGATAATCTGTATAAAAATAATTTAATTTTAAAAATAATAATAAAATAAAATAGGCAATATATTAAAATAATTTTTATCAGAAAATCCATGATCGCGCGAAATTCTCAATCGCGCACACATTTCGATGCAAAATAGTCATATGCTATTTTTCGGGTCGTTACATTACTCCCTCCTTAGAATCGTTCTGTCCTCAGAACGCTGCTAGTGGAGAGGAAGACAACCACAAACATCAATGGTTCACGAGATATTTCCCTGAACCATCTTCAGTTCCTCGAGTGATATTCTCGAAACTGGTTTTCTACCAAGTTGAACTGTTGTCCTTCCGCCTCTTGGACAGGCCCACCATGAATTTGATGGTGACATTCTTCTACTCCTGCTCTAGAGTAGACAGTGGCTGCATTGCCTTGCTCTACCCTTGTCCACAAGTGATGTCGATTTATTCCTTGGTTACGACTTCTATTTGTTAGTGACCACTCCCTCCTTAGAAAGGACGAAGTCACACATTGCCGCTTCAGCCCCTGAGTAGCTCCTCTTGGTGACCTTACTGAATTGTTAACACGATTGCCCTCTGTCTGAGCAAGATTTCCTCCCTGGCGTGCTCTTAGTGGCTGCTTAATCATAAGCTGATCTTGGAAAATCTGTCGCTTCAGTGCTTTAATCCCGGCATTTCCTGCCTAAGCCTTCTGACTTGCTCACTTGGACTCGGTTGCAGCTCCCATTGTGTCAAAATTGAGCTCTAAACTTGAGTAATCACCCTGATACTGTCTTGCTTGATCTCATCATCTGGCTTCTTGCTTTCTTCACGGTCTTTGGCTGAGGTCAATCCTTCACTTATCTCGATCTTTTTCAGTTCAGTAGCCACTCCCTCCTTAGAATAGGGCATTGCCTACGATCATTACTTCAAACTTCCAGGATTCTCTCCTGTAATTTGTTCGAAGCTGATGCTCCAGATGGTGTATTCAAACAAACCAATCTAGAGTTGCCTCCCGCACACAACTCAACTCTTGAAAAATAATTCAGACAAAAGAATGTGATGAACCATAATTGAACAAAACAATTGTATGGATTCCATATATATATAAATCCAACTGGTTACGAAAGTGTTTCATCACACCTTACTTCTTAGTCCAAAATAAATTTCAAAAATACAACTTTTAACTTAGTTGCAATTCTATATGTACATACCGGTACTAGCATTCCTGCCTTCTACAGCTTGCCGGTAGTAAGTGCGAACTCTACACTTGGTGAACAGGCTCCTTTCCTTTATTGTTCACCTTCGGGATGATCTGCCGTCCTCCTGCGAAGCTGGGGACAATCTGGTCGGATATGACCAATCCTCCCACATTTGTAACATGTGTGGGTATCTATCTGAGTGTCCCTCCCCGAACACTGGTTCTTGAGATGACCATGCTCACCACATAAAAAAAAATAACTTCCTGTCCTGGTGCCTCCTAGGTTGCCCTCCGTTTTCTGAGTCTTCTGCTTCTGACTTTGGTCCTTAAACCCTGATGCTGGTGCAGATCTTGTCCCTTGTAGTCGTGGACAGACTGATTTCTTGTGCCTGACTCTCTCACAAGGATTGCATACTACAACCTTGGTGGTCTTTGGAATTTGCTCCCATTCATGTTGTAGTCCTTGTGGTGGTGAAGTCTCCTTGGCTCCTCGCTCAAGGTTATCGGATCATCCATCGATGTCGGTTCACTCTCTTCCATCAACACCTCCTTGGTTAGGACATCCTCGAACATCATTCATGTGTTTAAAGGATGGTAACACATACACTAGGATTAGTCCGGATATAGAAAAATTATAAAACATAAGTTGAAGGAACCAACAATATGAATTATAACTATCTACAACTAGCTAAATCCCGACTCCTAAAGGGCTTTCAAGTTTAATTTTCCTACTGTGTTGGACTGTAAATTGAAGTCAGCTCTGATACCATCTGTAACGCCCCGATCTCCCCGTTGCTGGGAAACCGTGACACATGCCAAGATCTTTCTTTCAATTAGTTTCGAGACACAGAAAAAGCTGGAAAATTTAAAAACTTTTTATTCAACACAGAGTTACCACGCAGTAATTACAATTATCCGTTTGTGATACCAAACTGTACTGCCTGCCCCTTTTCTTTTCTTTTTGACTCCAAAATCAATTCTTCCGATTTCTATATCACTTTAAACATAAACTAAAATAGTTATGTTTCAAAGAAAATTTGGGCAGAGTCTCCCTTGTATTTTTTGCCCAAAACACAGAAAAGCTTACGGAATTTTGCTCTAAATTCCGTAGCTTACATCACAGGCAATAAATAATATGGGCTCCCCAGGCCAAAATGAGCATCATCACACAGGCAATATATATATATGTTCTGGGGGCCAAACTCATAACGATTTAACAAATATCAATTAAAAAGCATAAATCCTTTTGAAAACGTAGTAAGTTTTTAGAAAATAACCTGTAAAAACCTACCACGACGCCCGGCACTCCACAACGAAATGGGTACGGGTCGAAACCATATCCTGCTGCCTCACACTATGCTCTTCCTCATCATCCTCATACTTATACATCAAAAATACAATTTAAGGCATAAATCTTTACTATTTACAATTAAAACATAATAATGAATTACAACTGGAACTCCACTCCACGGAACCTGTACCTACACCTCACCTCTGCACTGCTGAGGACCTGTAACAGTAGGGACCTAGGGTAGTCCAGGGACTCCCTAACCCCCAAACACTAAGGGGTTAGCCATTTCTGGTGTGAGTATAATTTATTAAATAAGTAAATAAATTAAACTTACAAGTAAAAACATAACGAACTCACAATTTCCAAGATAAACAAATCTTACTTGACATCTGAATATGTAAACATCATAAATGGGATTTCACATCAAATACTCTCTGAGTCATCACCTGTATGTATATCTATACCCGCTCATAACATACTTATATTTAGTAACCATTTGAATAACCAATCTCATAAAACAATACTGATTTTATTTCCTTATATCCTGCATCACATCATAAGCATATGCCTTCATCCTCATACTACCACATTCATTCATGTCCAACCTAACATCTCATTTCACCTTACCAATTACTTGCATTTTATCACAATACACCCCATATCCCAACATGGTTTGGTAATAACACAATCACACCCCAAGCCCATAGCTTGGTTATTAATCTACTCCAACTATCACACTCGCAATTTATCTCGAATGGAAAGGACACGTGTACATATAATTCGTGCCAGTGTATGTTATGACTTAACTCTAATGCAAATTACCAATACAATGATACTCTTATTCTAATGCAAGATTACTAATGTGATGATGCTCTTATTCTAATGCCAGATTTACTAGTGCGATGATGCTCTTATTCTAATGCCAGCAAGTCTCCGAAGCAACATGCAGCCCATAAATACATGCGCCCCATCTCAAGCCGTTTCTCCATATATAGGGATTTGAACCCGCGTTATGAATTTTTAATTGTACACAACCTGTTCCTGACAGATACAACATGACTGATGAGGTTGCACATGTGGTCAAGTCCCACCATTGCAGTGGGCTCATGGTGTCTATGTTTGCCACTACCACCCGGTACACCGGACCTCACTCAAAAACCAGACGAACACAGGGTCTTCCGAACCCATAACTCATAGACCGCTATCTATGGCCTGTTCGCTTCCCCCTGGCCAAGGACCCGACGAAGTTCCGGGGTCCATCCCCCTAGCTCCGCCCGCCTTATCATGGCACTTCGGGAATTAACAGCGCGCGATACGCATCCCGTGCTCCCAACTCGTGAGAGGGCACCGTACGTATCCCTTTGACAGAAAGATACAACCCAATATCACCACCTAAGGCCTGCTTCGAGGGACAAGTTGGTCGTAAGGCGCTACCTACAACCAACTCCTCTCTTTTCGGCAAGGGTCGAAGTAAAATGATCTTTATAAGTCACTACCTTAATGATGTTCCTAACCCTGAACAATCCTAGGAATGACAACATTACACAGCATGCTAGGTCTTAAATTAGACTTCGCAAGATAACTCTATTAGGCTGCTCAACCTAAACTCACCAGAATCCCTCAGGATCTGGTTCATGGCCTATCGATCCAAGACCCCGGCAATACGAACGTATTCGCATGCTACTATCCTGAACTTGGATTTCGTCACACTCCGGTCCGCAATCAACCAACGGTTAAGATCTGACGGCACCCGCGAAGTGACTCGTCCACAGTCCCTTAGGAGTAAGCTAAACACACGTCTTAATGGTCGATAGCCCTAGGGCAATGATATCACCCTAGATGAGCACAACAAACTGCGTATTAGCCAAGAAGCTACATACGAGTAACCAAAAACACATACGAGCTAAACAGCTACGTATGGGACCAACAGCTACATACGGGCCAGTCGAGCCGCGTACGAGACAACAACATGCATACGAGCCAAATAAGCTCCGTATGAGACCAACATTTACACACGGCCAGTCGAGCCGCGTATGAGACAACAACACACATACGAGCCGAATAAGCTGCGTATGAGACCCACAGCTACATACGGGCCAGTCGAGCCACGTACGCGCAAAACCACATACAAACAATCATACAGGTAATCAAACCTAGAAACCACCAACTGTGCTTACTAGCAAACTTGATCTTCTATAATTAGAAGCAACAAAAGAATCTACTATAATTAACTTAAGCATGGTATCCTTCTAAAATCAACTCATCATGGCGTACCTACTATAATCAACTCACACATGAGTTTCTCACTATAATCAACCTACAACAACTCAAGCATGGATTCTTAATATATCACAGTGTGGGTTCTTTTTCTACAACAATCCAAATTCATAAGATGGGTTCTTTTTACTCACTACTACTAACAACTAAAAATGGGTTCTTTTGAGACTCTTAGCTAAAACCATTACTATACTCACTTAAGCATGGTTTCTTTGAACCTTAGAACCACTACTTATCTTAGCATGGGTTCTTCTCTTAGAATCATTAACTACAACAAATCTTTAAGCATGGTAGTTCTCTTTTTGACATAGCACACCAACTCAAGCATGATTTAATACAACTCATGTTCTACCATTCATACTTTTCATAGGATCCTTTTGATCCATAAATTTATAACAATACTTTAGTTTATTCGAACTTCTTCAAAACATCAAAATACGTATATAAACCATACACCCATATTTTTGATATCATCATCTAAATATAACTCATCCATTATATAGGTTTTTATATACTCATGAATAGTTAAAAATCACCATATTTTTACAATCACAAAAATATGTAAAATAAATCAATACTCACATATTCTTTAACCCACAAAATATATTAATATACTAACTCACATATATTTTTAAACCATAAAATACACAGATATATAAACAACTACTCACTTATTTCTTTAACACACCAAAAATACATAATAAATTAACTCACATCTTTCTTAGCACACAAAAACACCTAATAAGTCATACTCACATATGTTTTCTTTATAATCACAAAATACGTATAATAAATCATACTCACCTATTCCGCGAAGATCCAAAGCGCCGTGCCACCTCGCATCCAATGGTCGCAATATATCCTATCACCAAATTTCAAGCAATTAAAACTCAAATAATTCAACTAATCACAAGAGTAAATAATCGCTATCCCAAATATCCCACAAGTGCTTACTGAACACTTGGGATATACACGCGTGATGCACGTGATGATCTAATACCAACGGTATTTTCATCCTCAATTAATTACTAAAATCGCTCCCAAATAATCTAATAGTCCAACTACAAATTTCTATTTCTATACAAGAATTAATTCATATCCCTACAATTTTCTTTTACAAACTCAAATCCCTAATTTACTAACAACTCACAATTTCTCTAATAACCTACTAATTTCTCCCATCTACAATTTCCAACGTCTCAAAATCTCTCTACCACCACATTCTTACTCAATAAAATTTAACCCAACTAAATTCTATACAATAAAATAGTTCGGGTTATACCTTCGCGAAGTCCAATCGAAAATCCAATGCTACCACCATGTAGAGAATCTCTCCATTAGTCTACTCCTCACTTTAATTTGGATTTGACAAAGAATAGAGGTGGATTTTGATATGGGGGAGTCTTTGCCGATCGATGGGTTCATGGGGTTCGGGATGAACAGCGCGGAAGGGAAAGAAGGAAGAAGATGGAGGTGGGGGTCGAGGTTTCTCGTTGGCTGGGTGTGAAAGGAGAGAAGGAGATGGGAGGAGGGAAGTCGGGGGCTTTCGTTTGGGTTCTTTCCGATCGGGATTGGAAACGGGAATGGGAAAGAGAAGAAGGGGAAGAAGGGAGGTGGGGTCGGGGTTTCTTCGATTTGGCTGGGCGTGGGCGAACGGGAGGAAATCGGGAGGAGGAAGAGGTCGGGGGGGGGGGGGGGGGGGGTTCCATGGGGTCGGCGTCGAACTCGGGAAGGAGAAGGAGAAGAACGGAGGAGGGTTGGGTTTTTTTTTCTTTTGGGCTGGAAGTGAGCGAAGGAGGGAGAAGGGAGGAGGAGAGGCCGGGGGGGGTGTGGGGTTTCATGGGTTCGGTTTGGGAAACAAACGGGAAGAGGGAGAAGGGAGAAGAAGGAGAAGGGAAGGAGAGAGAGAGAAGGGGTTTTTTTGTAAAAAGGGGAAATAAACAATAATAGATGATAAATATCTAGGAGAATGTTGCATATAAGCCCTCTAACTTCAATACATTTCAAATAAAGTCTAACTCTCTATTCTAATAATTCCAAACAATACAAAATACGTTAAAACTACTTTGTAGATAATCTGTATAAAAATAATTTAATTTTAAAAATAATAATAAAATAAAATAGGCAATATATTAAAATAATTTTTATCAGAAAATCCATGATCGCGCGAAATTCTCAATCGCGCACACATTTCGATGCAAAATAGCCATATGCTATTTTTCGGGTCGTTACAGATAGTGAAATTAAATTAATAACCAAGCTATCGGCTTGGGATGTGATGTGATATTACCCAAGTTGGGCTTGGGATGTGCGGTGATGATTACCCAAGCTATCGGCTTGGCATGTGATATGTTATTGCCAAACTATGTTGGGATATGGGGTATATTGGGATAAAATGCAAGTAAATGGTAAGGTGCAACGAGATGTTCGGTTGGACATGAATGAATGTGGTAGTATGAGAATGAAGGCATATGTCTATGATGTGATACGTGATATAAGGAAATAAAATCAATATTGTATTATGAGAGTGGTTATTCAAATGGTTACTAAGTATAAGTATGTTATGAGCGGGTATAGATATACATACAGGTGATGACTCAGAGAGTATTTGATGTAAAATCTCATTTATGATGTTACATGTTCAGATGTCAAGTAAGATTTGTTTATCTTGGTAAATGTGAGTTCGTTATGTTTTTACCCTTAAGTTCAATTTATTTACTTATTTTATAAATTATACTCACACCAGAAATGGCTAACCCCTTAGTGTTTGGGGGTTAGGAAGTCCCTGGACTACCCTAGGTCCCTACTATTACAGGTCCTCAGCAGTGCAGAGGGAGGTATAGGTACAGGTTTCTGTGGAGTGGAGCTCCAGGTTACAATTGTTGTTATGGTTTTATTGTAAATAGTAAAGGTTTTATGCTTTAAATTGTATTTTTGATGTATAAGCATGTGAATGATGATAAAGAGTATAGTGTGAGGTGGCATGATATGGTTTTGACCCGTACCCATCTCGTTGTGGAGTACCGGGCGTGGTGGTATGTTTTTACAAGTTAATTTCTAAAAACTTACTACGTTTTCAAAAGAATTTATGGTTTTTAATTGATAATTGATATACCGTTATGAGTTTGGCCCCCAGAGCATATATATATATTGCCTGTGTGATGATGCTCATTTTGGCCTGGGGAGCCCGTGATTTTATTGCCTGTGATGTAAGCTACGGAATTTAGAGCAGAATTCCGTAAGCTTTTTGTGTTTTGGGGGAAAAATTACAAGGGAGACTCTGCCCAAATTTTTTTTGAAACATAACTATTTTAGTTTATGTTTAAAGTGATATAGAAATTGGAAGAATTGATTTTGGAGTCAAAAAGAAAAGAAAAGGGGCAGGCAGTACAGTTTGGTATTACAAACTGATATTTGTGATTACTGCATAGTAACTCTGTGTTGAATAAAAAGTTTTAAATTTCCCTGCTTTTTCTGTGTATCGTGACTAATTGAAGAGAAGATCTTGGCATGTGTCACGGTTTCCCAGTGACGTGGAGACCGGGGCGTTACAGGAGGGTCCCACGACAGCCCTTTGTGGCCCTTGGGGAGCCTGTTGGGGCTGAGGTTGCTAAGGAAGAGGCCATCAAGGCTTCGGTTGCAGGACGGGTTAAGGGAGAGACTGTCCAGGATGTCGGATTTGTTGAGTGGGTTGAGGGGGGACCTCCTGGACTGGAGGAGGAGAAGGAGCGGAAGTGGATCTACAGTTAGAGGTCGTCGTCTTCCCCTTCTTTGGAGGCATCGCTCGAAACTCCTTTGGTTGATGAAATAGGATTGGATTGCTTTTTCTGTTTTCCACAGACAGTGCCATTCTGTTGCTGTTGATTTCTTGTGTGGGAGCTAACAGATGAATTTGTGGATTCTTGAAGGAAACAAGTAAGCAAACCTGTTGACTTTCACCAGCGTGTTGACTAGTCTCTCGCCACTGCAGTAAACCTTCAAAAAGTTCGATACACCGGGATGGATCCCAGCGAAAAACCCTCAGAAGCTCTTGTCAGTAATCTGAAAGATTATGGAAAAGCTTTATGTGGAAAAAGATTGATTACCTTGTTACAGTGGGGGGAAAGGGATATTTATAGTCGCCTTAGGAACCAGTTTCGAGATAAGGTTAAATCTCTACTTCCGGATGTTTATGGATAAGAAGACAGTTTGACTTATTTCGTGATCAGATGGACTGTTTAAACCGTCTTTTAGGGATAACCATGAATTTGAATTACTCCTTATCTATCTGGGTTGGTCTGTAACAGGTCATTACCCATACCGAGTAAGACAAATCCGATTTCGGGCTATTAGGCTTTGAAGAAAGACCCATTTCCCTATTCGGACCTGTTTGAAGGTGAAATTACTGTTTTACCCCTGAGAGCTTTAAGATTCGTGTCCGATTTGAACGATTCCAAATTAATCCTATTTTTAGCCATATCAATTGTAATATTTCTTAGTGCAAGAAAAACATGAAATACTATTGTACTTTAGTGCAGTTGAATACCAGTTACCAGGAGAAAAAAGTAGTATTCAACCAACTAGTCAAACAAGAAAAGTATTTTTCTCAACATGATAAAACCATATATAGTTTGGACCTTTATCAGATAAATACTCTTAACTTTGCTTAACACACCCCCCCCCCCACACACACACCTTAATGTTAGGAATGTGTCTTGAATACTCGTGGTTCTGATTAGAAGAAGGTAAGATGAAGCACGGAGGTCGAAGCGTCGAAGAGAGTAGAAGAAAATAGAGCAGCAATAGTGCAAGTATAGTTGAAGTCGACTGTCCCAAGTTGCGGTCGACCGCACCTCCGACCGCACACCCGATCGCAGTTGCACTGGGTTTGGCCGAGAGGTGGACAGTGGACCGGTCTTGTTGGACAGTCGACCGACCGCAGTGCTGTGTTCGTTTTGGGCCTCAATCAGTTAGGTCGTTTCAGCCCAATCTTCAACTCCAAGTTAGATCGTATGGCTCCTATTCAGTTACTTCTTTTCCATATTTTATCGGACGACTGAGAATCAAGATTAGACCTAGGTTTCTCTCTATTCTTCTATATATGTTGTGAACTCCTCCAATACGGGAGTAGAGTACTTCAGAGGTTCTTTTCTCGATTGCAAAGAGAGGCTTGAGAGGGATAGTTCTTGGTGGGTGAATTTAATTCCTTGTATTGAGTGAATCAGTTGCTCCTTGTAATCTCTTCTAGTTGAATATTAGATCTCCCTATATTTCTCCCAGATTAAGCAAAAGCTAACCGGGATAAATCCTCGTTGTGTTTCTGTTTGGATTGGTGGATCTACTTACTTGCTCAATTGATTCGTCTCATCTCTTCGACTTCCTCATTGCTCTATTTAATTCCGCTGCGACAACAGGTGTTTGTTGATGCCCCAATCCCAACAACTGGTATCAAAGCTTCAGGTTGCCGAGTCCCTTTGTTAAGATGACAGGTCACGGTCTTTTGATGATCAAGCTGTTTGATGGAAAGATCAATTTCAATCTTTGGAAGGTTGACATGTATGATGTCCTTGTTCAAGAACGTTTACAGTTAGCCGTTAACAGGAAAGAAAGGCCATCCAATGTGAAGGAGGATGCGTAGGAAGATATTCATGAAAGAGCCATAAGTTTGATCCGACTATCCTTGGCGGACGAGGTCAAGTGCAAATTTCTGGAAGAAACTGACGCGGCGAGTTTGTGGGAAAAAATTATAGCTGATTACTCTGGTTCGTCGTTATTAGATCAGATGCATTGGAAGAGGAAGTTGTTCCGTTTATCTATGAAGGAAGGTACCGATCTCCAAGACCACATTACTGAGTTCAATAAGATATTATCTAAACTTAGGGCGATCAACGCAGATGTGTGTAAAGAAGATAAAGCTTTCAACCTGATATATTCATTGTCGGATTCGTATGAACTTTTATTAACTACCATACTACATGGTATATCTGTCAAGGAGAGTATTTCGGTACGTGGTGTAATCAAAGCATTAAAGGAAGATCAACTTAGGAAGGAGATCCATAAATCATCATCGTCTATTCCTACAAGTTGTCTAGTAGTGGATGGTCCTTCGGTGGGAAGACAAAGTGCTTTCCAAAATGATTTGAGCCGTTGCTGTTATTGCAAGTGGCCAGGGCATATCAAGAAAGATTGTTGGAAGTTGCAGAATTAGGAGAGCGCAAAGAACGCAAGTTCAACCGCTAATGTAGTTAGTACCTTTAGTTCAGGTGATTCATGGCTTCTTGTTTCAAATTCTTTAGAAATGGATTCTAGTTGGCGTCTTGACTCAGGGAGTTCTTATGTAACGCACCAGATTCCTGTTACCGGACATCCATGACGCAACCAGATTCTTTGCCTTTAAATGCATCACAACACAGTAATAACACGAAAATTTAAAAACTTTTATTGCCAAATAAAGTCATTACATCATCGATTACAACCAATATCTTGTTCGTGAACAAAAATACAAATTACAATAACTCATTACATATTATTACAAAATATTTACCAACTCCTCTTGTAAAGCTATTAGCTGCCTCCCGGAATGGTAATCGACTGATCACCGCTGAAGCTCCGCTAAGTGGTCAATTTGCTTCCTTGGAACTTGCCCCACGGCTTGAGACTTCCACTGCGCAACTCTAATATTTCTGCACCTGCTCGAAAGGCAAGACCGGTACCTAAAAGGTGGGGAACGTCAGTAATTCTACTGATGCAATGCTGATAAGAAACAGTGATCTCTAAAGTGGCAATAACAAACCATCTTCAATGGGAAAGGAAACGTGCATCCAAATTCCCTAGTGTTCGTGTATGCCATGATCTAACAATTAAATGCATCAATCACATGCATACTTCTAATGCAAGCAAGACTTTGGAACTCTGGATACGCATGCATCCCATACTACATACTTTCCAAAATCAAGCATGACCTAATCTAATGCACAAAACAAAGAATGCACACGATGCACCTACTCTAATGCAATTCATTTGGGAACGTAAGCATCCAATAATACATAATTCTCCAAAAATCAACTTCAATGGAAACGTATGCATCCCATGCTACATACTTTCCAAAGAGTTCACCTCTCCTGATTGTAGGGTTCAATCCCTCACAATGCATTCTATCCTCGTATTCATCCAGTTCCTAATAGATATCCGTGTCTGAGGAGGTTGTAGTCATTCGGTCTAGTCCCTTACTGCAGTCACTAAAGTGGTGGTTACATTTGCCGCTTAGTACCCGTGCACGGACCTTACTCAAAAATCCGTGTCAAACCTTCCGGTACAAAACCATGTACCCAATGACGTCAATGATTCACATATAGAACAAAACCCACATGCATAGGAACATGACGGCCTCGAGAGTCAAATCCCCATATCCGACAGGAGTTCCTCTCCCGTTCCTTACCTAGCTCTCTGGGAAATAATAGATCGAGATATGAGACCCCTCAACTTAAAACCTGAGAACCAAATCCGTATCCCTGCGAAAGGAAAAGTACAACATCCGACTATGGTCTGCTAGTACTAATGTAATGTACATATCCCTAATACACCACTATAATCCAAAACTCACTCTAACCATTCAGGTGATAAGATTGTTCCCAAAACTCTGTCTATCGACCACTGGCCCCGGCGACGCAAGTCCTGCTCACCACTTCCCCTAGCTTGGAATTATCCCTCGCCATGGCCCGCATTCATCCTTAACCAGCATGAATACAACTCGACGTCGCCAACTTAGAAGTCCAACGCCTCGGCGGAAGATCACATCTAGGGTCGATAGACGCAGGGTATCACCCTACCTTAATGACTAACTCGAGTCACAAAAATCCTCCACAGGAGTCAACACCAACAAGAACAGCAAATAGACACCATTCATCCCCCAACAACGAGTCATCAAATCTTAGGTACAAAAGGGGAAAGGTTCTCCCAACACTTAGTCAAAACCATGACTAAACAACTACGGTGCGTGTTTCTGCCTGAAACTTAAAAGGATCATAACTCCCACAATACAACTCAGATTTGGGTATTCAAGCCCAATCTGAAAAGGTAAAGACCTAGGCTACAACTCTCTAGTTGATCATCACCTCAGATTCAGTCATCTAAATCCTCAAAATATCCTCACAAGCCTCAGCCTGTGTACTTCCTGTACACTGGCTGTACCTTACCAATAGCATAAAACTGTACTTGCTCATCGGAATGATACAAATTCAGGTTCTGCGGAAAGGTGTGATTGTCCTCCAAAACTTCCTAGTTGATCACCAATCCAAATTATTTCATTTGAATATCCTAAAATAGTCATTCCTCTCAGGTATACAGAACCACACATAAAGCATTACTCAAACAGAGCCTTCAGCTCAAAATCTAGTTTATGTCCCCACATGAAAAAATCATATTTATTAATCTACTCACATAAATTTCTTCAAATAGGGCTTCTTGGAAAGCTCTAGATGTCTACTACAAATTCCTAGCTGTACTCTTTCTCCAATTATGCTCATACAGAGCAATAAAAGTACCATCTTATCAGAGTATCAATATTGGTTGAGTTTTGCACAGTACGTGCTCAAATATTCATCATAAATTACATACTCATCAAATGGTCATCAAATTTGCATTACAGAAATTAAACATTATCATGTACAACGTGCAAAAAGTTTCACATCCAAATTCCAAGTAATCAAGGAGTTCTACCTGTTGTAAATATGCATAAAAGTTTTGCTGTTCTTCAGTTACTATCTTTACTACCCTTGATTAATTAATTTTGAACATGCATCAAATTTCATCCAAATAATTTCAAGATTTTTCCGTACAGTCCAGATGCATGCAAGATAACATGGTTAAAATTTCAAACATAGATCATGCGTCAATTAATTCTAAGAATTCCCACAAGTTTAGATATCACAATAGACAGACCCTGTCTCTTCCTTACGACTCAGTCCTCAAAATCGATTTTATTAAAATATCAAATATCATCAAAAAATTCCGAAATACATTATGTAGCTTCTAGACATATATGAGATCATTCTGTATAAATTTTAAGATCAAACTCCAATTATTCTGTTCTCCGGAAATTCGGAAAAATGACATGCAGATCATGTTTTCTGTTTCCTCTTCCAGATTCTAACAATCTACTTCTAATCAAACAATCTCATACTACTATCACTCATTGCATGCAAGAAATTAAACAAGAATGACCAAGAACAAGTTCAGAGAACTCCCCACCCTTAGTTGGCTTGAGAAGATGAGGTTTGTCTTGGCTTCCTTCTTCAAATCCTTCAACAAAAAGCTTGAGAACACTTCTTCTTTTTGGCTCTTTTCACTCTCTCCTTTTTTTTTTCTTTTCTGAAATTTCCAGAGCTCAAAGGGTGTGAAGGAGGGGTTTTATCAAGACAGGAGTGAGGGAGAGAGGGGGGGAGGCCAGCCAAATAGGGGGGGGGGGGGGGTAGGGTGAGGTGGCAAGTGGTCTTTTTTCCAAACCATGGTTTCTAGCCCCTTGTTTTTAGAGAGGAAGCTTGGCTGAAATTTTTTGTCTTGATCAAGATCTAGATGAGAGATGAGAGGTTAGATTTGAGTGCATGCAAGGAATATCAATTATAGAACCATACAATTACATATTTGCATATGCACAGCACTCAAAACTAGTATATGTACTAGTATCGGTTCTTCTCATTCTCGTGCACCATCAAGAAGCAACCATCCACAAGAAATGCCCCGCAAATCAAAATGCGCCTCATCATTCATACATATATAATCAAGAAATTCATTTTCTAACTACATGAGTTACGGTTAACGCCTTAAACTGCATAAGTTAGTTCTCCCTTGTTTGATTTTTTATGTAGTTAACCATGTATGAATATAAAAGAGAAAATTTGTTGTGATGTATACGTAAAGTGAAATTGCAGCAAAGCAGATCAAGATACAATTTTGCAGCTACAAAAACCCGAAATACAGGGATTAAGCATGGATTTGTCCATAAAAGCACGATCAAGCGAGTTAATTAAAGAATTTGCAACTATCTTTTAAATCAGCAAATGCCCAAATATTAAAATAAATATAATTCAAAATTGCATAATAAAAAAAAACATTCTAATCAAAATTAATTCAGTGAAGCATTCTAATCTAAAACAATTACTCAGTGTAGTATAATACAATCAGATCAAATATGGTAATTTAAAAGCAATCAAATGGAAGTGAATGTTATTGAGTTATGAAAGCATAATCCAAAAAAAAAACATAATTAAAAATTTGAAATAATAAAAAACAAGCATAATTCGAAATTGCATAACCAAAAAAAACATTCACTGTTTTTTTTGTTGACATACCTGGGTAAAAAAAAGAGAGAGAAGAAAGAGGGAGAATTATGAAAACGGAGAAAAGATGGGGAAGAGAGAGAGAGAGAGAGAGAGAGAGAGATAAATGAAGGAGTTGTTTTGTTTTGCGCGGGGGAACATTTGGGAGGAAAAATGTCTTTTGGGAGCAAAAATCTTGACCATTGATTTTCTTCCAAATGAATGAGAGCCACTTGATAGCTTTCTTTGTGTTTTATTATATGGATTATTGGTTTGTATATTGCAGGATTATTTGTCAGCAGCTCGGGATTCAAAAATAGTATTGTGAATCTAAAACAGTAGTGAATCAGAAATTCCTTACTATGTGTGACTTGAGCATAAGAGATTTCTGTTTTGATTTGGAGTCTTAACATAAGTAGCAATTTATTTTCTAACTGCATGAGTTACGGTTAACGCCTTAAACTGCATAAGTTACTTCTCCCTTGTTTGTTTTTTTATGTAGTTAACCATGTATGAATATAAAAGAGAAAATTGGTTGTGATGTATACGTGAAGTGAAATTGCAGCAAAACAGATCAAGATACAATTTTGCAGCTACAAAAACCCGAAATACAGGGATTATGTATGGATTTGTCCATAAAAGCACGATCAAGCGAGTTAATTAAAGAATTTGCAATGATCTTTTAAATCAGCATATGCCCAAATATTCAAAAAAAAACATAATCCGAAATTGCATAATTTAAAAAAAAAACATCCTAATCAAAATTAATTCTGTGAATAATTCTAATCTAAAACAATTACACAGTGTAGTATAATACAATCAGATCAAATATGGTAATTCAAAAACAATTAAATGGAAGTGAATGTTATTGAGTTATGAAAGCATAATCCGAAAATAAAACATAATTAAAAATTTGAAATAATAAAAAAAAGCATAATCCGAAATTGCATAACTAAAAATAATATTCACTGTTTTTTTTTTGTTGACATACTTGGGTAAAAAAAAGAGAGAGAAGAAAGAGAGAAGTATGAAAAAGGAGAAAAGAGGGGGAAGAAAGAGAGAGAGTAATAAATGAAGGAGCTGTTTTGTTTTGGAGGAAAATTTTGAATTTTGGGGGGAAAACATTTGGGAGGGAAAATGTCTTTTGGAAGCAAAAATCTTGACCGTTGATTTTCTTCCAAATGAATGAGAGCCACTTGATAGCTTTCTTTGTGTTTTATTATATAGATATATATATATATATATATACAAACATTATATATATACAAAAGCATTATATTATTCGGGGTATTACATTACTCCCTCCTTAGAATCGTTCTGTTCCCAGAAACAACGCTAGGAACAAAAATAGTAGAAAATCATCAATGATTAGAAGACACTTTCCTTGATCATCTCCAATTCCTCGAGGAACACCCTCGAAAGCTGACTCTTAAAATGCTCAACACATCATTCCATCCTGGAGATCAATCTCATCATGCGGATCATTTTGGTGCATACCTCATCCCCATCCACCGTACTGGGGATGAATTGCATTGGGGGATGTCTCTCTCGTCCTGGAATACTGGAGATCAATCCCTCTCCACCGAACCTTCTGGGGCCTATTGCGTCCTACGTTCCAGAATACTGGGGAATATCTCGTTCTACGAATCATTCTAGAGCCAACGTCACACAATCTTTCCCCATGAGTGTCGCTCTCGTACCTGGAATACTGGAGACCAATTTCTACTCCACAAATCATTCTGGGGCCTTTCATCCGTCGTCTGGAATACTGATGATTGTCGTACTCTATGGATCATTCTGGAGCCGACATCATTAAACAAATTTCCCGTATCGCTCTCGTCTCGAAATACTGGAGATCAATCCCATTCCACAGATCATTCTGGGGCCTATTTCATCCCTCGTCTGGAATGCTGGGGAATATCTCACTCTGTGGATCATTCTGGAGCCTCCCTACTCACGATCCTTCTTGCTTCATCATATCTCCCTTTTAGTGCCCGAGTCAAGTTCTCAGCATATTTTCTAGATATCAGTTGCACTACTTAAGGGTCGATGACCGCTCCCTCCTCAGAAGAAAATGAGGCTTACCAAGGAGAAGGCAAAAATTTCATCTTGATGCCTAATCCTAAACACTTAATAAAATAAGCACAAGACAAGAGATGACCATATGCCCAAAAACATTCATGCTTTATAAAAAGTCATAATATCTTGCTACAGAATACATTAGAAGATTGTCATTCATGGCTTGCAAAAATGCAACTAACAAAATATATTGCTGTTGTAGACCATGCATCACTTCTCACTTCTTTCCAGTTAAGCTGAAGTTCGTCCCTAGCGAACAGACTTCTTCCCTTTATCGACCACCTTCCGTAACTAGTCATTGGGGTTCCCCTGTAGTTGTGGACAATTCGATTTCTTGTGCCCGGCTTCTCCGCAGTTATAGCAAGTGTTTGTCTAGGCTCTTTTTGAGCATTGACACTCGAAATGACCTTATTCCGTACAAAAGAAACACACCACCATCTGGCTAGTCTCTTTAAGCTTTCTGGACTCATGAGTTGAGTTCCGCTTGTCATGGTCAAGGGTGAGAATATGCTTCTTCCTCTTTTTCTTTGTCTCGGCCTAGCCTTGACTCGGTCTCATGTCCATTTCTGTTACCGCAGCTCGCCTTACTAACTTGTCGAATCGGCAAAAGCCTAACGGAACCATCCTTGACCTCAGTCCAGGCCTAAGCCCTTGCTCAAACTTCTGGGCCTTTTTTACTTCCTCCTGAACCATCTCTGGTGCATACCTTGACAGGTGGAAAAACTTTGTCTCATATTCCCTGACAGACATATTTTCCTGCTTCAAGTTGTGGAACTTCATTGCCTTTTCTTCCTGCACATCCAAGCAAAAATAGTGCTGCTGGAAATCTTCAAGAAAATCTTCCCAAGTGATTGGACCTTCTCCCAGATCACGCTTTACAGACTGCCACCATACTCCGGCGTCCTTCTCCAGTAAGATTGTGGCTTGTTGTCTTCCGAAGTCATCATTACTTCGAATACCGTTTCCACCTGACGTATCCAATCGTCAGCAGCTGTTGGGTTGACCTGTCCTTTGAAGACTGGCGGTTCATCCTCTTGAATGATTCCATCATCTTCACCGGGTCTTTGGGTGCAGCGACTCCTGTTGTTCCCTGTGGCAGTGCTTGGTTTCTGCTAGCTTCCTCAAATGCTCCTATCATCTGGTATACATGGGTAAACTCTGTTTCAACATTGAAGTTGGTGCCATTGGTCCTACTGCCTTCACCCTCAGCCATTCCACGATGGTTTTTTTGTTCTTCTGGATGCTCCTCAAAGAAAGAAAACACACAGGGTTAGTTCTGGATGAAGGGAAGATCATAAACATAAGTGTGAAAGTGCAACAATCATGGTTTTGACATTCCTGCAATCTAAACTAAACCCAGCTATTTGGCACTTTAAGCCAAAATTTCTACTGTGTTAGCCGGCAACTTGAAGTCAGCTCTGATACCATTTTTGTAACGCCCCGGATCCCTGTTACCGAACTTCCGTTACGCAACCAGAATCTTTGCCTTCAAATGCATCTCAACCCAGTAATAACACGGAAATTTAAAAACTATTTATTGCCAAATAAAGTCATTACATCATCTATTACAACCAATATCTTGTTCATAAACAAGAATACAAATTACATTAACTCATTACATCTCTTTACAAAATATTTACCAACTCCTTTTGTAAAGCTATCAGCTGCCTCCCAGAATGGTAATCGACTGATCACCGCCGAAGCTCCGCTGAGTGGTCAATATGCTTCCCTGGAACTTGCCCCTCGGCTTGAGTTTTTCGCTGCGCGACTCTGATATTTCTACACCTACTCGAAAGGTAGGACCGGTAACTAAAAGGTGGGAAACGTCAGTAACTCTACTAACGCAATGCTGATAAGAAACAACGATCTCCAAACTGGAAACCACAAACCATCCTGAATGGGAAAAGAATCGTGCATCCTATTTCCCTAGTGTTCGTGTATGCTATAATCTAACAACTAAATGCATCAATCACATGCCTACTTCTAATGCAAGCAAGACTTTAGAACTATGGATATGCATGAACTATGGATATGCATGCATCCCATACTACATACATTCCAGGATCAAGCATGGCCTATTCTAATGCACAAAACAAAGAATACGCACGATGCACCTACTCTAATGCAATTCATTTGGGAACGTATGCATCTCACACTACATAATTCCCCGAAAATCAACTTCAATGGAAACATATGCATCCCATACTACATACTTTCAAAAGAGTTCACCTCTCCTAATTGTAGGGTTCAATCCCTCGCCCTTCATTCTACCCTTGTACTCATCCTTTTCCCAATAGATATCTGTGTCTGAGGAGGTTGCAGTCATTCGGTCTAGTCCCTTACTACAGTCCCTAAAGTGGTGGTCACGGTTGCCGCTTAGTATCTGATATGGCTAAAAATAGGATTAAATCGGGACCGTTCACATCGGACACGAATCTTAAAGCTCAGGGGTAAAACGGTAATTTCACCTACTAACGGGTCTGAAATGGGAACTGGGTCTTTCTTCACGACCCAATAACCCACAAACGGATCCACCTCAACTGGGTACGGGTCCCAACCCGAAACACACCCAGTCTAGAAAAGATAGAATTAGGGTTTCTGATTAATCCTAATCAACGGCTCTGATTCACATCTATCTTTTCACCGGGAATAAGGGATTACATTCCTAATCTGATTACGAGGATTTTATGCCTTATCAGATCACAGGAATCATATTCCTTATCTGATCCTAACGGCGACTATAAATACCCCACACCCATCTCCATTAAGAGGTAATCAATCTTTTGCTAGTTAAACGCTCTTTCATAATCATTTCTGGTTACTGACTTGAGCGTCGGAGGGTGCGTCGCCGGGATCAACCCCGGTGTCTCGCACTTCCTTGCAGGTGAACGGCGGGAGTCAACGGTCAAGCTCCGGCGGAACAGGTTAGGTGTTTGCTATTCAGGTTTTCCAAGAACTCACAAATTCTATCTGTTTGCCCCCACACCGAATTTAGCGGCAACAGATTGGCGCCGTCTGTGGGAAGACCAAACGAATAGTAGCCCCTCTTCCCGTTGGTCCGATCTTCTCCAGTCATGCCTCCGAGGAAAGTCAGATCCAGAGGGTCCAACCGTGGGCCCAACCCCGCTGATCAGCAAGAGGTAGTCCCCGTCCAACCCGCTCCGCAGCAGGGACAACCCCCGCTTCAAGTGGAGGATCCTCTTCAACAAGATCAGCCTCCTCTTCAGAATCGGCAACCCCCCAAGGGTCCTACCGGTCCACAGAATGCCGGTGCAGGGGGCTCCTGCATGAAGCAATCTCTCCACCAAGACCGCGTCTCCATACACAACGCCTCTACGGATTCCATGGCCTCTCACAATCCCCAAAATCAGAAGAAGGAAGAGGACATACGCCACCGTCTGGACGAAAAGCGGGCCCGAGAGGGAGCCTCCCGCCAACAACGTCCGGGTGAGCGGTCCCCTCACCACCGAGATTACAGAAGATCCCCTACCCGAAGAGGGAGGAAGGAATCCCCCGAGCACTACAGAAGAAGACATCATTCCCCCGCCGATCGGCAAAACCCAAGGAACAATGAGGCACCCATCACCCGTGCCGAGTTCCAACAATTCCAAGCAATGATACAACAGGCTCTCAACCTCCGTCCTCATAACAACAATGCCCAACGGGATCCTACACCCCCGCGGGTCCAGAGTCCTCACCACCGGCAGCGTACTCCTAGCCCTCGCCGCTTCCAAGGTCATCGTCGCCACAGTCCTCTTTCCCCTTCCTACGAAGACGAGTCCAGAGGCTCATTCGACTACCACCGGAGGGACGATGCCCTCTACAACCGTCTCCACGAAGTGGAGAGGCGCATCGGCCGGATCGACCGAGACGAAGAAGAAAGGGGTAAGGCCATCCGTCCGAGCCGACCCCCCTTCTCCCGGACCATCATGGAGGCTCCCATCCCGTGGGGTTTCAAGCCCCCACAGTTCGAAACCTACTCAGGGGATTCAGATCCCGTCAACCATGTCGAAAGCTTCAAAACCCTCATGCTCATCCACCAGGCTTCCGATGCCCTACTGTGTAAGACATTCCCTGCCACTCTTAAAGGCTCGGCTCGGGAATGGTACTCCCTGCCTCGCACCGTCTTCCATATTCTCCTTCGAGCAGTTCGAAACACTCTTCATCAGCCACTTCGTGAGCAGCAGACGCACGGAGAAGACCAGCATCTCACTCCTCCAACTCAGACAGGAGAAAGGTGAGAAATTAAGAGACTATGTGAAGAGGTTCACTGCGGAGGTCAGGTCCATGGCCTCCCTCGACCAATCCGTCGCAACAGTCGCCTTCCAATCCAACGTCTTCAATTCCAGCCTCCGCTCCTCTCTTGCTAAGAAGCCTCCACAGAACTTTGCCGACCTCCTTCGCAGGTGTGACAAGTACATTCGTGCCGAAGAGGCCGCCTACCTTCCAAGCTTCGGAGGGTCTACCTCAGGGACGAAACGAAAGCTAACCGAAGAAGAAGAGGCTAAGAAGCTTCAGAAGGACGGCAATGGCCAGCGCCGCCCGACTCCTCGGTTTGAGAAGTTCACCCCCCTCATTGCTAATATATCAGAAGTCCTTATGAAGGTGGACAAGGAAGGACTACTCCGTGCTCCCCCTAGAATGAATACCCCTGGCAAGAAGAGGGACAAAGATAAGTGGTGCCGCTTTCACAGGGACCACGACCACGACACGGATGATTGTCGGGCTCTTAAGGAGGAAATCGAAGAACTCGTACAGCGGGGATACCTGACCAAGTTCATCCAAAAAGACGGGGCCTAGCTTCTCCCCTTTGAGGAACCAACAAACGAACAGAAAGGCTCACCGAGCTTCAAGACTCAGAACCTCCCAAGAGGTCTTCACCTTATCATAGAAGTAGGATTTTGATTTTCAATAAGGCCGATGCTTGTAACTCGGCGAACAGCATGTAATAATGGCTCGCCCTATTGGAGCAGCCACTTAGTTTATTTCAATAAAACTTTACATCTTTTCATTGAAAATTATTGCTCTTGCTCCTCTATCTCTCCGAGTCACGACTCTCTTAAATGGTGGGTTCGGAGTCCAGCTTCTTCTACATGGCTGCTCCCGCAACTTACTAACCTTTAACACCGATGGTTCGGAGTCCAACACTTGGCTCGATTCCTCTTCAAATAACCTGCTCTTCAGCGGGTTAGAAGTGGTTCGCCATTTGGAATTGCTCCTACAACCGTTGAATACCTCTACCGATGGTTCGAAGTCCAACACTTGGCTCGATTCCTCTTCAAATAACCTGCTCTTCAGCGGGTTAGAAGTGGTTCGCCATTCAGAATTGCTCCCACAACCGTTGAATACCTCTACCAATGGTTCGGAGTCCAACACTTGGCTCGATTCTACTTCGCAAGTTCGCTCCTAAGCGGACTAGAGGTAGTTCGCCATTCGGAATTGCTCCCACAGCCGTTGAACTAATCTCTCGATGGTTCGGAGTCCAACACTTGGCTCGATTCCTCTTCAAATAACCTGCTCTTCAGCGGGTTAGAAGTGGTTCGCCATTCGGAATTGCTCCCACAACCGTTGAATACCTCTACCGATGGTTCGGAGTCCAACACTTGGCTCGATTCCTCTTCAAATAACCTGCTCTTCAGCGGGTTAGAAGTGGTTCGCCATTCGGAACTGCTCCCACAACCGTTGATTCTGTCACTTAAATAGCGAGTTCGGAGCACAACTCTTCCCTAGAGTTGCTCCTCAAGACTCGTCTTCCAAATGGCTCTCTCCCAAAGTCGAGCTCTTCACTCCGCTCGCTTCCGAAGCGGACCTCTTCTCAACGAGTTCGGAGCTCACAACTCTCCCCTAGAGTTGCTCCTTGCACTCACTTCAGAGAATGGGTCTTCCCAGCACCTCTTCCTAGCACCTATTCTCCTAGGGGTTGAGCTCCTCTTCAAAAATCTCCAAAACCAAACAGAATAGAGGCAGAGCTTCAGAGCCCTTCAATTCTCCCCTATGCCGACCCATCCTCCCGAGCCGAGAAGCAGAGCTCCGACCCATCCTTTTGAGGTACCGAGCTACTACGGGCAGAGGGTGAACTACTGAGCTGCCGATCCGAGGTGCCGAGGTACCGACCCTCACATATGGAGAAAAATGCTGCCGAGCCATCCTACCGTTGGATCATCTCAAAAAACGCGCTAGAACATGATGGACGGATCAGATCGCGCCACGCCACCACAAAATGACAAGATAACGTTTTCTCGAAACTCGTGCCTCTTGTCTCGTGATTCGCGCCACAATCGTGATCAACCGCCCAGATTGCTCTCCTCTTCTCCACCCCTAAGAGTGGAGCTCCTCTTCACCTCTCCAAAAAGTACCCAGCACTTCTCCTCTTCTCCACTGTGCAAAAGAACAAGGCAGAGGAGAGAACCCAAATGCCTCTCCTCCCCTTCCTCTTCCTTCTCAGAAGAGCTACCGATCCCATCGATCCGAGGTGCCGAGGTACCGACCTCCACATATGGAGAAAAATTCTGCCGATCCGGTTTCGCCGTTAGATCATCTCAAAATTCGCACCCAAGCGTGATGGACGGATCAGATCGCGCTACGTCACCACAAAACGACAAGATAACGTTCTCTCGAAACTAATGCCTCTTGCCTCGTGATTCGCGCCACGATCGTGATCAACCATCCAGATGGCTCTTCTACGAGTCGAGCTCTTCACTCCGCTCGCCTCCAAAGCGGAGCTCTTCTCAACGAGTTCGGAGCTAAAAACTCTCTCCTAGAGTTGCTCCTCAAACTCCTCTTCCAGACGGCTCTTCTACAAGTCGAGCTCTTCACTCCGCTCGCCTCCAAGGCGGAGCTCTTCTCAAACGAGTTCGGAGCTAAAACTCTCTCCTAGAGTTGCTCCTCAAACTCCTCTTCCAGATGGCTCTTCTACAAATCGAGCTCCCCACTCCGCTCGCCTCCAAAGCGGAGCTCTTCCCAACGAATTCGGAGCTAAAACTCTCTCCCAGAGTTCCTCCTCAAACTTGTCTTTCAAATAGCTCTTCTCGACGAGATCGGAGCTAAAACTCTCTTAGAGTTGCTCCTTGCGCTCACTTCAAAGAATGGGTCTTCCCATGGCTCTTATGAGGATCTTCCTTGCACCTCTTCTCCACCCCTAGGAGTGGAGCTCCTCTTCAAAAATCTCCAAAAACCAAGCAGAGCATCACCTCTTCCATATGCCGACTCATCCCCTTCATCAACTCACCGAGCTTCTCCTCACGCTCGAGTCGTCCGAACTCCGAGCTCCGAGCTCCACTACACCGAGCTACTATGGGCAGAGGGTGAACCACTGAGTCTTCGAGCCGAGGTGCTGAGGTACCGATCCTCGCATATGGAGAAAAATCATCCCGAGGCGAAGTCACCGTCGGATCTCCCCAAAATTCGCGACAGAATCTGATGGACGGTTCAGATTGCGCCACGCCCACAAAATGACAAGATAACGTTTTCTCGTGATCTAAACCCCATCCTCGTGATGCGCGCCAAGGTGAACGGCCCAGATCCGCCCACTGCGTACCTTCCGAGCTGGCTGCCATCGGCTTGCTCAGCCGAGCTACCGAACAGCTCAGCCGAACAGCCGAGCTACTGGACACGGAAGGGTGGAACCTTCAAGGAACACTTCCTCCAAAACACCCAACTCAGCGCCTCGGCCAACAGCACTGAATCTCCGAGCCGAGTTGCCGAGGTACCGACCCTCGTATATTGAGAAAAATCATCCCGAGGCGAAGTCACCGTCGGATCTCCCCAAAATTCGCGACAGAATCTGATGGACGGTTCAGGTTGCGCCACGTCACCACAAAACGACAAGATAGCATTTTCTCGAAACTCGTGCATCTTATCTCGTGATTCGCACCACGATCGTGATCAACCGTCCAGATCGAGTCGTCCAGCTCGGATCTGCCAATCTACCCAACTGCGGAGCGACGAAAAATGTACCTCGAAATCCGGGCTCGGATTCGCCGAACAAAGCAAGCAGATGAAGAGGAAGAAAGAAAAAGAGGCTAACGGTCGGGGTTGGATCCGATACCCACGGTCCGACCCATACCCTTCTTAGCTCCTTCATTCTTCTCCTTCTTCCCCAACACTTCTCCTCTTCTCCACTGCGTGGAAGAACAAGGCAGAGGAGAGAACCTAATTGCCTCTCCTCCCCTTCCTCTTCTCCTCTTCTCCACCGAGCAGAAGAACAAGGCAGAGGAGAGAACCCAATTGCCTCTCCTCCCCTTCCTCTTCTCCTCTTCTCCACTATGCAAAAGAACAAGGCAGAGGAGAGAACACAATTGCCTCTCCTCCCCTTCCTCTTCTCCTCTTCTCCATTGTGCGGAAGAACAAGGCAGAGGAGAGAACCCAAATGCCTCTCCTCCCCTTCCTCTTCTCCTCTTCTCCACTATGCGAAAGAACAAGGCAGAGGAAAGAACCCAAATGCCTCTCCTCCCCTTCCTCTTTCTTCTTAGAAGAGCTGCCGATCCGAGGTGCCGAGGTACCGACCCTCGTATATGGAGAAAAATTCGGCCGACCCCATCTCACCGTCGGATCGCATCAAAAAGCGTACTAAAACATGATGAACGGCTCAGATCGTGCCACGTCTCCACAAAACGACAAGATAATATTTTCTCGAAACTCGTGCCTCTTGTCTCGCGATTCTCGCCACGATCATGATCAACCGTCCAGATTGAGCCACGTAGCTCGGATCTCAAATCCGAGCTACCTACCTACCGAACAGCAAAGTAGGAAAAAATTCTCCTCAAAATCCGTGCTCGGATCTGCCGAACCAGATGCATTAGCCGAGCAACAAGGAAGAAGGGGGAGGAAAAGAAAAAGAAAAAGAAAAAAAATTTAGAAAGGTCGGGTCGGACCCGTTAGGGTACCGAACCCGAACCCTTCCTCACTCCTTCTTCTCCATACTCCCGCCACAGCAAAACCAACCGAAGAGGAAAACCCAACATCTTCTTCCTCAACCTCCGACGTCGAACCTCCACACTGACAAGCTTCGTCACCGAGATCGATTCCCGAGCAACACCGACGTCGAAGCTCCACCACCGAGCTCCGTTCACCGAGCTCACAAAACTCCACACCGCCAAACCCCAAGCTTCGGAACTCTTCCCTACGCCGAGCTCTTCACCATGCCATCGCCAACGTCGAGCTCGCTATACTGAGCCTCCATCACCGAGCCATCGACGGAGCTCGAAGCTTCACCTCGACTTCACACGAGCTCTAGCTTCGGAATATGGCGAGGTCGAGCTCCGATGACCACATTCGTGCTCTCGCTCTCGTCGAGCTCCCTCCGTCGTCGAGCCGAACCCATCTTCTTCAAAAGCTCGCTGCCGAACTCACCTTCGTCAAAGCTCTGACCCAGCAAACTCCTCGCCATGCCGACGAGCTCCACCTTCCTCTCCTCCTTCGCAAGCTCCCTCCGTCGCCGAGCTCATCACCAACTGCCTCCGACGCCGAACTCAGCCCATCTCCAACACCGAGCTTCAAGCTCCTCGCCAACTTCATCAATGTCGAGCTCACAACTCTGCCCTTCACGAGCTCCTCCACGGCGAACGAGCTCCTCTCCTCCACCGAGCTCTCCTTCGTCAAAAGTTCGCCAAACGACCTCCAAGCTCGAGCTCTCGAACCGAGCTCCTCACCTTCGAGCTCCACGTAGCCGAGCGCCAACGCCTCTCCACTGTCGACCTCCTCCATGTTCGTCGAGTTCGTCACGCTCCGAGCTACGCCGCGATCGCCGCCTGACGAGCTCTCACAAGCTTGGGTCGGCGAGTCGAAGGTTTGGTCGAACGAACGAAGGAAGAAGAAGAGAAAGAGCAGCAGAGAAAGGCGAGGAGAAAGAAAGAAGAAGCAGCGGAAGAACAGGGACGACGAAAAAAAAAAAAAGCGCCACGTGGCATCTAGCCGAGCCGACCCAAGTAGCCGAGCCGAGGAGCCGGGGTGCCGACCCTCGTATATGGAGAAAATACTAGCCGATGCACACGATCCGTCCGATCGTCTCAAAATTCGCGTCGCAACACGATCGACGTTCAGGAACGCGCCACGTGTCCCAATTGTGATCTGCCTCACGATGCGCACAGATCTGATCATGATGGACGGCCAAAAATGTGCCATGTGTCCAGATCGTGATCTGCCTCACGATGCGCACAGATCTGGTCATGACGGACGGTCAGAAACGCGCCACGTGTCCAGATCGTGATCTGCCGCACGATGCGCACTCATCTGATCATGATGGACGGTCAGAAACGCGCCACATGTCCATGTAATATTTAAATTATTTATTTATTTATTTAATTGTTTTTTTTATTTAAAAAATCCGAAAAAAATATTTAAAAATCAAAAAAAATTAATTAAAAATTCTAAAAATAATTATTAATTCAGAAAAAATTATTTTTAAATTTTGAAAAAATAATTATTAAATTAGAATAATTAATTAATATTTTTGATAATTAATTATTTAATTCGGAAAATGAATAAAAAATTCAAAAAAATGAGAAAAAATTCAGAAAAATCTGGAAAAATCACCAAAAATCCAGAAAATTTTGAGAATATTTTTGGGCATTTTACAAGACCATAATAACACTGTTACACCCCGAGCAAGATTCCAAACTCCCTTAAGAACACCGATAAAATCCCGTACGCCATTAAAACAGTAAAACTACTCCTCAAAGGCTGATCAAACTCAGTCTTCGGGAGTGGGGGGCTCGTGATATGGCTAAAAATAGGATTAAATCGGGACCGTTCACATTGGACACGAATCTTAAAGCTCAGAGGTAAAACGGTAATTTCACCTACTAACGGGTCTGAAATGGGAACTGGGTCTTTCTTCACGACCCAATAACCCACGAACGGATCCACCTCAACTGGGTACGGGTCCCAACCCGAAACACACCCAGTCCAGAAAAGATAGAATTAGGGTTTCTGATTAATCCTAATCAACGGCTCTGATTCACATCTATCTTTTCACCGGGAATAAGGGATTACATTCCTAATCTGATTACGAGGATTTTATGCCTTATCAGATCACAGGAATCACATTCCTTATCTGATCCTAACGGCGACTATAAATACCCCACACCCATCTCCATTAAGAGGTAATCAATCTTTTGCTAGTTAAACGCTCTTTCATAATCATTTCTGGTTACTGACTTGAGCGTCGGAGGGTGCGTTGCCGGGATCAACCCCGGTGTCTCGCACTTCCTTGCAGGTGAACGGCGGGAGTCAACGGTCAAGCTCCGGCGGAACAGGTTAGGTGTTTGCTATTCAGGTTTTCCAAGAACTCACAAATTCTATCTGTTTGCCCCCACACCGAATTTAGCGGCAACAGTATCCATGCACAGACCTTGCTCAAAAGGCCGTGTCAAACCTTCCGGTACAAAACCATGTACCCAATGACGTTAATGATTCACGTATAGAAAAAAACCCACACGCATAGGAACATGACGGCCTCGAGGGTCAAATCCCCCTATCCGACGGGAGCTCCTCTCCCATTCCTTACCCCGACTCTTTGGGAATTAACAGATCGAGATACAAGACCCGTGAACTCAAAATCTGAGAACCAAATCCGTATTCCTACGACAGGAAAAGTACAACACCCGACTATGGTCTGCTAGTACTAATACAATGTACACACCCCTAATATACCAATCTAATCTAAGACTCACTCTAACCATTCAGGTGAAAAGATTGCTCCCAAAACTCTACCCATCGACCACTGGCCCCGGCAACACAATTCCTGCTCGCCAGTTCCCCTAGTTTGGAATTGTCCCTCGCCATGGCCGCGTTCATCCTTAACCGGCATGAATACAACTCGACGTCACAAACTTGGACATCCAACGCCTTGGCAGAAGTTCACATCTAGGGTCGATAGAGGTAGGGTATCACCCTACTCTAGTGACTAACTGGAGTCACAACAATCCTCCACAAGAGTCAACACCAACAAAACCAGCAAATAGACACCATTCACCCCCCAACAATGAGTCATCAACTTTTAGGAACAAAAGGAGAAAGGTTCTCCCAACACTTAGTCAAAACCATGACAAAACAACTACGGTGTTTCTTCTTCCAGAAACTTAAAAGGATCATAACTCTCACAATACAACTCAAATTTAGGTGTTCAAGCCCAATCTGAAAAGGTAAAGACATAGGCTACAACTCTCTAGTTGATCATCACCTCAAATTCAGTCATCTAAATCCTCAAAATATCATCATAAGTCTCAACCCGTGTACTTCCTGTACACTGGCTCCACCTTACCGATAGTGTAGCGCCCCGAATTTCTAAATATTAAACTTAGGAAATACGTGGCACTTTTCCAGCGATCCATTTCAATGTAACAATATACATAGACCAAAAACTCAAGTCATTTTACTCCAAATCTTTATTACAATAATCTTTAACATTGCAGCGGAAATACAAACACTTTAAATTACAACAATTCCTTTTACAAAACTCTTCTTACAACAATTTACACAAGGCTCTATTATAATACTCATAATCTCTATAGCTAACCCAATCATCCAAGCCTCCAATTCTAAGCAACCTGCAACATGTGAGGCTAGAGTTGAACCCTAACCCCCAAAACTACGGGGTCAGCCATAAATGGTGTGAGTGATATAAACAACAAACATAAATAACAAATAAACATAAATTCTCAACCAACATGTACTGAACAAAAATACATAAACTGAACATGTAATCTAAAACAAGAACGATAGGCCAGTACATGAGTGAAGCCGAGTCAAGTAACAATACCAACGATCAAGTATCAATCAATCAATCACTCTCAAAATAGTACAGCTCAACTGCACTGTACAGTCGACTGTATAATGCACCGGTCGACTGTTCTGAACAAACAATAATCCCCACAACTTAGAATATGTCCAACTATCAACAATTCTCAGTACCACAATGTATGTCCAATAATCGATCACCAATAATGCCATAGATCGGATAACAATATATCCATCTACAAAACTAAAAGAGAATATAGATCGAATACGAACCCGGTATGCCAAGACACCGACGAACATATCCATCTACAAGCAAACTAAGAAGGTATAGATCGAATACGAACCCGGTATGCCAAGACACCGACGAACATATCCATCTATAAACAAACTAAGAAGGTATAGATCGAATACGAACCCGGTATGCCAAGACACCGACGAACATATCCATCTACAAACAAACTAAGAAGGTATAGATCGAATACGAACCCGGTATGCCAAGACACCGACGAACATATCCATCTACAAACAAACTAAGAAGGTATAGATTGAATACGAACCCGGTATGCCAAGACACCGACGAACATATCCATCTACAAACAAACTAATAAGGTATAGATCGAATACGAACCCGGTATGCCATGACACCGACGAACATATCCATCTACAAACAACTAAACATAACAAGAACCCTCAAGATCACGAAAACTCATCATAACCAGTCGACTTATGTTATAGTAAGTCGACTGCCCCGAGAACCAATATCCAAGATTATAACAAGTGCAGTAAGTCGACTTCATCAACCATCAGTCGACTTACCCTAAACAATTACCGATAATTTCTCAAGAACAATCCAAGTGCTAACAGTCGTCTCATAGGGGTCATGGTCGACTGTCCCGAAACGACTGAACAAAACTTTACTCGGCATACCAGTCGACTGATTATAGTGCTAGTCGACTGTCCCGAACGATTACACGAGATTGAAAATATAATAATAGGGTCGTACCAGTCGACTGAGTCATAGACCAATCGACTGTCGGCCTACAATTCTCACAAACTAGGTCTGAAATCAAATAATAAAATCTGGTGTCTATCTCAATACCAAATCTCTTCCTCAACTCAAATCTAATCCGATTCGTAATCATAGGATCCAGAGATTCACCCATCCAATTTCTTATTTTCATAATCATAATCAAATCTTAACATGTTTCAAGTAATCAAGAATAGTCAATCGAGATCTACTAATCTATCATGGATTTCACATGTATATTACGAATAACAACCATGGCATCGATTTCATACAAGATACGAAAACATCAAACAAAACAACATGCAATCATACACATAAACAAAACAAGTCTATATCACTCACCTTTTAGAATCAAGAAGAATCCACAAAAGCCTTCCTTTGGCAGATCCAAAAGCTTCTTCCTCAATCACCAAAAGAATGAGAATATAATAAGATCTGAGTTGTGCAGCGAATGACGGCTGCAAACTCTCTTATATAGGCCGGGATCAAGTATTAGGGTTTAGGAATATATTTACAAAATAATTCCTTCAAAATGCAATTATACACACATATATATATATATATATATATATATATATATATATATATATATATATCTACTCTTGGAAATTCATCTAAAATTCATTTAAATTAGGATTTAATAGAAAATATACTTCTAAATCTTAACCAATACTGTTTAAAACGTCCAGAATGCCAATTTTGCATTTTAGCCCTTAAAAAAAAATCAATTTTGCAAATAAGTCCTTTTCTCAAAAATTGCAAATAGGCACAATTAATTTCAGAAAAATCTGGAAAAATACTAAATAATTCTCAAATAATAAATAAACATTTTTCATAAGGAAAACTTAATTTTTCAAACATCTCAAAAGTCGTTTGCACGTGTTTTGCACGTGTACAAAAGATAAATCTTTTAGAAAATATCAATTAAATTCTCAGAAAATCATTTAAATTCATTTTCAAATAATTAAAATAATATTTAAAAATACGGGGTTCTACAGATAGCATAAAACTCTAATTGCTCATCGGAATGATGCAAATCCAGGTTCGGTGGAAAGATGTGGATGTCCTCTACAACTTCTTAGTTGATCACCAATCTAAATTGTTTCATTTGATTACCCTAAAATAGTCATTCCTCTCAGGTATACAGAACCACACATAAATCATTACTGAAACAGAGCCTTCAGCTCAAAATCTGGTTTCTGTCCCAACTTGCAAAAATCATATTTATTAATCTACTCACAAGAATTACTTCAAATAGGGCTTTGTAGAAAGCTCTAGATGTTTACTACAAATTCCTAGTTGTACTCTTTCTCCAATTCTGCTCATACAGAGTCATAAAAATGCCATCTAATCAGAGTGTCAATACTAGCCGAGTTTTGCATAGTACATGCTAAAATATTCATCACAATCACATACTCATCAAATGGTCATCAAATTTGCATTACAGAAACTAAACATCATCATGTACAACATGCAAAAAGTTTCACATCCAAATTCCAAGTAATCAAGGAGTTCTAACTATTGTAAATATGCATAAAAATTCTGCTGTTCTTTAGTTACTCTTGACTACCCTAGATTTATTAATTTTGAGAATGCATCAAATTTAATACAAATAATTTTAAGATTTTTTCGTAGATTCCAGATTCATGTAAGATAACATGGTAAAAATTTTAGAAATAGATCATGTGTCAATTAATTCTAAGAATTTCCACAACTTCAGTTATCACAATAGACAGACTCAGTCTGTGCCTTATGACTCAGTCCCCAAATTGGATTTTATTAAAATATCAAATATCATCAGAATATTCCGAAATAAATCATGTAGCTTCTAGACATATATGAGATCATTTTTTATAAATTTCAAGATCAAACTTCAATTATTTTGTTCTCTGAAAATTCGGAAAAATGACAAGCACATCAAGTTTTCTGTTTCCCCTTCCAGATTCTAACAATCTACTCCTAATCAAACAATCTCATTCTACTATTACTTATTGCATGCAAGAAATTAAACAAGAATGAACAAGAACAAGTTTAGAGAACTCCCCACCCTTTGTTGGCTTGAGAAGATGAGATTTTTCTTGGCTTCCTTCTCTAAATCCTTCTCCAAAAAGGTTGTGAACACTTCTTCTTTTTGGCTCTTTTGACTCTCTTCTTCTCTTTCTTTTTTCTTTTTCTTTTCTGAAATTTTCAGAGCTCCTTTCTAGCCATTGTGGAGCATCTGCTCTTCTATCTGCCCGATTATTCATGATCCCGAAATCCACCGCCCGATCAATCATAATTCCGGATTTAATTGAGTTGCCCTCGTATCCGCCCGACTAGTTATGATCCTGGAATCCACCGCTCGATTAATAACAGTTCCGGATTTAATTGAGGGCACACCACAGTCCCGGAGTACACCGCCCGACTGGGTCTATTGTCCCGAAATCCTCCGCCCGACTATATAGACATGCCCCACACCCGGTGTAGAAAGTCGGCTCTGATACCATTTGTAATGCCCCTGCCCCTAGCTCAGATAATTTATACAATTTATAAGACAAATTAGATACTATGTACTACAACTGCCCACCATAGGCTGCCTCTCAAATGTTGGTTAACCGATTAGGTGACTCTTGATCATAGGCTATTATATATATATATATATATATATATATATATATATATATATATATATATATATATATATATATATATATATATTATTTTATTATAGTTGGTACCCGATGTGGGATTAAATTCATTTTACTTCTCTATCCGAAACCATACTTACACATGTGGGCCCCCTATAAAAGATGCAACGTCACCTGGGCATTTTTCCAAACAGCACACACATCTGATGTACACCGTAGGACCCCCCACCATTAACTATACATCTTTCAAATATTTACCAAAGTGCCATCAGCATATATTTCTTATACAAACAGCACATTTATTCAACCTATATATATATATATATATATATATACATATTTTTATACTATTATACTCTTTGAAAATTACGGGGTGTTACATACAAAGGTAATCTCTCAGCAAGTCTCTTACTACCCTTATCTCCTAGATAGCCCATCAGCTACCTTATTGTCCACACCTTTCTTATACTCATCAGAGAAAGTATACCCCAATAATTTCCAGAGCCATTTCTCTTAAATCTCAGTGTTGATTCTCTAGTCTAGAATATAATTTATACTATGCTGATCTGTTCTTATAATAAAAGAATTTCCCAACAAATACTGCCTCTATTGTTTGACTGGTTGTAAAAAAGCTAAAACCTTTTTTTCATATGTAGATAAAGCTAAGGTTGTACCTTTCAATTCCTTACTCATATAGACTACGGGATGAGATTCCTGCATGAGAAGAGCCCCAATTCCTCCTTGAGAAAATCAGTATCCACAACAAAGGGTATTGAAAAATGGGAGCCTTCAAGACTGGAATTGTAGTCATGGTTTTTTTAAGAGCAGCAAATGCAAATACAGCAACAGAGGACCACTTAAAAGCATTCTTCTTCAAACATGCTAGTTTCTCTTCAAAACCCCTAGCCAACCCAATTGCTTCATTCAGATGTCTAGGCTTTTGAGATTTAACATCCCAAAGGATTTCATCCTTCAACCTGCTGATGAAAGTACTCAGAAAATGTGTCTCCGTCCAATCTTCGATGAAATTTGATAACCTATCAAATTCCTGCACATATGCTTCAAGGCCTCCCTTCGGTTGTAATTTGGACAATATACCCCTATAATCTTGAAAAACAGTAGGTCCTGTTGTTAATTATGGTGTGGGAGCAAACAGATAGTGAATTTATATTTGAAGGAAATTACTAAAGATCTAACATTTGATCATCGCTGTAAAAGTGGTTAGAGCTCTTAAGAGTGGATCAGGATCATTGATTGAACACCGTTATTTGAATCTGACGGTTGTTGACGCAATCGATGGACCTATAAAAAGCCTGAAATACCATGGTGGCCTCGGCGACAGACCCTCCAATGCTCAAATCAGAACTATAGAGAGAGAGTTTGATAGAGGAATTGCCAATTACCTTCTAACCGAGGCGGGGGGGGGGGGGGGGGTATTTATAGGCCTAAGAAACAGTTTAGGACAATGAGATGAATCTGTTAGATTGATACGAATTCTTTATCTCTTATTGATCACCCCCTTAAGAGATATGGTTCTCTTGTTTGCAGATAAGAGATTTGACTCACAACCCATATGGGTTGGGTGTCTCTCATGGTGGGCCTAATCTGTCACTTTTAATGGGCTTGAAAGTGACCCATGTCTTGTAGAGAAGTCTGAAAAAGGTCCGGACCTATTAAAGAGACTCATTATGATTAATCTACCTGTAAAAGCTTTAGGACTTGTGCTAGAATCGTATGGCCCAAATTTGCTGTATTTTTTAGCATTATCACAAGCCCCCCACTCCTAGAAGACAATTCTCTTAGCTTTCGGGGAGTAGTTTGCCTTAAGAGTTCTGAAGTTCAACCTTAGCTTTCAGGGTTGTTTGGAGATACCTGGAACTTATCAGAAGCTTATGAAGGCGGCGAATATATTTCTAGAATTTTTCATAAATTTTCAGGTTTTTCCAAATTTTTTGGATTTTAAATAATTTTTTCCAATTTTAAAATTTTTAATTAATTATTACATTTTAAAATTTTTTCTGAAAATTTTAATTATTTTTTTCCGAATTTTAATAATTATTTTTGGACTTTTTAATTAATTTTTGAATATTAATTGATTTTTGGGGATTTTTTATTGGACCGGACGCATATATTGGAGCGATCGTGTGCGTCCATCACAACATGGCTCGCTCGCTTATGAGTTTGAGCGGCTGTGATGGCACCGCAGTGATGAGGGGCGACGTGGCAAGCTCTGACGTGTCAATCGCAATGGAGCTCGCGGATTTGGGCGATCAGGTGGATGAGAAGGAGAGCGGAGTCATGGGGACGAAGCGGTCGATGTGGCCGAATCTGAGACGTCCATCTGGTACCTGCACAATTCTCTTGGCAATTTGACGATCAGCGATGGCTATAAAAGACCCCCTGTTCGACCGACCATTTCGTAGAGCTCCGCTCACTTTTTTTGAGTTTTGGGGCTTCGTCAACCTACCTCTTCTTAGCGAGCTGGTCTTGGTTGAGCTGCCACCAGTGAGCTCCTCTTCAAGTCAAGCTCCATTTTGGCCGAGCTTGTCTTGGTCGAGCTCAATTTGTTCAAGCTCCCTTAGTCGAGCTCCCTCGGTCGAGCTCGTTTTGGTCGAGCTCCCTCAGTCGAGCTTGCCTTGGTTGAGCTCCTCTGGTCGATCTCCCTTGGCCGAGCTCATTTTGGTCGAGCTCCTCGGCCAAGCTCCTTTTGGTCAAGCTCCCTTAGTCGAGCTCATTCTAGTTGAACTCCTTTGGTCGAGCTCCATTGGTTGAGCTCCCTCGGTCGTTCTCGCTTTGGTCAAGCTCCCTCGGTCGAGCTCCCTCAGTTGAGCTCGCTTTGGTCGAGCTATGGGTTTTGTTGATCAAGGATGATGAAGTGCTTGACTCTTCAGCGAGGCCGTGCTTTAGGCGACCTCGGGTTGGTCGACGGAGTGCGTTGACCTGGACTAGGCGTGGCCTTGATTTGAGGTGACGCAAAGGTCGGGAGGGAGCTTCAGTGGTGATAGAGAATTCGAACAATGGTGTTGGAGTTTTCTGGCTTTGGAATTTTGGATTTTGAAGAAGTTTAGTTTTATGGAATTTGGGTATGGGTTTTGTAGTGAAATTCGGTATTAACCCGAACCCACCCAAACCCGAATCTCCCCATAAACTGAGCCTTAGTCAATCGGGTTCGAAGTGCAACCTGGTTCGGGTAGCAGGTTTATGACCCGAACCCTCTTAACTTATTACACAATCAGAGCTGTTCTGTTTCCTTTTGAAGCCCTTTGCATTTGGATGTTCGTTTTTTGCTATTTGGAGCTTTTTTGTGAAGCTTTGAATTAAGAAGCTATCCAAATGTAGATCTTGGTTTATATACTAAATGAATCGTTTTGATGTGTTGCTTCTTGGGCTGATGGGCTTGAGAGCGGCCCCTATCTTATAGATGAGCTTGAAGATGGCCCAGACCTGTTAAAGAGGCCCATTATGACTAATATGTATGTATAAGCTTTAGGATCGATGATTTTTACCATTATCAGCTTCTAATATTGAAATACCTTTCTTATTCATGGATTAATTAAAATATACAACCAATGCAGAAAATTTAATACAAGAGTCTTATATTTATATTGTATCACTAAAGTCACTGGGTTCGCCTGATAAACTCATCTGGTCCGATTTGTAATTTTTATTGTCACTTCTTCCTAAAATTTTGTGTATTTGCAAGTTTGGCTTCATAAACCAATAAGTGAGGAAGATTAAAAAATTTAGTGTCAACTTTCTTCTGATGGGATAATTTGCAAGTGTATAAATTCGCAACAAGTTGTATAGTTTGAATGAAAAGAGTGTCGACCCCACAAGGACTAAATATTTTATTGAGTACCGAAATTGACTAGATTAACTACTATTTGGAAAATCGAAAATATGATAGCAACTAAACTAAATTAAACAAAAGAAAAGAACTAAACTAATTAAAAAGAACGAATTCTAAAATTTTGTTGTTCATTAATAGCAAAACTAATTCTAGGGCTTTTGATTTTACCTAGTTAATCCCACACAATTCATAATTTCATGTAACAAGAAATTATACTTTTGTAAGTTGTAGACCAAAATGACCTAATTATTCAATGTTTTCCCCGAACAATACCAAAAATATCTCCAACTAACAGTTCGTCATATTTCTATGTAAATTTAATTAATTGCAGATTCATTAAGTTCTACGGATTTCTTTATAGTCACATTAATCGCGGTAAATCATCTATAATTTTACTCAATCAATTGTATTTAATTCTATAATTTTAATCACAAATTACCTCTCGGTCTCTCAGTGATTCAATAAATCAAACAATAGTTGCCTAAACAATTGTAAGCATTATGAACAAAAATTAAACACACTACCATGGAAAAATAGAATAACAAAATAAAATTGAATTCAAATTGTGTTATCAAAACTAGGCTTCATCGAAGCTTTAGAAAAATAAATTTAGTTCATGATAATTTTTCTACTAACAAACATCGTATTGGATTGCATGATAATAATAAAAATTAGAAGAGAGAAGAAAGAAATCGATTATTGTTTGAAGCCGAAATTGAAGTCGCGAAAAAAAATCAAAGCCTCAAAATCCATTGTAACCCCCGTTCACTAGTAGACGGATTCTTTTTCCTTTTTCTGTATTCTTGTATTTCATTTTCTTCTACAAATTATTCTATTTTTTTGAAACCAACAAAGCCATTGTATCATATTATTACTACTGATTATTTTGTTTTCTATAAAGCCCAATCTTATATTTTTTACTTATTAATATTGGAAGCCCAAACCAATTTGATTTTATTATCATTGTTATCAATTTTCTAAAAGCCAAATTTTAGCCCACATTCAAACTAATTTGATTATTTTATTTGAAGCCAATTTAATCCATAGTATCATATTATTTTGATTATTTTAATTTCATGTAAAGCCCAATTCTTAAGCCCAAACCCATATCCATCTCTTATTGAATCCTAGTCTATCATATACCCATTAACCACAACCCAATTTCTCTCCTATCTACCTGATGACTAGATCAAACCCATTATCTCTCACATCCCCCAAACTCTCAAATACACATCCCCCAAAATCTCCTAACTACCCCCACGTTTTCATCCCATTATTTTATTATTATTATTTAATAAACCCAGTCTCTCTCTCTCCCCCCAACTCAGTCTCTTTTGTCTTTATTCTCCTCTGTTCCAAAACCAAAACAGAGCGCCTCCACTGAACAATTCCACCACCCTTCGGCCGCCGCTATAGCTGTCGCCTGCACTCCACCTCCCGTTGCCTTGTTCCTCTCCTCACCCTCGTGCTCATCCCCCCCGTCTGCTGCTTTCTGCCCTCTCCTGCACCATCAACAGCTCCATCCTCGACAGACCTCTGCCTCCGAATGAAGCTTCATCACCTCCACCATCACAACCCTACCACAGCAAGCCCTTCGTCGCCATCGCCTCCCTCATCCCCTCGAGCTCTACCCCACTGCTCATCACCGCCATCCCGAAGCTTCGCTCTTGTCCTTGCCATTGCGGCCTCACCACCGTCGACTACCCTCCTCGTCTCCTCCGAGCACCGCTCGAGCCACCGTTGCAGCACCCTATTCCATCGATGCCTTGAGCCAACTCTCCCTACCTCTCACCACCATCCCATGTCGCTGCTGTCTTCCGTAACCACCGCTCGACCCCACCTCTGTCTCCACCGCTCAAGCCAACACTGAGGCACCATCCTTGACCCCCTGCCGTTGTTCCCGCCAATGCCAGCCTCGTGAACCCTTACTTTCTTCAACCTCTGCGACTGCACCATCTTCGCTCGCCTCACCCCACCTCCGAACCCATCTCCTCATCCCCGTCGACTACTCCTCTACCGCTAGCCCCTGCCTCGCCCTACTGCCCTCTGCCATCGTCGTCTTCACTCTCTCGCAACCACCATTGCCACCGGAGTCCCTGTCTCCGAAACCTGACCGATGCCAACTCCTCCCTGAGCCTCGCCGGCATTCTGAGCACTTGAACCCACCAACGCTAGCCGTCGACCGCCATTACCGCCAGTAGCCATCGACGCCAAGCTTCCGCTACCGCCTTGCTGTTCTTGGAGTTGTTGTTTGCTGTTCTTGGAGTTGTTGTTGTTGTTTGTTCTTCTTGCTGCTGAGTTTTGCACATGTTTCGGTGCACGTACTTCGCACATTTTTTCGTCGGGATGCTAGTCCCTTTATTCTCATTATTATCGGAATCTCCGTCGTCTATAAGGCAAGTATCCCCGTACGAATCTTTTTGATTCCCCGTACAAGCATTCTTTGAAATACTGCAAGTAGGTTTATTGTTGTCCCCATTTCTCATGCCTTATACGTTAATGATCTTGACCCCTATCCGTTTTGATTTGTTTTTGTTAATTCCTTATTCATAGAGTATCACGAATACTTCGTTATTGCATCCATTACACGAATATGAAATAGATCATAGATATCAAATTGTGTATTTCTGTCCTGCTGTCTATTCTGACTTGTAATTAGATTTTAACCCAGTAACATTTTGAATATGTTAGAACTTTATAAATAGGAGATGTAAGACCTTGTTTCTAGTTTCCAGAACATTTGACGGAACTGAAATCCGATCTGAGATGTGCGAGATATCCCATTTTTAATGCTTCTAGCTTTAGATTTCCAGATTTCTAATTTACAATGTATTGACATGTTTAATAATTTAAATATCAGATTAATAGTGTAATTATACCATGATAAATTTTGGTATGTTGCCCAACATGATTAAGAACCTGATTATAAATTTTATAAAATTTTTGAATGAATTTGTTATTGTTTTATGAATATAAGAATTGTACCCAAAGTTTCTGCAAGAACAGAAAATCCGTAAAGAATAGACTAATTGACTTAGTTACTTTTATCAGAATGTTGAATTTAAATATACGTTAGAACCGATGATGATCTAGTTTCTAGACCTCCTGACCGATCTTGAATTTCATTTCTGTAGTAGCGAGAATTCCTGTTTTGGTGCAGCAACGTCATGCTATCCAGAATTGGAGTTCTTATTGTTTCAATATTTATAAGTTTGTTTGTGGCACCCGAACATGTTTTCCGCCCAGTCTGAACCTGGTTTCTGTCCCTTTCATGTTTATTTGTCCCTGATTTTGCACATTAATGTCTGTTCTGTATAAAGAATAAGTATCAAGCCGGGGTTTAAGGAAAAGATCTAGTAGTAGACAATATAGACAAGTGTACTCGAAAGGGGACCCGTGTTTCCCACCTGTTTGCATGAATACATGATTACATGATTCATGAGTCTGTTTATCTGTTTATTTGATTACCTGACTGTATTCTTTCCTATAGGAAGGTATACACGGAAGGGGGCCCGTGTTTCCCACCTGTTTACATGAATACATGATTACATGGTTCATGAGTCCGTTTACCTGTTTATATGATGCCTGAGTACGCGACTCTATGGAATCCACCACTAAATCAAAACGTAACTTGTTTGTATGTAGCAACCATGTGGTATGGGATGCATGAATGATGCATTATATAGGATTAAATAAAAGACTTAAGAATAATATGTTTCACCTGCATATTCCTGTCATCTGTTTTACATGTTTATCTAATATCTGTTAATGGTTTACATGTTTATCTGATATCTGTTACAAGTTTACATGTTTATCAATTGCCAGATCCTGTTATCTGATCCTGTTTACTTGCTTACCAGTTTAGTTGACCCTATTTACCTGTTGCATTCCTTTCATGCTACGTTCTGTGCTCTTAATTCTTGTTTCCTGTTCTGTATTCTTATTTACCATGCTCATGTATCCTTCTGCTTGTACTACATGCAACCCGTAGCTTGCACTAACGGGCAAATTATTTTCTTGCTTATCTGTTTCTTTCGAATTGTTAAATATACAGGTTTTGGAGACTAATTACCTGCAGGAGTAAGCGATCAAGTGTTCTAAGTCTTTAGACTAGAATTTTTTGTGCATTTGTTTATTTCTGCATCGATTTTATCAGTTTCCCTTGTTGCTACTTGATACTTTGTTATTTGGCATGTTTGACCCGGAGTTTTATTGTTCTTTAGATCTTGTTTTATTTGAGAATCATGTATTTGATTTTAAGTAATTCCTTTGATTATAAGGTTTGTTTCATCCATGCATGGTTGTATCTTTATGTTTAATGTTGAGTTGATCCTACAGCTTACGAATGATGAAAATCATTCGCTGGGCTTGTTACGTACTCGTATTCCGTATTCTTTTGGGAAACGAGGCGTGACAGGTTTTTAGTAGTATCAGAGCCAGGTTAGGGCTTTAGCCGTGTTTGGTTCTAGCCAGGTTTAACTCAACAAAAAGTAGGCCATGCAAATCACATGAACAATTGATAACCAGCTTGATCTGGATACTAGTTGTAATAACCTTAAATTTTGTATGCAAAATTTATATTATAAATAAAATTATATTTTTGAATTATATTTCTAATTAGTTTCATATATATGTATATGTATGTGTATATGAATTAATTTTACTTGTACATAATAATATACATTATACTTTGTATTTATTAAAAATACAAATAAATATACCCCTTTACATGCACAAAGATCTAGCCCCCATCAACTTATCATCCTTGATCCAATGGTTTAAAATCAAACCATGGATCACCCCTTCTCAAAACCAATTACAAGAGCTCATGGTTTTGGGAAACTATTGGACACTTGGCCTCACACCCCCTCCCCTTGTCACTTCTTGCCGGCCACAACCCCCAACCACACCCCCTCTCACTCCCCTCTTTATTTAACCCTCCCACACTATTCCATTCTCATAAATTCTAAAAAATTTTCGAAGAGAATAAGAGAGAAAGAGGGAGAGCTAGAGGAATGGAGCTAGGAGCAAGAAGGTCAAGCTTGAAGCTAGGAGTTTGTAAGACCTCATCTTCATCATATCATCATGGTGGGTGATTCTAATGCCTTGGTTGTTTTTGTAGTTGAAAAATGGTTGGATTGTAGTTGTAAGTCGTTTATAATGTCTAAAACTGAATGCATGCAAAATATTAGGAGTCTAAAGGCTAGATTTATGCTAAAAGATACTAAAACAGTAACATTGTTAAAAGCAGGATTTTTTCCTGTCAGTACAAAGTTAATAGCATGAACACTACTTCGTATTTTAGTCTGAAATTTTTAGGGGATGATTATATATGTGTCTTACACCTTCAGTAATGTTTCTGGATTTTTATGATTTTTTCTGCTAATTAATAAAAATACGAACTTGCATGTTGGTCAAAAACAGAATAGATTTTGCTGCATGTTATTGTTGTAGATTAAAATACTTGGAAATCACTGTGTATTTATAGCAATGACTTGAAATTAATTTATGTTATATTATCTTTCTAGAGCTTATGTTTCAAATTTCATGAATTTTGGACCATTATAGGTATGGTAAATAAATCATGCAAACTCACATAGTCAAAATGATAAACAGAACTGTTGTTGTTGAATGCTCTGTTTTGGGTGTTAATAAAAAAGGCATAACTCAAGTTCTACATTATGAAAAGACATGAATTTTGGATATGTGTTGTGAATATGTGTTATGTGCTTGATTCTTAAATTTCATGTCAATCCAGTAATGTTTTATATATATATGATAATTTTCTTTAACACTGTACACAAAGTGCCCTATCTGGAAATGATTTTGCAGCATATTAAAGAACCAAGTTTTTGAGCTTGTAAACATCCGAGTTTGGAAAAATGTTCAACTAGGAAATTGTAGAGCACACCGAGAGCTTTCTCGAAAGCAATAGAATGTAAATTTTGATGCAATGTGCTATTTTATATGATTTTTATAGTATACTGGTTTTGTCCGACCCGAACCCAAGTTTACTATTTAAAGTGACATTGATGTGATGGAGCCTTGTATGACTAATTGAGGGTTGTAAGTATTATATATAAGTCATATTTTGCTTGGGTACTGATGTGAAATAATTGTAGACCAATTTAGGCCATCTTATCAATGACATGGTTATTTCTAGGTCCTTAACGATGGACTAGAATAGAGTTAAGATATGTGGATTGTGTGTTTGTTGTTGGGATTGGGATGGATTTCCCTATTCATGATGCCTCAATTTGGGATTTACACTATTTTAAAATTTTAAGGGTCATCTTGATAGAATGTTGAGACCCTAGGACTAGGTCAGTATGGATAGAATTTGTGACCGGGAGATGGGAACCCGCGACCCCGAACGTGTTGGAGCGACGACTCGGGTACCGACGTGCATGCCCTGTAAGGAGGGAATCCAGCATCGTGGGAGCTACCATTTATCGGGAGGACATGAAGCACGATGTTTGGTAGGAGCAGCAATTTTTTCGGGCCAAGGTGGCGTGTGATTCCAAACATGACGGATGGTGGTGATCAACGTAGTCGATTCGCCAGTCTTCGTGGGCTCATGTAGGGGGGCCGGGCTTTAGAGCCCAGCCAGTGTGGGTTGGGTTAAGTTCAAATGAGTAAGTTAGAATGAACTATAACATAACTAGTGGTTATGAAACATCTAGTTGTGACCTCAGGGTTAGGTAAGAGACTAGTTGCTAGATCGCCTAGCTAATTGACAGTCGGGTAGAACTAGATCACCTAGTAAGTTAATAACGATAAATTGGATAATTTGAACAAGGTTAGCCCATGAGTCAAACCCTTAACTCTATAACCCAAATGTGACCTAGGATAGGCTGAGTCATAGATTAATAAAATGGAATAGAACCTTATTTAGAGCCATTAGAATCGGATAACATAGTAATAAAATTACTGTAACTTAAAATAATGATAGCTTCAACCCCATTTCTATAGTTGTGGCCCTAGTTGTAATTAATATCCGTGCAACCGGTGTTGGGTAGAGTCTTGGGATAGATCGAGTCATTGTCGAATGTAAGGATAGGCACTAGAGGGTGTTGTGTTTGTCTGTCAGGGGGACGCATGGCGTCGTCATGTCTAGCCAAGTCCTAAGTTCTGTTTAATGCGGGCAGAGAGAGCATCGAGTAGGGCTCCAGAAGGGGGTTAGGCTCCGTGTCTCTCGGCAGGCGTTTGTAGCAGGATGCCTTTATGCCCGTAACAACTTTTGATGAGGACTTGAGTAGCGGCGTTGTCCCGTCTGCAAGTTCGGCTTAGTGTAAGGACGAGAGTGAAGTCGGAGATTAGGGGAAATCCTAAAGATCCGCCATGTCCTATGTTGTTCAACGTGGGCAGGGGGCTTAGAGGAAGACGTCGAACATACAACTCTAATGCTCTTGGCGGGCATTTGTCACAGGGTGCCTTTATGCCCGTATCACAGCTTTTGAATAGGTCTAGGGGATAGAGAGTTTACTATGATAATTATATTTTTACTGTAGCGACGAAAAAGAGAAACCGTACGACTACTACTGGGCATAGTGGGAACCAAATAGGAGTTGCCTGACACCACTATTGACTGTAGTGACTGCGGTGATTGCAACCTCTTCATCACTAAATAACCAAAACAGGATAGAGCACAAGATAGGTTACATGGCGGGGGATCAAACCCCAATAATGTGGAGAACGTCATTTATTTGTGGAATGTGTAGTATGTGATGTATATCTCTCCAACCAAGTGTGCATTAGACTAAGAGCATCGTGTGCATTGAGTGTGCATTAGTTCTAGGTCATGTCATACACCGACACTTATATTTGCTCACATTTTCCTTATCATAAAATATTGTGGTTGTTAAGGTTTGGAATCACTGTATTATGGCGTAGAGAGGGTGTCCGTATATAGCATTGCGTTAGTTGTATTCAACTGACGTGCCCACTCTTCAGTTACAGGACCATCCGCTGTATTGGTGGCGCGAGAGACTCAAGTTGGTTAAAGCATACAAGTCAAGACATTGTCCATTTATTGTAACTCATTGTAAATTGTAGTAATATTATATTCTTTGTAATTTTTGTAATTAAACTGGACATTGTAATAACATTTGATGTAATAAAAGTTTTTAATTTTCTGTGATTTTTGTGTATTGTGACTCATTTGAAGGAAGATCCTGGAGTAATGTCACGAGTTCCTAGGTTAGGAATTCGGGGCATTACACTAGTCTTATTTGATCTATTTTGACACTTTTGTATTCAATTCCTTGATTCCTTGTTTCTTGTCGTCTCGTACAATTGCCTTCTTTGATTGATTCCTTATTGGGATTCAACTCATTCTTTACGTACACATATTCCTTTGATTATGGTTTCATCCATTCTTTTTTATTTCTGTTTGGTCTGTCGATCGGCATCACTTGATCTGCTACGACATGTCAGCGACTTGGATCATCACCAGGAGAGAAAGTGTCATATTTTGCTCCAAGATGTGCATGCAGAGTCCCAGGTTTTCAGGAAGTGTTCAGATACTGAAGTTGCCAGGAGTTCGAACTTCATGCTAGAGAGATGTCATTTGGACGTGTCAAGGATATGGTGAGCCACGAGGCAGATTACTGGAGTTAATGGATGCTGATGACTGGGTCTTCCTTATCAGAGTCGCGCAGTGGAAGCGTGGTGGGCTCATAACCCACAGGTCCCATGATTCTCTTGGTTCCTCCTCCATGCATTGTTTACTTCCCTCTATCCCTTGCATTCATCCTCATCCGTTGACTCATTATTTGGTTCAATTCTTTCCTGTCCATTCTTTCTTCGATTCCAGTTCTACCTACTCCTTCATCTTCTTGCTTCGTTATCTCACCAGTCTTGTGATGTTTCTTTCCGTTTGATATCGTTTATTTCTTTTCTTGCATTCCATTCGTCATCATGCATCAATTTATTATTTGACATCAATTTTATCCACGTTCTTTCTTATTCCGGAGCTTCCACCACTTCGCTTCTCTAATTTTTTCCTGTTTTGTTATCTCTAAAGTTCTGCTTCGGTTATGTCCTATGTACTGCCTAAGCAAATTTCGAGGAATAAATTTTGTTGTAAGGTGGATAGGACTGTAACCCCCGTTCACGAGTATACGTATTCTCTTCCCTTTTTCCATATTCTTGTAATTTATTTTCTTCTATAAATTAATCTATTCTTTTGAAACCAACAAAGTCATTGTATCATATTGTTACTATTTATTATTTTGTTTTATATGAAGCCCAATTTTATTTTTTTTACATATTAATATTGGAAGCCAAAAACAGTTTGATTTTATTATCATTGTTATCATTTTACTAAACGCCAAATTTTAGACCTCATTTAAATTAATTTGATTATTTTATTTGAAGCCCAATTTAATCCATAGTATCATATTATTTTGATTACTTTAATTTCATGTAAAGCCCAATTCTTAAGCCCAAACCCATATCCATCTCCTATTTAATCCTAGTCTACCCTAAACCCATTAACCCAAACCCAATTCCCCTCTTATATGCCTGCTGACTAGATCAAACACACTCTCTCTCACGTCCCCCAAACTCTCAACTATACATCCCACAATATCTCCTAACTACCCCCACATTTCACCTCATTATTTTAATATTATTATTTAATAAAACCAGTCACTCTCTCTCCCCAACTCAATCTCTCTCTTCTCTTTCTTCTCCTCTATTCCAAAATCGCAACAGAGCGGCTCCACCGAACAACTCCACCACCCTTCAGCAGCCGCTACAGTCTCTTCCTGCACTCCACCACTAGTCTTCTTCTTCCTCTCCTCACCCTTGCACTCATCTCCTCCGTCTGTTGCCCTCCGCCCTCTCCTGCACCATCGACAGCTCCATCCTCGATAGACCTCCGCCTCCGACTGAAGCTCCATCGCCTCCCCCTTCGACCTCCATCGTCAACCTTATCACAACCCAACCACAGCAAGCCCTTCATCCCCATCAGCTCCCTCATCCCATCGACCTTTCCCTCACTACACATCACTGCCATCCCGAAGCTTCGCCCCTGTCCTCGCCATTGCACCTCACCACCGTCGACTACCCTCCTCATCTCCTCCGAGCACCACTCGAATCACCGTTGCAGCACCCCATCTCCAATGATGCCTCAAACCACCACTCCCTGTCTCTCACCGCCATCCCCTATCATTGCTATCTTCTACAACTGCCGCTCGACCTCGCCTTTGTCTCCACCACTCGAGCCAACACTGGGGCACCATCCTCGACCCCCTGCTGCTGTTCTCGCCAACGCCAGCCTCGCGAACCCCTACTTTCTTCAACCTTTGCGACTGCACCATCGTTGCTCACCTCATCCCACCTCCGAACCCATCTCTTCATCCCCGTCGACTGCTCCTCTACCGCTAGCCCCTGCCGCCCTCGGCCATCATCGTCTTCACCCTCTAACAACCACCATTGTCGCCAGAGTTCCTATCTCCGAAACCCAACCAATGACAGCTCCTACCAGAGCCCCGCCGACATTCCGAGCCCTCAAACCCACCAACACCAGCCGCCAACCGCCATTGCCGCTAGCCGTCATTGACACCAAGCTGCCATTGCTGCCTTGCTGTTCTTGGAGTTGCTGTTTGTTGTTCTTGGAGTTGTTGTTGCTATTCGCTGTTCTTGCTGCTGAGTTTTGCACATATTTCAGTGCACGTACTTCGCACATGTTGCTGTCGGGACGCTCGTCCTATTATTATCATTATTATTCGAATCTTCATCGTCTATAAGGCAAGTATCCCTGTACGAATCTTTTTGTTTCCCCATACAAGCATTCTTTGAAATATCGCAAGTAGGTTTATTGTTGTGACCCATTTCTCATGCCTTATACGTTGATGATCTTGACCCCCATCCATTTTGATTTGTTTACGTTAATTTTGTATTCGTAAAATATCACGAATACTTCGTTATTGCATCCATTACACGAACATGAAATAAATCATAGATATCGAATTGTATATTTCTGCCCTGCTGTCTATTCTGACTTGTAATCAGATTTTGACCCTGTTACATTTTGAATATGTTAAAACTTTATAAATAAGATATGTAAGCCCCTATTTCTAGTTTTCAGCACATCCGATGGATCTGAAATCCAATCTGTGCTGTGCGAGATATCCCATTATTAATGCTGCTTGCTTTCCAGATTTCTTATTTACAATGAATTGACATGTTTATTAATATAAAAGTCAAATTAATAGTGTAATTATGCCATGATAAATTTTAGTATGTTTCCCAACATGATTAAGAACTCGATTAGAAAATTTATAGGATTTTTAAATGAATTTCTTACTGTTTTATGAATATAAGAATTGTACCCAAAGTTTCTGCCAGAACAAGAAATCCGTAAAGAACAGACTAATTAACTTAGTTACTTTTATCGGAATATTGAATTTAAATTTACATTAGAACCGGAGAGGAGTCTAGTTTCTAGAACTCCTGACCAATCTTGAATTGCTTTTCTGTAGCAGCAAGAATTCCAGTTTTAGTACAGCAACGTCCTGCTGTCCAGAATTGGAGTTGTTGTTTCAATATTTATAAGTTTGTTTATGACACCCGAACATGGTTTTTGCCCAGTCTGAACCTGGTTTCTGTCCATGTAATGTTTACCTGTCCCTGATTTTGCACATTCATGTTTGTTTGGTAAAAAGAATAAGTATCAAGCCGGGTTTAAGGGAAAGATCTGGTAGTGGACAATATAGGCCAGTGTACTCGGAATAGGGCCCGTGTTTCCCACCTGTTTGCATGATTATATGATATATGAGTCTGTTTATCTGTTTACATGATTACCTAATTCCCTATAGGAAGGTGTACTCAGAAGGGAGCCGGTGTTTCCCACCAGTTTGCGTGAATACATGATTACATGGTTCATGAGTCTGTTAACCTGTTTATATGATGCCTGAGTACGCGACCCTATGGAATCCACCACTAAATCTAAACGTAACTTATTTGTATGCAGCAACCACGTAGTATGGGACGCATGAGTGATGCATTTGATAGGATTAAATAAATGACTTAAAAATAATATGTTTCACCTGCATATTCCTGTCACCTGTTTTACATGTTTACCTGATATCTGTTCCAAGTTTACATGTTTATTTGATATCTGTTACAAGTTTACATGTTTATCTGATATCTGTTACAAATTTACATGTTTATCTATTGTTTGATCCTGTTATCTGATCCTGTTTACTTGCTTACCAATTTACATAACCATAGTTACCTGTTGCATTCCTTTCATGCTATGTTCTATGCTCTTGATTCTTGTTTCCTATTCTCTATTCTTGTTTACCTTGTTCCTGTATCCTTCTGCTTGTACTACTTGCGGCCCGTAGCTTGCACTAACGGGCAGATTGTTTTCATGCTTCTCTATTTTCTTTGAATTGATAAATATACAGGTTTTGGATACCAGTTACCTGCAGAAGTAAGCAATCAAATGTTTTAAGGCTTTAGACTAGAATCTTTTGTGGATTTGTTAATTCCTGCGTCGATTTTATCAGTTTCCTTTGTTGCTACTTGATACTTTGTAATTTGGCATGTTTGACCCGGAGTTTTATTGTTCTCCAGATCTTGTTTTATTTGAGAATCATGTATTTGATTTCAAGTAATTCTTGTGATAATGAGATTTGTTTCATGCATGCGTGGTTGTATCTTTATGTTTGCTGTTGAGTTGATCCTTACAAGTTACGAATGATGAAAATCATTTGCTGGGCTTGTTACGTACTCGTATTTTGTATTCTTTTGGGAAGCGGGGCGTGACATCCGTGCTGCCTCTGCTTTTTTTCTTCCTTTTTTTTCTTTTCTTCCTTACTGTCCTCGATTTCCGTCCTTCAACTCAGAGATCACCCTCCTTTGTATATTGGGAAGTAGCACAGTAGGGTTAGGGATTTTTAATATGGTTACATTAGTTAATTAGGGTTAGTTAATTAATTTTCTAATTAAAATTTATTGATTAAGTTTAATCAATAAATTTTAAACTAATTAATTAACTAACATTATCCAACTCCACTCCATTCAAATTTGGGTTCCTTACTTTTAATTTATTTATTTTTATTACAAAATTTCATTACACCTCCTATTTAACCACAATATTTTTTATTTGTTCTTTAAAGGGCCAATTTGAAAACAGGTGCAGTTGAGTGCTTGAATCTTCTAGAAATCTTCACATAGAATCAATTTAAAATTTTGAAATCTTTATCCTTGCTTTCTTCATTGATTTCACAAAAAAAGTTCTCATTTTGTACTTATCACTCTCATTCCTACAAAATCAAACAATTAATAAAATTAAGTAGAAATAAGATAAATTTTAAAAAAATCATCGAGAACTCGTAATTTTAATGCGTAAAGAGATTAACAAATTTATGTATAAATTTCACTCATAAAATACCCCCAAACTTAAGATTTTTTTTGTCCTCGAGCAAAAAGTAAAACCCAGAATTAGAGCATAATAATAATAATTAGGATCAACTCATCTCACCAAAAAGTCTTATCGTGCAAGCATCAAAATTTCAACTTAAAACATAAATAATAGAAAATAAAGGAAAACTAAGCATGCTCACTTTTTTCAGTGCAATTATACATACATAATTTCAAATCCAATCAAATTTGTCATGTAGTTATTGTAATTATATCATGTAACAACTCCATCTGTGATCACCCCTTCTCACTACTACAAACAAAGTAGTAAACTAGAGTTTTCTCTTTTTTAATTTTTATTTTAATTTTTAAGAAGAATCTCTCTCTCTAAGTTTTCACTTGCCTTGTGACGCAAATGCAAACATTTGTGATGAATTCATCCGGTTATTCAACAAGTCACAAACTTAAAGTGCTTTTGCATACTCATATTTCAAGTTGACGTTTGATGTAAAAGTAAACATTGGTGATGAATACCCATAATTACTAAGTTACTCAAAACATTGGAGTAGATAGAACTTTATTCATTCAATTATTTAATCATTATCACTCTATTTACTTAAACCCTGTTTAGTACTAGATCAAAGAGGATAATCACAAGAAAAGCATCACACTCCTCTTTTATGTATAATCACATGACTCTCACAATTTTGTAAGAAATTTTGAACTTCGATAATTCTAAAGAAAATAAGCATGCTTAATATTCCTTTATAAGATATTTCCTATCCTAAATATATATAAAAATTGCAATGTTTTCGCACAATAAAGAACCCAAAAGTGTAACGGTAATCCTAGCTTTGTTTTTTTTAATCTTTTCAAATAAAATATATACTATATATATAAATTGTACCCTTCCCCCAAATTTGAATATCACATTGTCCTCAATGGGTAAATAAAAGGAAAAAAAAAGAGAAATTTTCAGAATTGCTCCCCTGATTCATGTTAAAATTCTGGTTCAATGGCATCCGCTGTTTTTGTGATATCTGCAGTTGTAGATATCCAAATTTCATGATTCTTTTTGCATTGGAAAGCTAAGACAATTTCCTTCTATTGCTCTTAGAAATACTTTTCCAGATTTGGACTCCATCCTGCACAAAATAGCCATTAAAGTAGGTCTAGAAAACAACTCTGCCCGGAGACCCCCAAACTTATGCAATTCTATAAAATAAAATAAAAAAATAAAATTAAAGTAAACTAAAAGAAAAAGAAATTATAAATGCAGTACAAATGAAACATGGGTTGCCTTCCCAGAAGCATTAAGTTTTAAGTTTTCAGTCGGACATTCTCCATCTATCACTTAGGGTAGGCTGGATCGATGTTCAAAGTTTCCTTGCCAAATTCCCCATCCATAGACGGCTTCAACCACTGTCCATTGTACTTGAATGTCCCTTTTGTCTCATGATGAATTTCAATAGCTTCATATGATTAAATTTGTGTCATAACAAATGGTCTCGTCCACCTAAATCGCAATTTTCCTAGAAAAAAAAGTCGAAGCCTTGAGTTGAAAAGCAACACTTTCTGCCCAACACCGAACTCCCTTCGCAAAATATGCTTATCATGCCATCTTTTAGTTTTATCTTTAAAAATCCTAGCATTTTCATAAGCATCATTGCGAAAGACGAAAGTCATCCATCTCATTAAGTTGCAACATACTCTTCTCACCTGCATCCTTCAATTCAAAATTTAGTATCTTTATTCCCTAATATGCTCACTGCTCTAATTCTACAGGTAAATGACATGTCCTCCCATATACTAACCTATATGGTGACATTTCTATATGCCCGTAATGCATCATCTAACCTTTTTGCCCAGTCCTGACCGTCTTCTCAAGTATACGCTTCAAATCTCTATTTGACACCTCCACTTGACCACTTGTTTGAGGATGATATGGTGTTGCCACATGATGAGTAACTCCATACTTAGTAAGCAATGCATCGAATTGACGATTGCAAAAATGCTTTCCTCCATCACTAATTATCGCCCTTGGAGTTCCAAACCGAGAAAAGATATTTTTTTGAATAAAACTCACCACAACTCTGGCATCATTGGTCGGCAAGTCGGCAGCTTTCACCCATTTTTAAAAATAACCTACAACCACCAAAATAAATTTGTTAGAAAATGAAGATGAAAAAGGACCCATAAAATCAATTCCCCAAACATCAGACAATTGTATCACTAAAATATTATTTAGAGTCATCTCAGGTTTCCTACAAATATTTTCCACCCGTTGACAATGATCATATAAATTAACGAAATTAAAAGAATCTATAAAAATTGAGGGCCAATAAAATCCAGATTATAAAAGTTCGGCTGCTGTTTTTTTGCTGCACCAAAGTGGCCGTCTGCTTCCAATGTATGGCAATGTCTAAATAAACTTTGCATCTCTTCTTTAGGTACACATCTCCTTATTACTTGGTCTGCACAATGCCGAAATAGAAAAGGTTCCTCCGAAAAGTAAAACTTCAAGTAAGAGAAGAACTTCTTCTTTTGTTGATGTCATCCCATGAGGTAAAATTTTTGATATGAAGTAATTAACTATGTCGGCATACCATAAAGCTGTTTGTATAGCCATTAAATTTTTGATATGAAGTAATTAACTATGTCGGCATACTAACTATGAAGTATAGCCAATCAATGACATGAATTTTAGCTCGATCCACTTCAGTTCCTTTGAAGGAAATTTGGTGGCCAAGCATAATCCCTTCTTCTACCATAAAGTGAAAATTTTCCCATTTTAAGACTAAATTAGTTTACTCGCATCTCTGCAAAACCAAAGCCAAGTTAGATAAACAATTATCAAAAGAATAACCAAAAGACGAGAAATCATCCATGAATATTTTAATAAATTTCTTCACCATATCCGAAAAATTGACATCATGCAGTGCTGGAATGTGGTTGGAGCATTGCAAAGACCGAATGACATCCTCCTATATGCAAAAGTTCCATACGAGCAAGTGAAAGTAGTCTTCTCTTGATCTTCGGGAGATATAGCAATTTGATTGTACCCAGAATACCCATCGAGAAAACAATAGTAGGTATGGCCAAAAAAATTTTCTAGCATTTGGTCAATGAAAGACAATAGAAAATGAGCTTTTCGAGTTGCATCATTGAGTCTTCTATAATCTATGCACACTCGTCATCCCGTAACTGTTTGTGTTGGTATAAGTTCATTGTCGTCATTCTTTACTATAATTATTCCTCCTTTCTTTGGCATAACATGAATCGAACTCACCCATGCACTATCTGAAAATTGGATAGATAATTTTTTCATCCAAAAGCTTCAAAACTTCTTTATGCACCACTTCTTGCATTGATGGATTTAATCTTCGTTGTGGCTGAACTATATGCTTGTAATTTTCCTCCATCAAAATTTTAAGCATGCAGATTGAATGACTGATTCCCTTTATATCTGAAACTTTCCAACCCAAGGCTTTCTTATGCTATCTCAAATTTTTTCAGCAACTTCTCCTCCTCAACATTACACAAAGAACCATTAATAATAACAAGAAAAGTTTAGTCTTGGCCTAAGAAGGTATACCTCAAACTAGCTGCAACAGTTTAAACTCGAGTTTGAGTGGTTCCTCAGTTGAAGGTGAAGTCTTTGATAACCCCAAATCTTCAAATTTTAGCTGAGATGAAGGACGAATAGATGGTGTAGCTTCCAAGTACCGAACACATTTCACAACCTCTTCATTCTCGGTTTAAAAAGTTGACGAATATTTTAGGTACACATTTAGTCGTAAATTTCAACGTCACCCCTATGCGTCTCCCCCACAGCTAACTCAATTTCGCTGACTTGAAAACATGAGTGGACCTCAAATGAAAACTCCATAGATTTGAAAACATCAAAAGTAACTTGTTCATCATCAACCCTCAAAATAAGTTTCCTTGTTGGACATCAATCAAGGTTCTCCTTGTAGCTAGAAAAGGACACCCCAAAATCAACGGAACTTGTTCATCTTCCTCCATGTCAAGCACTATGAAATCAGCTGGGAATATGAACTTGTCTACCTTTACCAAAACATCTTCAATTATCCATTTTGGGTACTTGATAGATCTGTCCACCAATTGCAAAGAAATTGTAGTGAGCTTTGCTTCTCTAATACCTAGTTTCCTGAAAACTGAAAAAGGCACAAGATTAATACTTGCCCCTAAATCACACAGAGCTTTATGAAAAAAAGAGTTTCCAATAGTGCAAGGAATCGTAAAACTCCCTGTATCTTTATGCTTAGGAGGCAGTTTCTTTTGTAAAATTGCACTACTCTCCTCGGTTAGCATAATCATCTCATGTTCCTCCAACTTCCGTTTGTTTGATAAAGTACCCTTAAAAAAATTAGCATATTTAGGCATTTGTTCCAAAGCTTCAATAAGAGGAATTGTAACCCCTGTTTTTCATTTTATACACTTTTGGATGTATTTTTCTTTTTGAGCATTTATTTATATTGTATCTCTTTTTGGCCATGTATTGGATCTTCAATTTATTTCAATATATTCATTTATTTGATTTTCGCCTTTATTTGATTTTCTTGATTCAATTGTCTTATATTATTTCATCTCTGTTTGATCGGGACATTATTTTTTATCTCCACTATTTTAATTGTTCACTTTGTTCCCATTATATTTTTGGAGATTTTTTTAATTAAACTGTATTTCTATTGGTTCCTTTATATCACATAACCCATTATAATCCACTACCATTATATCATTTAAACCCAACTACACCTAGCCACAACCCGTTATAACCCCTCTACCCGTTAGCCACATTCATCTAAACCCTAATCATACTATATATATATATACCTATATTTACCCTGTTTCTTCCCAAAACCCCCTAGCCACCTTACCTCCCTGAGCTCCTGAAACCTTAAACCTCTTGTCTCTCCCCTAACCCACTCCCGATCTCTCCTGGCCTGTCCCCTGCAGCCCCGACCTCCAGTCGCAGCACCAGCACCCCCGCATCATCCCGCTCCTCCCGAACGCCAGCCATCCGCCAGCACAACAACGGCCTGCAGCGCCCCTGTGTTCCCTCCCGACTGTGCAATGCCAGCAAGTACCACAGACAGCAGCAGCATAAACACCACTGCATTGTGTTGTTTCTACCGCTCCCGTCCGTCGTTCTGCCTGGCCTTTGTCGTCCTCATCACAAGTGCACACACCCCTCTGCCGTTGCCTTTGCTTTATGTGTCGTGCATGTATTTTGATCCCGAGTTGTGATTGTGTTCTTTTAATTCGTTGTTCGTTTATTGAGTTAGTGCCGAAAATCCGTTCTCGTTATTCTTGCTCTTGCTTCGTCGTTTTCGTCATCAATATTGAGGCAAGTAAGTTGTATTAATTTTTGTTACAAATACTAGTACTAAATACCTCATACAGTGTAGTTGTGTTCTAGAGACAATTCTTGTGTAAAATCCCTGTTATAACTTGTCTTTATGTGTTCATTTGCTGTAGTTGTCTCATTACACACATGACATGAATGTATACTTAGCCCTAATTAATCCCTATTGCATATAGGTATGTTGGTTGTGAACCATAATATGATGTGGAAATCTTGCATGCTTGTTGTGATACTAGTAGTATACCCTATTGTGGATCTGTTAAATACCCTATACCATGTTGCTTGGACATCTAGTATACCTTACTTCACGTTTGTTATGGTTTGGATGTGTTTCATGTGATCTAGTTGATTTTATGCATGAAGAATAATTATGTCCTTGTTGTTACCTCATTTTTGTTTACTATTTTAGACTCTATTAAGATCAGTATATGCAAATTATTTGTGAATATGAATTGTAGAGAATTTTTTCTACTTTCTAGAATTTCTGACAGATCTCATTTTCGATTTATGAGTTGCAAGTTATGGCTATTTTATTACAGACGTGTTGAAAATTCCAGATCCAGTTTTATATGAATTCTGTATGGTAATTTATTTTTATACTGAGGTTAAAAATAATATTTTGATCCAATATTTTGTTGAATACAACTAGACATGATTGGGATTTACCCATAATTTTTGTGAATTTAATTAATGACTTTTACAAACCATTCTATGCTCTCAAACAACTACTATATTTGCAGAATTTTCATGCTGTTCAGTAAAGAATCTTAATTTCAACCTGATTCTACTTGCTTTTTATAAAAACTTTGTGGATATAAATTGTAGCCTGCTGTATCTATTTTATCACCCTTTTGACAGATCTGGATTTCGATTTATATTTTGTAATATATTGCTATTTTAGTACTGCCGTGTTTATGATTTCAGATTTACAAAATTTCTGTATCTTGCTGTATTTCGATTTTATTTGACTAAACTATCTATGTTGGAAAATTATGAAAATTTATTTGCTGATACTAAACATACTAGGGAATAGCTCGAATTTTTCTTAGATTTAATCAGTCAGTTTTTATGTTGTTTTCCTGTTTATGAATACAAACTTCTGATTTCTATCTGAACATGATTTCTGGATACAATTTTGTTTTGAGTCTTATTTTTGTGAAACACCATATGAATTATATATATTTGCGGGAGTCATTCGAGAGTCTATTTTCCAGATTTTCTGACGGATCTAGGTTTGCATACTTATGGCAACGTGAATTCCAGATTTAGTGCAGTATTGTCTTGCTGTCCTGAACTAGAATTTTCGTTGTTCTATCCTTGTATGTGCTGTCTATCACCTGTACATGTTTATCTTTCAACCTGAACCTATTACTTGTTCATGTCATGTTATTCTTGCCCTATTTTTGATATATACATGCCTGTTTGATAATAATAACAAAATAATCAAACCGAGGTTAAGGGAAAGATCTAGTAGTGGATAATATAGAAATGTGTACTTGAAAGGGGCCCGTGTTTCCCACCTGATTATCTATTATCTGTTACCTGTGATATAATTATGGATGATGCTGATTATCTGTTATCTGATTCCTGAAAACATACTTCTTTATGAGAAGGTGTACTCAGAAGAGGGCCCGTGTTTCCCACCTGTTACCCACTTACATACTTCCTTATGAGATGGTGTACTTGAAGGGGACGTAGTCCTACCTGATGCATGATTGCATGTTACATGATACCTGTACCTGTACATGTTTACCTGATACCTGAGGACACGGCCTTATAGGCTCCACTACGAAATCTAAGCATAACTTGTTTGAATGTAGTAACCATGTGGTAAAAGTTTGGGACGCATGAAGTGCTACCTAGATAGAAATAAATACAAGACATGACATAACATGACACTTGTTACATGCTTACTGATATGGCTAAAAATAGGATTAAATCGGGACCGTTCACATCGGAGACGAATCTTAAAGCTCAGGGGTAAAACGGTAATTTCGCATACAAATGGGTCTGAAGCGGGTATGGGTCTCCTTCTCACAGATCCAATAACCCGCGAACGGATCCACCTCAACTGGGTACAGGTCCCGACCCGATACAAACCCAGTCCAACAAGAGGAAAATCAGGGTCACTGATTTGACTAAATCAAAGGGCCTGATTTGCAATTATCCTCTCACCGGGAATCAAGGGATTACATTCCTTATCAGATCACAGGAATCACATGCCTTATCTGATCCCAACGGCGACTATAAATACCCCCCATCCATCTCCATTAAGAGGTAATGAATCCTTTACCACATTTACGCTCTTCATAATCTTCCTGATTACTGACTTGAGCGTCGGAGGGTGCGTCGCCGGGATCCCCCCCGGTGTCTCGCACCTTTTGCAGGTTAACGGCGGGAGTCAACGATCAATCTCCGACGGATCAGGTTTGGTTTTGTTATTCAGGTTTTCCTCGAACTCACAAATTCTGTCTGTTTATCCCCACACCAGATTTAGCGGTAACAGATTGGCGCCGTCTGTGGGAACACCAAACGAATAGCAGCCCCTCTTCCCGTTGGTTCGATCTTCTCCAGCCATGCCTCCGAGAAAAGTCAGGTCCAGAGGGTCCAACCGCGGGCCCAACCCTGCCGATCAGCAAGAGGTAGTTCCCCGTCCAACCCGCTCCGCAGCAGGGACAACCCCCGCCTCAAGTGGAAGACCCTCTTCAACAAGATCAGCCTCCTCTTCAGAATCAGGAACCCCCCAAGGGTCCCACCGGTCCTCAGAATGTCGGTGCGGGGGGCTCCCGCATGAAGCAACCTCTCCATCAAGACCGTGTCTCCATAGACAAAGCCTCTACGGATTCCATGGCCTCTCATAATCCTCAAAACCGGCAGAAGGTGGAGGACTTACGCCACCGTCTGGACGAGAAGCGGGCCTGAGAGGGAGCCTCCCGCCAACAACGTCCGGGTGAGCGATCCCCTCACCGCCGAGACTACAGAAGATCCCCTTTCCGAAGGGGAAGGAGGGAGTCCCCCGAGCATTACAGAAGGAGGCACTCCCCCGCAGATCGGCAACAGCCCAGGAACAATGAGGCACCAATCACCCGTGTCGAGATCCAACGAGTTGGAGCACAACTCTCCCCTAGAGTTCCTCCTCACACTCGTCCCGCAAACAACTCTTTCCCAGAGCCGGGCTCTTCTTCTCCGCTCGCCTCCGAAGCGGACCTCTTCTCAGACAGTTCGGAGCTCACAACTCTCTCCTAGAGTTGCTCCTTAAACTTATCTCTCGAACAGCTCTTTCCCAGAGCCGGGCTCTTCCGCTCCGCTCACCTCCGAAGCGGACCTCTTCTCAACGAGTTTGGAGCACAACTCTCTCCTAGAGTTCCTCCTCTCACTCGTCCCGCAAACAGCTCTTTCCCAGAGCCGAGCTCTTCCTGCTCCGCTCGCCTCCGAAGCGGACCTCTTCTCAGACAGTTCGGAGCTCACAACTCTCTCCTAGAGTTGCTCCTCAAACTCGCCTCCCAAACGGCTCTCTTCCAGAGCCGAGCTCTCCACTCCGCTCACCTCGGAGCAGACCTCTTCTCAACGAGTTCGGAGCTCGCAGCTCTCTCCAAGAGCTCCTCCTCGCACTCATCTCACAAACGGCTCTCTTCCAGAGCCGAGCTCTCCACTCTGCTCACCTCGGAGCGGACCACTTATCAACGAGTTCGGAGCGCACAACTCTCTCCTAGAGTTGCTCCTCAAACTCATCTCGCAAATGGCTCTCTTCCAGAGCCGAGCTCTTCCCTCCGCTCGCCGCCGAAGCGGACCTCTTCTCAACAAGTCCGGAGCACACAACTCTCTCCTAGAGTTGCTCCTCAAACTCATCTCACAAATGGCTCTCTTCCAAGAGCCGAGCTCTTCCCTCCGCTCGCCGCCGAAGCGGACCTCTTCTCAATGAGTTCGGAGCTACACCTCTCCCCTAGAGTTGCTCCTCAAATTCATCTCACAAATGGCTCTCTTCCAAGAGCCGAGCTCTTCCCTCCGCTCGCCGCCGAAGCGGACCTCTTCTCAACAAGTCCGGAGCGCACAACTCTCTCCTAGAGTCGCTCCTCGAACTCATCTCACAAATGGCTCTTTTCCAGAGCCGAGCTCTTCCCTCCGCTCGCCGCCGAAGCGGACCTCTTCTTAACGAGTTCGGACTCCAGCTTCTTCTACATGGCTGCTCCCACAACTTGCTAAGCACTTTACAACGAGTTCGGAGTCCAACACTTGGCTCGATTCTACTTCGCAAGTTCGCTCCTAAGCGAGCTAGAAGTAGCTCACCATTCGGAATTGCTCCCACAACCCTTAACCTCACGATGGTTCGGAGTCCAGCACTCGGCTCGACTCTTCTTCCTCGGCTCGTCCATAGACGAGCCAGAAGTAGATCGCCGTTTGAAATTGCTCCTGCAGCCGTTGAATGGATCGGAGTCCAACACTTGGCTCGATTCTACTTCGCAAGTTCGCTCCTAAGCGGACTAGAAGTAGCTCGCCATTCGAAACTGCTCCTGCATCCCTCAAACTAACCTCACGATGGTTCGGAGTCCAGCACTCGGCTCGACTCTTCTTCCTCGGCTCGTCCATAGACGAGCCGAAAGTAGATCGCCGTTCGAAATTGCTCCTGCAGCCGTTGAATGGATCGGAGTCCAACACTTCGCTCGATTCTACTTTGCAAGTGCGCTCCTTAGCGGACTAGAAGTAGCTCGCCATTCGAAACTGCTCTTGCATCCCATGAACTAACCTCACAATGGTTCGGAGTCCAGCACTCGGCTCGACTCTTCTTCCTCGACTCGTCCTCAGACGAGCCAGGAGTAGATCGCCGTTCGAAATTGCTCCTGCAGCCATTGAATGGATCGGAGTCCAACACTTGGCTCGATTCTACTTCGCAAGTTCGCTCCTAAGCGGACTAGAAGTAGCAAGCCATTCGAAACTGCTCCTGCATCCCTCAAACTAACCTCACGATGGTTCGGAGTCCAGCACTCGGCTCGACTCTTCTTCCTCGGCTCGTCCATAGACGAGCCGAAAGTAGATTGCCGTTCGAAATTGATCCTGCAGCCGTTGGATGGTTCGGAGTCCAACACATGGCTCGATTCTACTTCGCAAGTTCGCTCCCAAGCGAGCTAGAAGTAGCTCGCCATTCGGAACTGCTCCCACAGCCGTTGAATGGTTCGGAGTCCAACACTTGGTTCGACTCTACTCCGCAAGTTCGCTCCTAAGCGAGCTAGGGGTAGTTCGCCATTCGGAATTGCTCCCACAACCCTTAAACTGACAATGGTTCCGGAGTCCAACACTTGGCTCGATTCTACTTCACAAGTTTGCTCCCAAGCGAGCTAGAAGTAGCTCGCTATTCGGAACTGCTCCCACAGCCGTTGAATGGTTCGGAGTCCAACACTTGGTTCGACTCTACTCCGCAAGTTCGCTCCTAAGCGAGCTAGGGGTAGTTCGCCATTCGGAATTGCTCCCACAACCCTTAAACTGACAATGGTTCCGGAGTCCAACACTTGGCTCGATTCTACTTCGCAAGTTCGCTCCCAAGCGATCTAGAAGTAGCTCGCCATTCGGAACTGCTCCCACAGCCGTTGAATGGTTCGGAGTCCAACACTTGGTTCGACTCTACTCCGCGAGTTCGCTCCTAAGCGAGCTAGGGATAGTTCGCCATTCGGAATTGCTCCCACAACCCTTAAACTGACAATGGTTCCGGAGTCCAACACTTGGCTCGATTCTACTTCACAAGTTCGCTGTTAAGCGAGCTAGAAGTGGTTCGCCATTCGGAATTGCTCCCACAACCGTTGATTCCCTCACTTAAACAACGAGTTCGGAGCTCACCACTCTCTCCTTGGGTCGCTCCTCAAGCTCGTCTCACAAACGGCACTCTCTCAGAGTCAAGCTCTTCGCTCCGCTCGCCTCCAAAAGCGGACCTCTTCTCAACGAGTTCGGAGCTCACCACTCTCTCCTAGAGTTGCTCCTTACACTCGTCCCACAAAGGGCTCTCTTCCAGATCCGAGCTCTCTGCTCCGCTCGCCTCCGAAGCGGACCTCTTCTCAACAAGATCGGAGCTCACAACTCTCTCCTAGAGTTGCTCCTCAAACTTGTCTTCCAAATGGCTCTCTCCTAAAGCCAAGCTCTTCGTTTCGCTCACCCCAAAGGATGGGTCTTCCCACGGCTCTTACAAGGGTCTTCCGGGCACAAGGGTTTTCCCAGCACAGCTTCTCCGCCCCTAGGAGTGGAGCTCCTCTTCCAAAATCCCCACGACCAAAACACTCCTCAACTTCATGAATACAAGGATGTTGCGGGGCTATTTTGACCATGAAGGAGGGTGAATCTTCATCTCACTCCTAAAGAGAAGTTGTAGATCTTCGAATTAGCTTCGAAACAAGGGGTCGCACGCCCCGAGCCGACCTCCGTAGCACCGGGAACATCAAGAAGAACTCTGCAGGGAAAATTGGAGTTCGGCACCCACGCCGAGCGTTCTTGCCACCGACCGTATTACGGGCTTGGGTTCGGCAGTCAAGACTCCACCAAAAAAATCAACAAGGCTCAAACCTCGGCACCAGACGCCGAGCGTTCTTGACACCGACCATTTTACGGGCTTGAGTTCGGCACATTTGAGTTCGGCACCCGCTGCCGAGCGTTCTTGCCACCGACCGTATTACGGGCTTGAGTTCGGCAGTCAAGATCTCCAAAAAGTTTCCAAGTCTCGAGCCTCGGCACCAGCTGCCGAGCGTTCTTGACACCGACCGTATTACGGGCTTGAGTTCGGCAGTCAAGATCTCCAAAAAATTTCCAAGTCTCGAGCCTCGGCACCAGCTGCCGAGCGTTCTTACCACCGACCGTATTACGGGCTTGAGTTCGGCACCCGCTGCCGAGCGATCTTGACACCGACCCCGGCAAAGACTCGCCGAACTTCCTCTCTACATATGTCGTCACACCGAAGTATCTCTACACCTCGATAGGAGACCCCGAACCCCCCTGGACTTCGGCCTCCTCCTTAACACATATTTGAAGAGGGTCGGCAACGTCGCCAAAGCAACTTGCCATCGGAGCTCAAAATAAAAAGGGAAGTCTCTACCTCGGAATCCGCGCTCAAAGGCGATCGACGACTCATATACAAACAACACAAAAAAGAAAAAGGGGGCCATAGGGTCGGGTTCAGACCCATTAAGGATTCGAACCCAAAACCCGTTATCTCTCCTCCCCTTCCTCTTCAGCCATCTTGGCGCAAATCCCAAGTAAAAACCGTATAAAACCATACAGCTCGTCACCTTCTCGCGAGCTCAAACCCACTCGTATCCTCCGTCGACCTCGCCGACCGCCTTCTCCTTCGCCAAGCTCCATCACTGAGCTCGATCCCATAGCCGAGTTCGACTCCCTCTAGCGAAGCTCCGAACCGGGGAACCCAACACCCGCCTTCCACGTCGTCGTCGAGCTCAGTCATTCGTGAGCTCCATCGCCATGGCCGAACGCCTTCGCCGCCGAGCTCACCTCCGAGCTCCACGACACTGCAGACCACCTTCTCGCGAGCTCAACCCCACTTCGTCACGAGAGCTCCATTCCCCCCAAGCTCCGTCGAGCTCGAATTCTCCAGGGCCGAACTCGCCACCGCCATGGCCTCGCCTCGTCGAACCCATCACTTTCAATGAGGCCACGCCAACCTCGTCGAACCCGTCACTTTCAACGAGGCCACGCCAACCTCGCCGAACCCATCACTTTCAACGAGGCCACGCCAACCTTGCCGACCTCCACGCTCAAGCCACACGGTCGTCAATCTCCTCAACGACGAACTCGCCACCTCCTTCGCGAAGCTCTACCGTCGCCGTCCATCCCCATGGCTCCGACGAGCTCCGCTGAAGCTAGCTCCTCCCTCGAGCTCACTTCCTCGACGAAGCTCCGAGCTCCATTCGATGACCACCGTCGACGAGCTTCACCTCTGAACCACTTCGCGCCGAGCTTCACGCCTCCACTGCCGTGCCCCTAGCCTCGTCGAACTCCGGAGCTCACCTCGACCGTGAGCCACACGGCGCATGGAGGGGGGCTTGGAGAAGGAGACGGGGGCACGGTTTGGAGACGAAGAAGAAGAAAAAAGAGAAGCAGCGAAAAGAAAAGAAAAAAAAGTCAACGCATACCGTTGACTTCGCCACGTGTCGCCCACGTGGACTTCGGCCACCTTTTCCGAGCGTTCGGCACCAGCTGCCGAGCGTTCTTGACACCGACCGTATTATGGGCTTGAGTTCGGCAGTCAAGACCACTAAAAAATTAACAAGTCTCAAGCTTCGGCACCCGCTGCCGAGCGTTCTTGTCACCGACCGTTTTACGGGCTTGAGTTCGGCACATTTGAGTTCGGCACCCGCTGCCGAGCGTTCTTGCCACCGACCGTTTTACGGGCTTGAGTTCGGCACCAGTTGAGTTCGGCACCAGCCGCCGAACGCTCTCAGCACAACACACAAAACAAAAAAAAAAAAAAGAGAGGAAGGGAAACGGGCCGGCAGTTAGGGTTCGGATCCATTAAGGATCCATACCCAAACCCAACCGCCACGTCATCCTCTTCTTCCCCATCATCCCGCCAAAACAGCGATGAAGAAACCCAAAGCTCCACAGTGCCGAGCTCCCTCGCCGACCTCGTCCTCCACCGAGCTCACGTTGAGCTCCGATGAGCGCTACGGCGTCGAGCTCCTCCGACGGCGTCGAGCACCCATCGCCAAGCTCGCCAACCCATCAACCTCCGAAGCTTCGAACTCCGCTTCGTCGCAAACTCCCATGCCGAACTCTCCACGACTGAGCTCCTGCGGCGAGCTCCTCCACGGCGCGAGCTCCGAGCCCATCGCTGCCACTAATGAGCTCCGCGCTCGAGCTCGCGACCAAGCCGCGCCGCGATGCCGAGCTCAAAAGCTTCAAGCACATCTTCGCCGGCCTCCCAGCTCCGGCGCTGAGCTACGAACCCATTACTGAGCTCGAGCTCCACAGGCCCCTCGCGATGCCGAGCTCGCCACTATCGAGCTCCTCTCCTGCGAGCTCCCATCGCCATGGCGTCGACGAGCTCCATCCTTCACGAAGCTTCACCGTCAATGTCGAGCGCTTCATCACGCTCGCCTCTCCCTACGCGAGCTCCATCGCCATCGAACCGAGCTCCCACTCTGGAAGCTCCGACCTCCGAGCTCTTCCCTCGACGAACTCCGAACTTCGAGCTCGCCGCCATTAGAGCTCACAGTTCACCTCCAAGCTCAATTCTTGACGCCGAACCCATGAACGAACTCCACACGCTCCCGTCAAAGCCCAGAGAAGCCCCGTCTCCATCGAATCCCTGGCAGAGCTTCGTTCATTCAAAGCTTCGTCGCCGAGCCCTCCACTTCGCGAAGCTCGCCTTGCCACTTCAACGCCACCAAACTCCATTGACGCCCTCGGGGACGGGGGCGGGGACGGAGTCGGAGTCGGAGACTGGGTAGGAGCCGGAGGCGCCGTGGTCGAAGGCGGAGAAAAAGAGAAGAAGAAGAAGGGAAACAGAACGAAGAAGGAGAAGAAGAAAAAGCTGGCAGCAAAAAAAAAAAAAAAAAAAAGTCAATGCTCGCCTTTGACTGCCACATGTCGCCCACGTGGACTTCGGCCACCTTTTCCGAGCGTTGATGGCACCGATCCTATTACACCAAAAAATGGCCTCCTCTTTCTCCTCCCGATGCGCCCTCACTTGATCGTGATCAACGCACACGATCGCGCCACGTGTCCAGGTAGTATTTAATTTATTTATTTATTCATTTATTTGTTTTAATTATTCAAAAATCCGAAAAAATGTTTAAAAATCGAAAATAATTAAATAAAAATTCTAAAAAAATAATTATAAATTCAGAAAAATTATTTTAAATTCTGAAAAATATAATTATTTAATTATAATAATTATTTAATATTTTCGATAATTGATTATTTAATTCGAAAAATGAATAAAAAATTCAAAAAAATGAAGAAAAATTCAGAAAAAATCTGGAAAAATCACCAAAAATCCAGAAAATTCTGACAATATTTTTGAGCATTTTAGAAGCCCGGAATAACCCCGTTACACCCCAAGCAAGATCCAAACTCCCTTAAGAACACCGATAAAATCCCGTACGCCATTAAAACAGTAAAACTACTCCTCAAAGGCTGAACAAACTCAGTCTTCGGGAGTGGGGGGCTCGTGATATGGCTAAAAATAGGATTAAATCGGGACCATTCACATCGGAGACGAATCTTAAAGCTCAGGGGTAAAACGGTAATTTCGCATACAAATGGGTCTGAAGCGGGTATGGGTCTCCTTCTCACAGATCCAATAACCCGCGAACGGATCCACCTCAACTGGGTACGGGTCCCGACCCGATACAAACCCAGTCCAACAAGAGGAAAATCAGGGTCACTGATTTGACTAAATCTAAGGGCCTGATTTGCAATTATCCTCTCACCGGGAATCAAGGGATTACATTCCTTATCAGATCACAGGAATCACATGCCTTATCTGATCCCAACGGCGACTATAAATACCCCCCATCCATCTCCATTAAGAGGTAATGAATCCTTTACCACATTTACGCTCTTCATAATCTTCCTGATTACTGACTTGAGCATCGGAGGGTGCGTCGCCGGGATCCCCCCCGGTGTCTCGCACTTTTTGCAGGTTAACGGCGGGAGTCAACGATCAATCTCCGACGGATCAGGTTTGGTTTTGTTATTCAGGTTTTCCTCGAACTCACAAATTCTGTCTGTTTACCCCCACACCAGATTTAGCGGTAACACTTACCTGTACATGTTACCTGCTTACCTGTTTACCTGCTTGCATGACACTTGACACCTGATACATGTTACCTGTACCATGTTTGTATATCATATTACTTGATTTTGTTTCCTGATTCATGTTAGTTATCCTGTTTTGTTGACATGTCTATTCCATGCTATGTTGTTTATTCTGTTACTCTATACTTGTTTATCTTTTTCTGTACTTGTGCCTGCACTGCAAGCGGCCCGTAACTTGCATTGCCGGGCATTTTATTTTCTCTTTCATTTTCTTGCAATTGTTAAATTACAGATCATGGTGATCAGTTGCCCGATGGAGTAGGTGATCTAAGATTTTAGTTGTTGAAGTTCTTACTATATTATTTTTTCTGTTATTCTTGAATAAGTGTATTGCTACATGAATTTTGCATTGGGCAAGGTGACCCAGAATTATTGAATTTTTCAGATCTGGTTTATTTGAAATTATTAAATTTTGTTCAAGTAAACTATGTTGGTATTGATTCATTTATGCATGCGTGGTTGATTTCTCCTTATTTACTTCTTGTTATTTCTGTGAAATATTGGAAAGATCCTGACAACTTATAGATGATGAAGCAGAGCGTGATAAGGTTTTTAGTGGTATTAGAGCCCAGGTTTGGCTAATGTATTAGTTTGACAGATATGTTAGACAAGCTTGGCTTGATCTGGGATTGGCTCAACAGTACACAGACCATGCACACATGAATAAATTATAATCAACTTTGATTTGGATGCTGATTATTTTTTATCTTGTGTAGACCATGGCTTGCAAAGGTTCCACTTCTCGCCCTCAGGAAGATCAGCCCGGGCTTGAGGCCTTTACCAATGTGTTGGAACGGCTGATCAATATGCAGCAGAACCACAGTGACCTTGTGATGGCTGCTTTGGAAGCTGCCCGGGTTCTGCCTCCCACTGTGCCTATGCAGTCAGCTTTCCCTCCTCGTCCGGGTACAGTCACAAATTTCATGAGGCTGCATCCTGACAGATTCTCCGGCACTAAGATGCCTTTGGAGGCCGAACAGTAGCTGATCAGGACTGAGCAGTTGCTTTTGGCAGCAAGAGTTGCCGATGCTGATAGAGTGGATGTGGTAACCATCCAGCTGGTGGATTTGGCCCACATTTGGTGAAGGTTCGTGTCCGAAAGGCTCGAACGGCCTATTGCTTGGGCCACGTTCAGTAGGAGCTTCTTTGAGAAGTTTTTCCCTAGCAGCACTCGAGTTGAAATGGATCAACAGTTTCTGGTCCTGAAACAGGTTGGTCGTCATTCTATTTAGGAATTTTGTTACATATTGTTCATGCAATGTTGTAACATGGGACTTTCTTGAAATAGGGCTCCAGGTCTGTGGATGACTATGCAGCAAATTTTACCAAACTTTGCCTCTTCACAGCCGTTCTTGTGGCGAACGAAGAGGACAGAGCTCGTAGATTCACACCGGGACTTAAGCGAGATATTCAAATGCAGCTCGTCTCCCTTCGCTTACGTACCTATGCAGAGGCTCTTGAGGCAGCTCGAGCTCAGGAGCAGGCTCGTGACAGGTTGACTCCTCCCCGGCGGACTGTTCCTGTTGTTGCTAGGCCTTCCGGTGGGCCGATTCGGAGGCCTGTCCCAGCCCTTCCTGCCAGGGTGACTCCTTACTCCTCTACTGCTCCCAGGGGAGCTAGTTTCTGCGACTTCTTCCAGTTGGTCGAGCATGATCGCAATGACTGTAGGCGTGCCAACCGTTGCTGCTTTGGAAGTGGTGCTACTGACCATTCAGTGCGGGATTACCCGCAGTGGAGAATGGCTCTTCCAGCCAGGGGTCCAGTTCAGCAAGTAGCCCCAGCTTGTGGTCCTATTAGGCAACCTCTTCCTCCTCAGCACCAGATCATCGGTCGAAGTACCATTGCTTCTAGGAGAGATCAAGCTTTCAACCTGACAGCTGCTGATGCTGAGTCAGCAGAAGGAGTTGTCGCAGGTATATTTTGCATTTTTGTTGTTTTGTTGTTTTCCTTTTGCTTCTTTTCGTTTGTCTTGCATTATTCTCTCATATAATCTTTCTGCATTGTGTTTTTCTCACCCTTGATCATCAACTCTTTTTCTCTTGCTTTTGATTCTGTTTTAGGTGTTATCCTTATTTGCTCTTTTCTTGCTCATGTTCTCTTTGATTCTGGGGCAACCCATTCCTTTGTGTCTTTCCACTTCGTGGCTCGCCATCAGTTGGATTGCAACATTATGTCAGAGGCTTTGAATATTATGACAGGTGGCGGTGTTGTCATTTGTTCCCGAGAGTGCAGGCAGAGTCCCGTGGTTATTGGCGGCGTAGATTTCAAGGCTGACCTGACTGTAATTGGGAATTCAGGATTCATCGTCATTCTTGATATGGATTGGTTGGGTGAATCCCATGCCATTATTGATTTCCCTGATAAGAAAGTGGTATTCTGAATCCCAGGTCGCGCAGAGTTTGAGTTCCATGCCGGGGACACACCCCTTGGCTGCGCTGAGACTGCAGTTGATCAGGAGGTTTGTGCGATGGAATTGCATTCAGGGTGTGAGGCTGTGCCTCTAGTAGTACGGGAATTCCTAGAATATTTTCCAGAGGAGTTATCGGGCATACCCCTTAATAGGGATGTGGAATTTAGTAATGAAGTTCAGCCTGGTATAGCACCGATATCGAAAAGTCCCTGCAGGATGGTAACGGTTAAGTTAGCAGAGCTTAACGTGCAGATTCAAGAGTTGCTTGATTTGGGGTTCATCAGACCCAGTATTTTGCCATGGGGTGCTCCAGTCCTTTTTGTCAATAAGAAGGATGGTAGTCGTCGAATATGTATTGATTATCGGGAACTGAACAATGTTACTGTGAAGAACTGGTATCCGTTACCTAGGATCGATGACTTATTTGATCAGTTGAGCGGAGCAGCTATTTTCTCGAAGTTTGATCTTCGTTCTGGGTATCATCAGGTCAAGGTGAAGGTGACTAATGTACAGAAGACTGCATTCAGGACCAGATATAGGCACTATGAGTATCTTGTGATGCCGTTCGGGGTCACGAATGTGCCAGTTATATTCTTAATTCTTATGAACATGGTCTTTTCCCAGTTCCTAGATAGGTTTGTGGTGGTCTTCATTGATGACATTCTGGTGTATTCTCGGAGCTGGGAGGATCATGCTGAGCATCTTAGGTTGGTGTTACAGACCTTGAGGGATAATCAGCTCTATGGAAAACTCAACAAGTGTGAGTTTTGGCTCGCCAGGGTTACCTTCTTAGGGCACATTATCTCGGGTGATGGTATTTCTGTGGATCCATCCAAGGTTGAAGCTGTGAAGGATTGTCCAGTTCCCAAGTCAGTTTCAGAGGTGAGGAGTTTCCTTGGTCTAGCTGGCTATTATCAGAAATTCGTCCAAGATTTTTTGAAGATAGCACGGCTATTGACTAAGCTGACAGGGAAGGATCAGAAGTTCTATTGGCCTGAGGCTTGCAGTGAGGCTTTTGCTGAGTTAAAGAGCAGGTTGACGTTAGCCCCAGTATTGACTATTCCAGATGGTTCAAGCAGATTTAAAGTTCACTGTGACGCTTCAGGCAAGGGTCTTGGTGCAGTTCTGATACAAAAGGGTCGAGTTGTTGCTTATGCATCGAGGTAGTTGAGGCTGCACGAAAAGAACTATCCAACTCATGATTTGGAGTTAGCGGCAATGATCTTTGCTTTGAAGTTGAGGAGACACTATTTACTTGGGGACCGAGTGGAGATCTTTATTGACCACAAAAATCTTAAGTACGTCTTCACCTAGAAGGAGTTGAACATGAGGCAAAGGCGTTGGTTGGAACTTATGGCCGATTATGATATCAGTTTGCAATAGCATCCTGGTATAGTGAACTTGGTGCCACATGCTTTGAGCAGGAGACCGGTAGTTATGTTCCTAACTCAGCAGAGAGATTTGGTTGAGCAGATATAGAGGTTGAAGTTGGATGTGTTGTTGCCGAGTTCTGATCGGAGTTGTTTGGTGCTTCAGCTTTAGTTGTCTCTTGTTGATCAGATCAAAGTGGCTCAGGCAGTGATAGGCAGTTGCAGAGTTTAGGGAAGAGGTTGAGGCTGGTTCCCGAATGGATATGGTTATTCATGCTGATGGATCACTTCATTTTAGGTCTAGGTTGTGTGTCTCGAAGGGTGAAGTTCGTCAGGGGTTGCTTGAGAAAGCCCACCAGTCATCGTATTCTATTCATCCTGGGGATACTAAGATATACCAGGATTTAAAGCTTCATTTCTGGTGGCATGGAATGAAGAGGGCTGTGGCTCGGTTTGTGTCTCATTGTTTGATCTGCCAGCCGGTGAAGGGAGAACATCAGAGAACTGCTGGACTTCTTCAACCGCTTCTCATTTCGGAGTGGAAGTGGGAACACATCACTATGGATTTTGTGACCGCTTTGCGGAGGAGTCTTAAGGGTCACAATGCCATTTGGGTGACTGTCAACCGACTGATGAAGAGTGCTCACTTCATTCCCTTTCGAGTCGGACAGTCTACTAAGAGCCTAGCTGAGAAGTACATGCAAGAGATCGTCAGACTTAATGGGATTCCAGTTAGTATTGTAGCCAACAAGAATACGAGATTCAGGTCTCAGTTCTGGGAGAGCCTTCAGAGTAGTTTTGGGATCAATTTGAAGTACAGTACAGCTTTTCATCCCCAGACAGATGGACAGTCAGAGAGGACCATCCAGACTTTAGAGGATATGTTGAAGTCCTGTATGCTGCAGTTCGGTGGATCTTGGGAGGACCATTTGCAACTCGTAGAGTTCTCGTACAATAACAGCTTTTAGGCCAGCCTTAAAGATGCACCATTTGAGGCACTTTATGGGCAGAAGTACAGATCACCAGTGTGTTGGGATGACATTGGGGAGAGGAAGTTGTTGGGTCCGGAGTTGATCACCAGGACAGTTGATGCGGTGAATCAGATCATGAAGCATCTTCAGGCAGCTCAGAATAGGCAGAGGCTATGGGCTGATGTCCATCGAAGAGCTTTGAAGTTTGAGGTTGTTGACCATGTTTTCCTAAAGGTATCGCCTTGGCAAGATGTCATTCGGTTTGGTGGTGGGGGCAAGCTCAGTCCTAGGTTTATTGGGTCGTTCGATATCGTGGAACGAGTAGGCACGGTAGCATATCGTCTTGCATTGCCGCTAGCTTTATCAGGAGTGCACGATGTTTTTCATATCTTGCAACTCAGGAGATATATCCGTGATGAGAGCCATGTGATCGACTATTCTGAGTTGACCGTTCGACCGGATTTGACTTGTAAGCTTCCGCCAGTCAGTATTTTGGATCGGCGGGAGAAAGTGTGTATCAACAAGGTCATCAAGCTGTTTCATGTTTCTTGGAATCCTCACTCACCGGGTGAGTCGACTTGGGAGCTTGAGGAGGAGATTCAGCAGAAGTTTCCTCATCTGTTTGAGTAGCGTTTTGTTTTGTTCTTTATTTTCTTTTCGAGGTTACCCTATATACTTCTTGTTTGAATTTCGAGGACGACATTCTTCTCGTTAGGTGGGTAGGATTTGTAACCCCTGTTTTTTATTTTATGCATTTTTTGACGTAATTTTATTTTTGAGCATTTATTCATATTGTTTCTCTTTTTGGCCATGTATTGGATCTTCAATTTCTTTCAATATATTCATCTATTTGATTTTTACCTTTATTTGATCTTCTTGATTCATATTGATTTTCACAGTAGGGTTAGGGATTTTTAATATGGTTAGATTTGTTAATTAGAGTTAGTTAATTTATTTACTAATTAAAATTCATAGATTAAGTAATCTATAAATTTTAACTAATTAATTAAATAACCTAATCCAACTCCACTCCATTCAAATCCGAGTTCTTTACTTTTAATTTATTTATTTTGTTACAAAATGTCATTCCGCGCCCTATTTAACTATATTATTTTATATTTATTCTTCAAAGGGCCAATTTGAAAACACATATAGTTGAGTGCTTGAATCTTCTAGAAATCATCACATAAAATCAATTTGAATTTTTGAAATTTTTATCCTTACCATTTTCCTTAATTTCACCAAAAACGCTCTCATTTTGTACTTATCTCTCTCAATCCTACAAAATCAAACAAATAAATAAAATTAAGTAGAAGTAAGATAAATTTTAAATAAATCAACGAGAACTTGCAATTTTAATGTGTAAAGAGAATAATAAATTCATGTATAAATTTCACTCATCATCGCCCACCTTTGTAAATGTTGCTGCTTATTTTAGTGTCGGAGCAAATAGATAGTGAGCTTATATTTGAAGGAAACTACTAAAAATATAATATTTGATCGTCGCCGTAAAAAGTAGTTAGACCTCCTGAGGTTTGATCTGGATCGTTGATTGAACACCGTGATCTGAATCTGACGGTTGCTGACGCAACTGATGGACCTGCAAAAAGCCTGAAACACCGGGGATGGCCCCAGCGACAGACATCCAATACTGAAGTCAGAAACAGAAAGATAAAGAGAGCTTGAGAGAGAAATTGTGAATTACCGAGTACGTTCTGACTGAGGAGGGGGGGTATTTATAGGTCTAAGAAACAGTTTATGAGATTGATATAGATCCATTAGATTGATATGAATCTCTTATCTCAATTTGATTCTCTCCCTTAAAAGATAAGACTCGCTTATTTGGGGATAAAAGATTTGACTCACAGCCTTCTTGAGCTGGGTGTCTCTCTTAGTGGTCATAATGTCACTTTTAATGGGATTAAAAGTGACCCACGTTCTTGTAGATGAGGCTGAAGAAGGTCCGTCATGATTAATTGCATGTAGAAACTTTATGATGTGTGCTGGAATCATATGGCCTTGATTTACTGCGATTTTTATCATTATTAAAAAAAAAATTCTGGCTCCGCCATTGCCTGAAGGCCTTCTTCCACGTCCTCTTCTTCCACCTGTGCAGTGGCTTAGCTTTCTTTTTGCCATTCTTGTCTTTCTTCCCCTCAATTTCGGAGTTGTCAGCATATTTGAATTTTTCTGAACGTGTGATCTCATCTTCGACCTTTGATAGATCAGTTCAAACGTCTTATTCCCCTAAATTTTTGACTTCATACTCGCTAATTCCGCGAAACCATTGGCTCTTTTGCTAAAGTCCCTCCAAGATCGACACAATGACAACCATACAGATATGTTAGTATTCACATCAGTCAGGAAAACCAACTCCATTTCCTTTTTTGTGCGCACATGCCAAGTATTCAAGGTTCTTGTGATCTTTGTTAACAAGATGCGTACCATGCAAGACACATAAAAACTCCCCTCTAGTGGAGTTCATAAGGCCGACTCTTTATGGCATATTCGTCAGACATTTCGTTCTCCTAATTGCGGGTTACCACACCTAATCTACATGAGGGACCTTTTTCTTTAACCGATCGACTAGTCAGTTTCACTTTCAATCGCTCCGCGATCTCGATTGCAGTTGAGAAAGGCCAGCAATTGCGCAGTCCCTTAAATAAATTGTTCAAGTTTTACTGCCAATATCCGTAGTGATACTTCCCTCAAAAAAAAAATATCCGTAGTGATACAAGATGATAATTTATATGGAAGTGACAAGTTCCTGCATGCAAATCGGTTTGAGTAAATCGAGTATCCATCTTTAAGAAAATATTAAATCTGTTGGGCAAGGCCCAAGAATGAGCCACTCCAATTTAGAATCAAAATTTGGTCTTTTACATCTTACAAAACAAAATCCTGGTCTTTCCCAAGTAAATGGCTATTAAAAGAAACAAATATTTTCAAGAAAGAAAGAGAAAACAGATAACAAATAACAACAACAACAATGTAATTTTCTTCTCTTTTGTTTTTTTGGCTAACATATATATGTTTTGATAATTAAGCTCTAGTGTATATATATAGTTCATTCCCCTTAAGAGAAAATTATGAGAACAAAGAGAATCTGTAGTCGTTGAGACTCAAAATTCCTATATTTGGGGTATAGAAATAGGAAATTTGAGTTTACACTGCAGTCGTTTATACTCAAAAATCACAAATTTAGAAAAAAAAAAAGAAGAGAGAATGAATATGATCTTGTCCCGTTCAAGAAAAAAAAAAGATCATATGACGTCCCTCCCTTATTTTGGCAAATTAATGTCGGACACTAGATCTTCTTGCATCGCATATTTTTTTCTAATTAAAAAAAAATTGGGACGTAAGATGATCTTGCATTCCATATTTTCTAATAAAAAAAATGTGGGCCGCAAGATGATCTTGCGTCCCAAATTATTTTTATAAAAAAATTTTGGGACCTAAGATGATCTTGCGTCCAAGATATGAAAAAAAAAAATAAAAAATAGCCAGACGCAGGATCATATTGCATCCTAAACATGTCAGCTGTAAAAAAAACGGCTGACGCAAGAACATATTGCGATTCCTATATTTGAGAATTTCCTATATCTTCTCTCAAATATAGGAACCTACTGTTCCTCAAAACTCAGTTTTTCTAAGTGTAGGGAAAGACTGCAGCTTCTTTTTTGTCAAAATTTTCAAAATTTGGAAAACACAGGATTACAATAAATATTTAAGTCGGCTTAGAATAGGATAAACAGTGAATTTTGAGAAGACAAAAAATGTATGAATAATTGAAATGCAGAAATACATAGGACATTTATATTAAAATATGTTGCTGATATTACTCGTAATAGTACAAATATATGTGCATAACACCCGTAGACAAAATTTTCATAACTTAATTTTGTGGGGTATTACATTCTCTCCCTTTACAACAGTTCTGTCGACAGAACTTGCTAGGGTAAAAGTTGTATCTTGTACATACCAAAGAAGAAAAATTATTATTGTATATAGAAAAGCTTCTAATACCAAGAAAAGAAATGTAATATGTAATGTGGAAAACAAAGTAAACTTATATAAGAAAACTATGTGTAACACCCCGAATTCTAAATAAGACCGAATTCGAAATTTTACAGGATCTTTACACTTCTCTTCGTACAATTTTATAAGGAATTTAAAACTTTTATTACATCAGAGTTACAATTAAACAGCAGAAGCAAATTTACATTAATTACATAAATGAAATAAAACAACACTTGAACAATTCTTTAAGCATCAATTCCTCCTTAGTCTTTTTCATTCACTTTGTCCAGCATGGAAACTGTGGACTCGTCAATTCATTCAACTGACGCAAGGATATAATATATCAATTTTCTCTTACTTAGAAAGTACACACATGTCACAAACAAAACTACAAGAACTATCCTATTGATGTCGTGTTGTGCTGTGCACTTAGTTCTTAATGCAGTTATTTATATTATATGACACTAATGCCCACTTGTTCGAATTCTATGCATCCCATACTACTTAGGTCCGAGGGCAAGCCCTTAATCGTTCTTCATCTTGTAGAGTTCCATCCCTTGCCATGACTTAAACTACTACGGTAACTACGATAAGTATCCTAGATGTTCTATGAGTTACGAGCCCATGTCCAGACAGTCTGGAAAGGAATCCCACGTCGTGACATGACGCATCATGTAGAGCCGATGGACAATTCAGCCTCCGTCATGGATTGATGGCACCACCCGTAGTCACCAAACACCCCCACAAGCGTCGCCACCGGGACGATAATTTCGGAGTAGTGTTCACTCCATGACATGACGCATCAAGCAGGCAGTCTGTGAATGTAATCCCTAAATTTTATGAATGTGAAATTGTAAATTTTACGTGTTGTGCACGTGCAAAATTTTGTATAAATATTCTCTTATAAAATAATTTTCTATAACATGAACAAATAATTATTATCTCTTTTTCTTATTTCTTTAAGCCCATTTTTTTTAAGGAGACTAAGTTTGTTTTTCTAAACTAAGCCCAACTTAATAAATTAAGTATTTCATTTCTAAAAGCCCACTATTTTTTTAAAAAAAAGCCCATAAATTAACTACTTTTTAATTAACTTGTCATGTATACACATTTTTAGACAATTAATTATTTTTGTAATGTACAACTTTAATTAGGGGACACTAGTTGGGACATGTGCATGCACATGTGTGTGCATTGCACACCCAAGGGTGGCCGGGTATGCATGGAGAGGAGTGGGAGAGTGGAGTTGTGTGCATGGGTGGTTATTTGCTAATGTAGAAGAGTGGGAGAGTGGAGTTTTGTGCATGGGTGGTTAATAAATTAAGTATTTCTTTTCTAAAAGCCCACTATTTTTCTTTTTAAAAGCCCATAAATTAACTACTTTTTAATTAACTTGTCATGTAGAAATTTTTTTAGACAATTAATTATTTTTGTAATGTAGGGAACACTAGTTGGGACACGTGCATGCACGTGTGTGTGCATTGCACACCCAAGGGTGGCCGAGTATGCATGGAGAGGAGTGGGAGAGTGGAGTTGTGTGCATGGGTGGTTATTTGCTCATGGGTGGTTGCTACAACTTTCCATCTTATCCTAGCCATTCATCTACAACCATCTAGTAAAATCCTAACCCTCCAATCTATCCTAAAACTAGTATAAATACCACCTACCTTCATGCATACAACACTAAGAAAAATAATTGAAAGAAAGAAACTATAGGAGAGTAAAAGATTGAGAGAGAGTTAAAGATTGAGTGCATTAGTGTGTGGGTGTGTCCCCTACCTTGGAGATTGGCTACTTCAACCCACGACAAGGAGGAAGACTCGGGCTGCACCAAGTGCAAGGAAGAGGAACATCGTGGTGGCTCATTCTAGGAGGAGAAGGACCGCTCGTGTGTTCAAGGAGATCGTAGGAGCTTTGTAGAACTTTTTTCAAATAGGTGGGTGGTTTTCTATACTTCTAATATTAGATATCATGGTAGAAAATTTTGGTACATATGCATGCCAAAATAACTAATAAAATAATCACTTATTGACTTTAAAAATGACTTGCTAAACGAATGAGTAAATGCTTGATGAATTGTGTGCTATTGGTTATAAATTGTGTTTAATGTAATTAAAATTTACTTATTGCCATGAAGTTGTAGAATTGGAACCATGTAATTGTATAAAAGGTTCATGTGTTGATTAGTGAATGAATTATTAATTTTTGCGCTTATGAAACCATGGTATTATTTTGCTCAAAAATACAACTTGGATTATAAGCATCATGAATAAAGAGGGAAAACAGGAATTTACACCTTTTAACAAAATCCTAATGCAAGAAATTGAGTAGCAAATTTGTTAAAGTGATTTCTTGGCATTATTGTAAACATAGTACATAAATTAGAGTGAAAACACTTGTTTTAATGTCAAAAAATTATTTTAAAAACACTGATTTGTTGAATATATGTAAATCTAGTATTCTGAAAATGTTTAGAAATTCTTGTAAAGAAGAAACTAAGTTACGATCATTTGAAAAATTGAATATTTTCCAATAGACAGAGAGTCGACTTAAACCTATTTTTAACCAAGCCTATATCAGTTAATCCCTATGGTCATACTGGTTATAGGGGGGCTTTAGTTGCGTTACTGTAGCACTATGTGTGTGTGGGGGTTCGAGTCTCGGCAAGGGGCTTTTATTCCAAAATTCGATTCTTTCCCCATACACCGAGAATCAAACTCAAAACCCTCCCACTCTCCCTTTGTGACAGTTAGGCATCTTGTCCCATTTGGCTAGCGCGTGGGGCCTTTGGGTCTCGGTGACTGTGCACTGTGTGTGTGAGTGTGAGCGGTTCGAATATGGCTGTGGCCAAAATTTTTTGGGGAAAAAAATATTTTTTTTTAATTTTATTTTACTTTGACTATTGTGATTCTTACCAAATATATATATAGAATAGGGAGAAAATAATAGAAAATCCTCGAGTTTATAAACTTTAATCCTTGAGTTTATAAACTTTAAAAATATATATATATATATTATTTTGGAATTATGGACCCTTAAAAAGAGAAATACAATCCTTTTTTTAGAGTGAAGAGTTCACTAGTTTTGATCTTTTGAGTTCTAAAATAAAGGAAGTGAAAATCTTGAGTATGGAAATGGTTGCAAAGAGATGAATTGAGACTCCTGTTAAGTAGAATCAAATAAAAATTTTCTTTTGAATATGCAAATTGTGCATAGAAATGTGTTAGAAAGAGAATGTGATGAAATGTGAAATTTTGTGGACATGTTTCAGTGAATGTGAAAATGAGGACTTATACTAGAACTTGGCTAAGACTCTACATCGGCAAGAATGAAAAAGTATTGAAAAGAGAATTTATGATATTTTGACCAAGTTTGGGTCATTGATAAAGGTTGATATTGAAAAGACCGATGTTGGAGTAATGCTAGATTCTATATTAGTGACCTCAAATTATACCTAAGGATGAGATACATAGTGAAGATGTGATGACGTAAGAGAAAACATGAGTATGAGAGCCATTGGTTTGGCGGCATGAGGGTATCCACAGGATGTCCCATGATGCGTCTTGATCAGGGCGTGGATACTACTCCAGAGTACCATTCCAGTGGCGACGCTTATGGGGTGATCTAATGACTGCGGGTGGTGTCACGTTTATGGTAGGAGCTGAATTACCACAGGATGCCTGCATGATGAGTCATATGTCAGTGCATTAGGATTCTCTCCAGGGCGCCTAAACGTGAGTTCGTAGTTCATAGAATGCCTAAGATACTTACCGTAGTTACAGTAGTAGTTTAAGTCATGGCGAGGGATCGAACCCTACAAGATGAAGAACGATTAAGGGCTTGCCCTCGGGCCTATGTAGTATGGGCTGCATAGACTCTGAACAAGTATGCATTAGTGTCATATAATGTAAACAACCTGCATTAAGAACTAAGTGCACAGCACAATACGACATCAATAGGATAGTCCCTTGTAGTTTTACTTGTGATCAAGTTTGTGGTTGTTTAAGTATGAAAAATTGTTATACTGTTTCCGGCATAGAGAGGATGGCCGTGTATAATATTTCGTCAGTGAATTAACTTACGCGCCCATAGTTTCATATGCAGGAAAAAGAGGTTGACAAATTGAAGTATACATGCTGCTCAAAGATTGATTTAAATGTTGTGTAATTGTGCCATGTAATCACTGTAAATTGCTTCCATTGTATGAATGTAAATGTGTAATGTAAATCTGATGTAAGAAATGTTTTTAATTTTCTTATAAAATTGTACGAAAGAAGTGTAAAGATCCTGTGGAACTTCGAATTCAGTTATATTTTAGAATTCGGGGTGTTACAGTGAATCACTCTCACACCGCCAATCCGATGGCCCTCATACTCGTGTTTTTCTCTTACTTTCGTCACATCTCCACTATGTATCTAGTCCTTAGTTTTTCTGAATCATGAATAAAATCAATCCCCTAGAGTTAGCACTTCCCATATACCCGACTTAACCATTAATCCAACAACATGACCCAAAGTTTATCTTTTATCTCAAAATTTCATCTCAAAATTTATTCAATTGCCGACATAAGGTCTTAGCTACCCTCTAGTTCAAAATTACATTTCATGTCCACAATTTGAGTATTCACACTCACCAATATTCCTCATATGTTATCATGATTTTCATTTTTAATTCATGCATCAATCTCATATATAAAAGAGACAAGACTATTTGATTTTTCACATTAACCCAACTTACAATTTTATTCTCACTATAACTTCTTTTCTTTCATAAGGTTAAAGATCTTATTTAAGACCAAATATTCACATTTATTTTTCATGCATTAACCACAATTTCACTTATAAAATCTTTCAATTTCTCTTTTAAAAAATATAATAATATTTCCTTTATTTGATCAATAATGTATACTACTAATTTATAATAAAATCTTCTCTAATATGGCTTTATTTTCTTGACTATAGTAAGTTCAAGACTATAGAATTTTTTTCATGATATCTAGGGAATTTTAGAATAATTCTAATAATTTTTTGGATTTTTAAATCACTTGGAAACTATTGAAAATAATCAAAACATTAAAAATCGGATTTTATTTAAAAAGGTGGTCGAAGCCAGGGCTCGAACCCACGCACAGCGCCCCACGCGCGCTACAGTAATATTATTGTGCCGCACCCGAAGACCAAGAAACCCAATAGCACTAGTTGTCTAATAGGGAACATAAAGTCTATTGAATTTTTGGGTCTCGGTAATGAGTTAAACTCTTATTTAAAAAAATTAAAGTTTCCGAAGAGACTCGAACCCGAGACCTCTGAAACCCCCTAGCTATAGTAACGCCTTAACGCGCACCCACTGACCACTATGGCCATGGTGACTAACCCGTAAAGAAAGTAATTATAATTAGTTTTGTGTCTGACTGTAGCACTTCTAGTTCATTAAAAATAACTCGATTCTTTTCTTTCAAGAATTTTTCTTATAAAAGTCTAAATCTTTTCCTGATTGTAATTCTATGGGAAATACAGTGACTTATAATTCTATAAAATTATATAAACTCATTTTTACATAGAAACTATGATCTTTCTTTTTATTAAACATAAATCACATTTTGTCCTACAAATCATCTTTTTACAAGTGAACTCTTAGTTTATAATTTTTCTTCATTCACAATGGGTTTTAAACAAGTTATTCTCTTTTCCTCTTAAAAAATAAATCCATTCTTTTAGAAATATTAATCCTAATTCACAATTTGGCCATTTCTCATGTTTCCAAAGAAATAAAGATAACAATTTAGGGATTATAGCACCACTCTCATATAACAAAAATAAAAATGTGCATTTTAATCACTATTCAATTTATTTTCATGGCATACATATAGGGCTGCAAACGAGCCGAGTCGAGCCGAGTTTCGTGAGGCTCGAACGCGGCTCGTTAAGCAATCGAGCTCGTTTCGAGTCGAGCTTTGACCGAGCTAGAGCCGAGTACTCGCGAGCTTAGCCTAATAATCACAAAACGCACAAGCTCGAGCTCGGCTCGTTAAGCTGTCGAGCTCTCAGCTCGAGTCAAGCTTTGACCGAGCTTTGACCGAGCTCGAGCCGAGTAGCTCGCGAGTAGCTCGGATCGTTTTCAGCTCTACATACATACTACTTGTATTCCACAATTCATTTATACGCATAATTCTCCATCTTGCATTTTTACAAATCATATATGAACAAACTTTCACAAAAATCACAATTACCCATTTTAGCATGCAAGTAAGTTATCAAATCATCACAACACATTTTCATTCACATAATCTAATTTATTTCACTAATCTTTTCATATAAGTCTAAATGGGTCTTGTTTCTCCTTAATCATGGTAACAACATAAAGTAATATTTCTTGTTTATTCTAATGTGATCACAACCATAAACCTAGCATGGTAACTAGTTAGAAGTATGAGAAAATTGTCCACCTTACTTGGAGAGAAAATAACCAAAAACTCCTAAGGTCTCCTAGAATGAACAAATGAAGCCTTCTTCTCCTAGCTTGAGCCACCAAGAATGTGCCTTCTCCTCCTAATGCTTGATGAAAAACCGAGCTCCCTCCTAGGATAGGCCGGCCTCCTCCAATGGGTGCAAGAACACACTCAAACTCTCAATCTTTTAACTTACAATTTCTTCTCAATCTTTTTACTCACAAATTGTTTTTTTCTTTCTTTCTTTACAAATTTTAATGTGCTACATGAAGAGAACTAGGAGGGGTATTTATACTTATTTTGGGAGAGAATAGATGGCTGGATTAGATCAAATAGTTAGGGATCAAAGGCTAGGATGAGTTAGGCAGTTGTAGCAACTACCCATGATGGAGAAACCACCTCACCACTACTCCCATCTCTCCCTCTCTCTTTGTAAAATCCGGCCACTCCCCAAAAGTGTACCATGCACGTGCTAGTGCAATGCACGCACTAGTACCCCCCATTCTAAGTTTGTTCATGTAATTTAATTAATTGTCTACTAAATTAGTCTACACTACAAGTTAGACTATTTAAAAGGAGAATTAAATTAATGGGATCACTAATGGGCCAATTAACCATTAGCTCTAATAATTTAATTAATTAATTAATTAATTATAGTGGGCTAGAAAGAGACAATTAGGCCTAGGATTTAATTAGGCTTTTAAAAATAGGCTTTTTTTAGAAATAAAGAGAATAATTATTAAAAAAACTTTCAGATAATTTTAAAAAATGGAGAGAGGGGTGAGGAGAGAGAGCGCCGTCTTCCCTAGGGACCTAAGCAGATCCTATGCTCAAGTACTTCGACTTCCCCCACGCAGACCACCCCCTCATCATTACCCCTCCCAACTACCGCTTCGATCCCCTTACCCACCTCCACTACAGTCCAAAACCACCTATCAAAAAGTCCCTTCACATCCCACTCCCCCTCTCCCCAAACCAAAACCCTACTATCAGCCGAAACCTACCGCCATTTTCCCTCAAAAATCCCAGCTTTGGAGATGACCAGGGAGCCGTTCTTCAAGAAATATGGAAGTTCGATGTTTCAAGTGCGGTGAAGGTGACCATCTCATAGCGGAGTGCAAAAAACTGGGCTTTCATTGTTTCAACTGCAAGAAATTTGGTCACAAGGCGCGAGATTGTCCTCTCCACAACCGGCGTGAGACGCTGCTCATTGATCTCCCACACAACAACGCCATTTCCCAAGTCCTACCGGCACTGCATGCAAGCACTTTTCTCCACCTCATTAACCCAAAGCAGATCCCACTAACAAAGGACCTTGAATGTGCTTTCAACTTTTCGTGGGGAAGAAAAAGCAAATGGTAGGAGCTTAAGCGAGTCAGTGATGGAGTCTATCACGTCCAATTCCCAACAACGACCAAGGCAGAAGCGGCGATAGCCGAGGTTGTTTTTAAGTTCTCAGGTTTCAGTGTGACTTTTTCACCGTGGTCAGTGGATCTCGGTGCGAGGTTGAAGCCGAAACCCTATTTCATTTGGATTAACCTGCCACTCCTCCCCTTCCACTTGTGGAATAGGGAGTCGATTAAGAGCCTGGTTAAGCACTTTGGAAAAGTTATTACGCTCAGTCGGGAAATGTTGCATGCTGATACCAGGGACGAAGTACTGGTCCTTATTGAGGTAGAAGATCTTACTCTGGTGCCTAAGTCCATCACCATCAGGTATACAACACCTTGGGATCTGCAGAACCATATCCATGATGTTCCGGTCCTCCTACTCGGTAAACCCATCCCGGTTGAAGACGTCCAGTCTGGGAAGGTCCAATTGTTTACTACTGGGGCTTCGGAGGAGCAGGGAAGCGCTAGCTTTTGGCGACCTATAGGGCATACTGAGGACAAGATCAAGGGAACGGCGGAGCGCCGGAAACCGGCGACGACCACAGCTGACATTGAAATTTCAAATCCCCGAGATTTGGGGGATGGGGGTCCAACGGCCCCGCGATCCATGCATGCAAATGCTGATGTGGAAACTTTTTCAAATTCCCCCAAATTAATGGAATTAGCACCAGCTGTTGAGATAGCTCCATTTCCGCCCCTGTTACCCAAATCTGTGGAGGATCATTCGTCTCCGAAAAATCCCAAAACGATGGCACCAATCTCTGCAAACTCTTCGGAGTCAGCTGACAGTAACAAGGAGGGGGCCCCACGGGGTGATGAGTTGGCTCCGCAAATTCCTGATGAATCCTCTGGAGGTAGTCCTCAAGCAGAGGTTTGCGAAATGATGTGGGAAGGGAAGCTCATCACACTGCCGCTATCCCTATTTGATAATATTAAGCCTGCTGTCGAAGGGGCGCTCCGTGAATCAATGAGAGAAGAAGCAAGTAAACTATGTGACGAAGACAAGTTGGCCTTCAAGGAAGGAGTCAGTAAAAGTGGTAGTTTTCGCACACGCTCTCTGCTGAAGAAAACTGTTTCTAGAGCCGCTAGCTCATCTGCTGCCATTCCCCCTGGATTTCAGGATGGACCATCCAAGAAAGTGAAGCACTCACGATCCACTGGCAAGCTCAAGAGCACCAGACCATTTATGAAGCACCTGTCAACAACTATTAAGAAAAAGACCACAGGTACATCCTCCTCGAATGTCTCCGTTTCAAATGCACATCTAAATCCTTTTGATTTACTGTCGAATGAAGATATAGTCGATGTAGCGACATCCATTGGAGTGGCGGCTCTGGGGCCACACTCAATTTCAAAGTTCAGGGGCTGCCAGAAAGCTGTAGTTGATCAATCAGATCAACAACAACTTTCCGCTTAGCAGTCTTGTTTTTCTGCTTTTGCTATTTGTTGTGCGTGTTCTTTGTGTGCTTTACTTTTTCAATGAGGATTACAAGCTGGAATGTTAGAGGGTTGGGCAACCTTGACAAATGCTCGATGATCAAAGAAGGTATTCGGAGTTGTGCACCTTCTGTAATTTGCTTGCAAGAGACCAAGCTCAGAAATTCGGGACCACAAAAGCTATCGTCAATTGGAGGAGGGATTAGTACCAAATGGGTCCAGCTAGACTCTATTGGTAGCTGTGGAGGTATTCTTTTGGGGTGGAATGATCAGATCCTTGATTGCACGTACTCAGCAGTGGATATTTTCTCTGTATCTGCATCTTTCAAATGCAGAGCATCAGCCAAAGAATGGTCACTTACCACAGTCTATGCACCTTTTGAGCATGACGATCGGGAGTTTTGTTTTTATGAGATTCAACAGCGACGGAGACTCCTAAATGATGCCTGGGTTTTATGTGGTGATTTTAATGTAACTATGTCTAATGCGGAAAGATCTAAGGGAAGAGGCTCAAGCAGAGACATGCAAATTTTCCGCAATTTCATCCAGGACTTGGAGTTGATTGATCTACCTCTATCAGGGAGAAAATTTACCTGGACGAACCTAAGAAGCTTTCCGACGATGGCCAGATTAGACAGAGTCCTTATCTCTGTGGCTTGGGAAACTCTATTTCCCAACTGTATCCAATACTCGCTGCCAAGAATCTCTTCAGATCACTGCCCCATTGTCCTCGATGACCAAGTAATCGCAAAACGGTGCACTATTTTAAATTTGAAAAAGCATGGTTGCACCATCCCTCGTTCATCCCTGCTGTTAAAGAGTGGTGGACTACTTTCCGATGTGAAGGGAATCTGGTTGATGTCTTTGCAACAAAACTTACACTCCTTAAGAGAAGGATGAGGAGATAGAGAAATGAAAGCTTTGGGTATATTGCGCAGACGAAGAAGAAATTGCAAGAACAGCTTCTGAAGCTGGAAATTGAAGCAGAGCAGTCAACAAGCACTGTTGAGCCCATGAAGGCAGTCCAAACAGAGCTCCAAAATCTTATCAGAACAGAAGCAGTCTACTAGAGACAGATATCGAGAGTGCAATGGATTAAAGAGGGGGATGCAAACACTCGTTTCGTCCACTGCATTGCAAACGGGAGAAGGCGCAGGAATTTTATCCACAGTCTGATTATTAATGGAGTACTTGAAACTACCCCCTTCAAATTAGAGGAGCCTTCAAAATGCATTTCCAATCGATTTGTGGTACAACTACCATATCTGATTTCCAAATAGACTGGAACTCGCACTATCCCCATAGGGATCATAGCCTTGATCATTTGGAGGCACCATTCACCATGGAAGAGATCAAGACAGCAGTATTTGGTATGAGCAGTGACAAAGCTCCTGGACCTGATGGTTTTTCAATGAGCTTCTACCACAACTTCTGGGACACTATCAAAGAGGATCTCCTCAACATGCTCCTCGCGATTCAGAAAGGTGAAGGTGACTTATACAGGCTAAACTACTGCAACATCATGCTCATTCCTAAGTGTGAGGGAGCAAACTCTGTTTCTGACTTCAGACCGATCAGCTTGCTCAACTGCTCTTTTAAAATCTTCACCAAATTGCTAGCAAATAGACTAGCTCCGATACTTCACTCCCTCATTTCATCCTCCCAGAGTGCTTTTTTAAAAGGTAAATCCACGGTAGATTATTTTGTTATTGCCCATGAAGCAATTAACTTGTGCAGCAGGAGACATTTCGACACCCTACTTTTCAAAATTGATTTTGCTAAGGCATTTGACACGGTAAATTGGGATTTCTTAGACCAGCTCTTACTTGCTAGAGGATTTGGCCAGTCTTGGTGCAGATGGATCCATATGATCATGCGGACAGCTAAGTCTTCCATCATTATAAATGGTGAAGGGGGTCGTCAAATTAACTCGAAGAGAGGTTTGAAACAGGGAGATCCACTCTCACCAATGCTGTTCATCCTGGTAGTAGATGTCCTAGCTGAGATGCTCCAACATGGCTGCCGAAATGAAGTGTTCTCTCCGCTGCCTGTCAGAGGCTCAATTGCGGACTTGTCAGTTCTACAGTTTGCAGATGACACACTGCTTTTTTGCAAGGGGGATGAAGAAGAGGTCATCAATCTTAAGGTAGCACTGCAACTATTTGCGAACATCTCTGGTCTTGCTATCAACTTCGACAAATCATCCTTAGTGTATTTTGGAAAGTCAAAAATGAAACTCAAAGCTTTCTCAACTATCCTGGGATGCAAAGAGGAGAGGCTGCCCCTAAAATATCTTGGTATGCCACTTGCTTCAGGTAAACTCAGCAAACAATACTGGCAACCGTTGCTCCTTAAAATTGAGCGGAGACTCTCTGTGTGGAAAGGGAAAATGTTATCAAGAGGCGACAGACTTGTTCTTATAAACTCGGTGCTTAGTGCTCTGTCGGTCTACTACGCTTCTTTCTTTAGGTTACCCCTTTGGGTAATCAGGAAAATCGATCAACTGCGTAGCAGATTCTTCTGGTGTGGCGCAAATAACGATATCCGAGGTATTGCAAGTGTACAGTGGACAAAAATTTGCCAGCCGAAAGACCAGGGTGGCCTAGGGGTTCTTGATCTAAGGGTGTTCAATGAAGCTCTTCTGATGAAGTGGTAGTAGAAGTTGATTGCATCAGATTCTCTGCCTAGCCGAACCTTAAGAAGCCTGTATCAACGGAGCAGTTCTAACCAACTTGTATGCCCTTCTACTGCTTCTTATTTCTGGAAAGGTATCTATCCGCTTAAAGACCAATTCCTTGTAAACATCCAATGGAGCCTTGGTAGTGGTAACCTTATTAATTTTTGGTAGTCCAAATGGATTAATGGAGACATCATCTCTTCCCTATATCCAAATCTGGCTGCAACAACATGGAATACTGAAGCAGACATTATCTCTCAAGGATCTTGGTCTGATGGCTCTTGGACCTGGCAGCCTAGGCTGAATTGTGTTCTCACGGAGACCATGAGGGAGGAAAAGTCGCGTCTGCTTGAGCTTCTTGTACACTTCCAAGCCTCAACTTCTGATGACCAACCATCCTGGCGCCTGACTGCATCCTCTTATTTCACTGTCAAGTCTGCTTATAATTTCTTCATCATGGTTGGCCTCCGATCCCCTTACTACACTACTACTTGGTCATCGTCTGCCCCGCTCAAATGCAAAGTGTTCATCTGGATGCTCAGTTGGAACAAGCTCAACTCAAAAGAATTTCTCCTCTCCAAAGGATGGTTGGACGACACGACATGCACAGCTTGTGCATGTCCTGTTGAATCGACCTTCCACATTTTTTTTGAATGCCCAGTTGCTGTTGCAACTTGGAAACACTTCACCGCACTGTTCAATATTCGTAGCATGCCCCATCACTTACACGAGTGCTTCACGACCTAGTGCTTTGGAAATCACAATCACAGATACACTTGGCACCTCTTGACTGTCTCAATATGTTGGAGTTTGTGGCTAGCTAGAAATCATCGCACCTTTTCTTCTAAAGATGTGCAAGCAAAGGGAATTATTACTAATGCAATTTTTCACTTTCGCTCTTGGATAGATGGGATGGACAGCGGCAAAAAGAAGGCGAAGCTGATGCAAGAAATGGAAATGGAAGGTGTGCAAGATGCACTGTTAAAGCAAGCACTCATAAGGATTGATCAATTGGACAGTGACGAGGGGAGTTGCTCGGCCTAGCACCATGCAGCGAAGCGCTCTCCTAAACTGCTGATGTTTCTTTTGTTTTTTGGAAACTTATTTTGAGACTTTACTGATGTAACTTTTAAGTATTTTTGGGATATCTGATAGGGGTGTTTTGTCAAACGAGTTCCATTACTTGATGGGGAAGGGGGATGAGATCATGTGGTTGTGGCTAGTAGAGGAGTACGACAATAGTCCAATGCCCTCTCTACGACACAAATGCATGCTATTTCAAACCTGGACCCATCAAATTACTCGTGTTTAAACCCCTACTTAGATTACTTTCTGTAATAGTGTTCTTTAAACTACTCTTTATATATATATATATATATATATATATATATATATATATATATTGTGAGGTAGGGCAATCCTACCTTTTACCCATCAAAAAAAGAGAATAATTATTTGTTCATGTTATAAAGAGAAAATTTTCTAGGAAAATACATATAAATTTATACGTGCAAAACACGTAAAAATCAACAAACTCTTTATTTAAAAATTTAGGATGTTACACTATGTGTATCAACGTTAATAAGAACGAAACAAGAAAGACAAGAAAAATAGTAGAAAAGAAACGGGACCATGAAAGGTAATATAGATTGAAAGAAATTTTCATACAAAATAATATTAGATGAAACATTAAATAATATAGTATAAAGAAAATGCAAATTATGTAATCAATTATGAAAGAAATGGGAAAGAATAAAGAGAAGCATAGTCAAATAGATACTTTAATAAATTATTAACATGCTTAGTAAGCAAAATTTATTAAAGTAATAAGCAGTAGAATGATTAAAATCGCAAACTAAACTAGTACAATATATTACGAGATAAAAATGGAATTAGCAATTTAAGAGAATGGCGTTGGATAAAACTCTGAAAATATATGAGTGTTAAATTTTAGTTGAAAGAATAAATAATATAATATAAGTATAATAATAAAATTATAATAATGTGTATATCGTAAAACATTCATTGGTAAAAATTACATAATAATTTTATAGAATAATGATTAGTATATATCAAATACTAGGTTTGCCCGTTGACACGTGCCTATGGCACGTCTTCGGAACGGTGCACCTTTTTTGATCATATAAAATAGTTTTGGAGGTCCAGCAAATTTATTGAAGTAGCAAACATATTATATGAAAAACTTTTGGAGGTCCAGCAAAAAACATATTATATAATTTTTTTGATTTTTTTGAATTATTTTTAAAGTTTTAAAATTTTTAATTTTTTTAGTTTTTTTAATTTTTTTTTAAAATTTAAAATTTTTTTATTTTCTTAATTTTTGAATATAAAAGGGAGGGAGAGAGAAAGAGAAAAAAAGAGAAAAAAAATATAGGAGTTGTTTTGGGTGGGAGATTTGAATTTGAGTTTTGGGGAAAAACTTTTGGGGAAAAAAATATGTTTTGTGAGATTAGATCTGAGCCTTTAATTTTTTAGGGAATTGAAGGAGAGCCACTTGATAGCTTTCTTTGTATTTTATTATATAGATTTATAAGTTGTAAGGTATAGCACGAAAATCAACATATAATATTTTATACGTAAATACGCGTAAAAACTATATGATGAAATAACAATACTACAACATGAAAGTTGTATGCAATTGGAGAAACAAAATAAAGTAATAGTAAAAGTAGCAATATATAATTGAAGTAATGTATTATATTAATTGGGATAGAAATAAAATGTAGATAGTAAACGAAAATATAAATAATAATAATCATATTATATGAGTAGCAAACATATCGAAGATAGGTTAGCAATAAAATAAAAAAATGGAATTGCATCCAAATGCAAAGTAATAAAATAATTAACAGTAACCAGTAATATAGATTGAAAAATAAAAATAATAATAATAACACATATATGATACATGTAGAAGCAAATATAAATAGTAAGGTAATTAATTCAATGCGTATATAAGTATATCTGTATTATAGATAATAAAGCTGATGTAGTATAAGTTATGTTGTAAAACATTATAAAATGGTATAAACTAGTACAAAAATAGAATAGTGGTAAGTAATATATATATATATATATATATATATATATATATATATATATATATATATATATAGAAATAAAAGTGGGGGTTATTAAAGTAGAAAAATCTCTTTTGTTGTGGGTTCACCTCGTTGGTATCCAACTGCAAGATTGCCTCCTTGACATCAAGTTGCAGATTTGCTTCCACAACATCCTGTTGTAGTTTGCCTTATGGATATTCGGTTGCAGATTTTGCCTCAGTTACCCTCCATTGATGTCTAGTTGCAGATTTGCCCTCTCGACATCAGGTTGCACCAAAACAGTGAACGGAATGATGTAATCTTCCATGTACTTGGATGTTGGATATTTAATTTTAAGTATGATATGTTTTTGAAATCTGTAATATAAAAAATATAAGTAAAAGTAGGGAATGCAGTAGAACGATAAAATATTAAAATAGAAGTATACAATTTAACTATCGAATATATAAAATTAGTAGTAATAAAAAGGATTTATACATTAAGACAAAAATAGAATAAAATATATGCATGAGCTTGAATACAAATGCGAATGAGAACAATACTTATGTAGTGTCGTAAAATAGGATAATAAACATAAATAATTAAATATATATATATATATATATATATATTATAGTAATGTAGTAATTGGATAAGTGTAAAATGATATATATAGTAAGTATGTTGAAATACATGATATATATGTGGAAATAGTGGAAAGTATATTCAGTGGAAAGTATATGTAGTAACCAAGAATGTAAAAATAATAAAAATTGAAATAAGGTAAAAATATAATTAGTGAGTGTATATATTATGTTAGTGAAGTATAAAGCAAAAAAATTAATAAGTAGCGATTAATAGTGAAAAGTAATTATAACAAAACAAACTAGAAAATAATTTGGAATAACAATAGAATCGAATATAAGCTATAACAAAAAAAAATACGAAAAGAAGATTTATAATGTTTAGAAGTATGTCATATTTATATAAGTAAAATATTAAAATCTTCTTAAAAATATACTGAAATGATTAAGACAATGTAAAATAATAGAAAATTTTATAACATCGTAAAATCAAAGCATATATGAAAGTAAATAGGCAAAAATCAAATTTTATAATATAATAGAAATAATAATGAAAGAAAATGGGGCCACTAGAAGAGATACACAACCAATGAAGGTTGTAAGTTAAATCTCTTATCCCTAGACAAGAGATTCTTATCTCTTAAGAGGGAGAATCAACAGAAGATAAGGGACTCATATCAATCTAACAGATCAATATAATCTCCTAAACTATTTCTCAGGCCTATAAATACACTCCTCCCTCCTCAATCAGAAGGTAATCAATAAATCTGCAATTTCTCTCTCTAACTGCTTTTCTCTATTTGGTTCTGACTTGAGCGTCGGAGGGTTTGTCGTCGGGGCCATGCCTGGTGTTTCAGGATTTTTTCAGGTCCATCGGCCGCGCCAGAAATTGTTGGATTCAGATCACAGTATTCAATCAACGATCCAGATCCAGCCGCGGGAACTCTAACTACTTTTTACGGTGACGGTCAAATGTTAGATCTTTAGTTGTTTCCTTCAAAATTAAACTCACTATCTATTTGCTCCCACACCAAAATAAGCAGCAACAGATTTGCACCGTCTTTGAAAAAATCCACAGGTCGACATCAAAGATCAGACTTATTGTCATGCCACCAAGACTAAGAAGGAGAGCAGTGGCCTCAAGCCATCTAGTCAACTCTCTTTGTCAACAAGCTCCTCCTATGGAGAACCACATTCCTCTTTAACAGCCAGATTTGTCCCAATAGCCTAATGAAGCTCCTATGAACGCGGGGGGGGGGGGGGGGGGGGGGGGGGGGGGGGGGGATGGGCTCCCGACAAAGCCATCATGAACCGTCCATGAACAACGCCCTCTGCACGACCATATTTCGGTCCACAATGTTGCCAAGGACTCAAAGGCCTCGCAAGGTACCCCGGGGTCAAGAGATATCTGTCAAATCATTAATGCCCGACAACAAGGAACCGATCTACGGATTCGTTTAGACGAGAGGCGTGTAAGGGGCGAGGCCGCTCAGAACGTCAAGAGAATGGAGAAGCAATTCTCCTCGAAGGCCTAGATCAAGATACTCCTCTCTCAGGGGCACACTACAAAAAGAAGCTTGATTCGTGAAAGTTGAAAACATCTTGAGAGAAACAAAGAGAAAGAAGCCCAGTCACTAGGGCCAAACTACAAAACTTCAAGCATGACAAACTCTAAGCTATCCGAGGAACTCAAGGTTAGGGTCGACGCTGATCGACCAGCCACTCTACTCCATCAAGAGAAGAATCCAGTGACTCAACTAGATCCAACAGGAAGGATGACCAAGTCCTTCTCCGCATCCGAAAAGTAGAAGACCGCCTGGAACAGATAAAAAAATGATGGGAACCGCTCCAGCAGGGCTAACGCCCGACCTCTTTTCAGCAAACACATCCTCGACGCACCCATTCCAAAGAACTTCAAAGCTCCTCAGTTTGAATCTTACAATGGAGAACCTGACCCTGTTGACAATACTGAGAGTTTTAAAACTCCCATGATGATCTATAATGCCACTGATGCGCTCATGTGCTAAACGTTCCCCGCAATTGTGAAGGATCAGCTAATGTAGAACGTCCTGGTCGGGTCTCCTTCTAAGAAGGCCACCTCTTCCAGCTCATCGAACAGCTCTGATATAGGTTGGCTACTCCCTGGGAGGAGTTCAAGAGCTTCAAGGGAGAGGACCGTTCCTCCTACTGAGGTCATGTAGCATTTGCCAGTCGCCTCCTAACTCCCTCTGACTTCCCCCACGCCTGCTGTGGTGGGAAATTTCATCTTCATGTAGTAGGCCGAAGGTATGGCTTGGAAAGCAGCTAGGCCTGGTCGGCCCAGGATGACGTTGTAAGTGGCCTTCACATCTTCCACCATGAAATCCATCAGCACGGTTTGGGTGGTTGGAGTTTTGCCAGTGATTATGTCGAGAGTTATGACACATTCGATCGTCACTGGCACCCCTGTGAACCTGTGGAGAGTGTAGCCGGCAGGCTTCAGTCGATTCCTGGATAGCTTAAGACCCTGGAAAGTCTCTAGAAATAGAATGTTGATCGAACTGCCGTTGTCAACCAGGACACGGCGCACATCAAAGTTGGTCGTATGGAGGTTTCTAACCAGTGCATCACAATGAGGTGTTTGGACGCCCTCTAAATCTCTATTCGAAAAAGTGACAGGGACCCGAAGGCCCCTAGGGGGAGGATGGTTCTGCACGAAACTTACTTCCCGGACGAAGGCTTTTCGGAAAGAGTTCGAGTCTCCCCCATTAAGCCCCCGTGTATGAGATGTAGGACGGCTTCTGCTTCATAGTCCCGGGTTTCTGCGTGCCGCTCGGCTCGCTTATTGGCCCCCTGGGGCAGAGGAGGATCTGACATGTCCTTTCTCACGAACCTGGAGAGTTGCCCTATCTGAATAAGGGTCTCGATCTCATCTTTTAGGGCCCGACAGTCATCTATGTCGTGGCCGTGGTCCCTGTGAAAGCGGCACCACTTGCCCTTGTTCCCCTTTTTGCCTTGAGTGTTCATCTTTGGAGGCGGTGGGAGAAGACCCTCCTTCCCGACCTACATCAGGATGGCTGAGACACCCGCGTTGAGTGGAGTGAACTTCTCGAAGCGGGGAGGAGGGCGATGCTGGCCTCCGTTGTCTTTCTGGAGCTTCTTAGCTCCTTCTTGAGTGCCCTTCCGTTTGTTACCGGAGGACGATCCCTCAAGAGCAGGGCGGGTGAGAGCCTCTTCCGCTCGGATGTATTTTCCACTCCTAAGCAGGAATTCTGAGAAATCCCGAGGAAGCTTCTTGGCAAGGGATGCTCTGAGGTTGTCGTTAGTGACGTTGGATTGGAAGGCAGCAGAGGCCACGAACTGGTTCAAGGAGGCGATGGATCTGGCCTCCGCGGTGAAACTTTTAACATAGTCTCTTAACCGCTCGCCCTTCCTTTGATGAAGCAATAGCAAAGAGGTGCTCATCTTTTCAGCTCGATGGCTACTCACGAAGTGAGTCAGGAAGAGGCCTTCGAGCTGGTCGAATGAGAAGATGGAGGCTGGGGCTAGTCGTGAATACCATTCCCTTGTAGGCCCCTTCAGCGTGGACGGAAAGTTTTTGCAAAGAAGCGCGTCTGATGCCTGGTGGATCATCATGAGAGTTTTAAAACTCTCGATGTGGTTAGCGGGGTCAGACTCCCCGTTGTATGATTCAAAATGATGGGGCTTAAAGTTTTCTAGGACTGGTGCTTCCATTATGGTTCGGGTGAACGGAGGCCTGCTGGGGCAGAAATTCCTCGTCGTTGCTCTGCTACTCTGTCCAGTCAGCCAAGGCGCCTCTCCATCTTGTGGAGATCGCGGTAGACTAAATCTTTCCTTCGGTCATACCTTGCTGAAAGCCCGGGACTCGTCCTCGTGCGGAAGGGGACTGGGGGTGCAATGGCGATAGTTCAAGACAGGTTGAGGACTGGGAGTACGGCGTCGATAGCTTAGGGCAGGTTGAAGACTGGGTGCCCGCTGATCGTGGTCGGGAAAAAAATGAGGGCCCTCAGGACTACCTCTTGAAATTGCTAGAACAATTCCCTTGTGACAGGTGCTTCCCACTCTCGGTGGTCCCGTAGGGCGGGTCGACCGATTGGAGAGCACTTCTCCTTTGATGACACTGTGGTGACTCCCTCCGCCTCCTAGGAGAGCTGGATCTTCTATGATCGGGCTCTAGGGAACCGGATCGCTGGACCACTTTGGTGTTCTCGACGGGGTATCCCGTCATGGATCCACCTCTCATCCAAGCGGGTCCGAAGATCTATTCCATGCTGCCTTGGGGGACTGTGCAAGGCCATGGAGTCGGACGAGGGGTTATGTATCGACACATGGTCATGATGAGGAGGTTGTCCCTGTCAACTTCGGTGGGAGGGTCCCACAACAGCCCTTTGTGGCCCTTGGGGAGCCTGTTAGGGCTGTGGTTGCTAAGGAAGAGGCCATCAAGGCTTCGGTTGCAGGACGGGTTGAGGGAGAGACTGTCCAGGCTGTCGGATTTGTTGAGCGGGCTAATGGGGACCTCCTGGACTGGAGGAGGAAAAGGAGCAAAAGTGGATCTACAGTTAGAGGTCTTCGTCTTCCCCTTCTTTGGAGGCATCGCTCGAAGCTACTTTGGTTGATGAAATAGGATTGGATTGCTTTTTTTGTTTTCCACAGATGGCGTCAATCTGTTGCTGCTTATTTCTTGTATGGGAGCTAACATATGAATTTGTGGATTCTTGAAGGAAACAAGTAAGCAAACCTGTTGACTTTCACCAACGTGTTGACTAGTTTCTCGCCGCTGCAGTAAACCTTCACAAAGTTTGATACACCGGGATGGATCCCAGCGACAAAACCCTCAGACGCTCTTGTTAGTAATCTAAAAGATTATGAAAAAGCTTTATGTGGAAAAAGATTGATTACCTTGATACAGTGGGGGGAAAGGGATATTTATAGTTGCCTTAGGACTCAGATTCGAGATAAGGTTAAATCTCTACTTCCGGATGTTTATGGATAAGAAGGGAGTTTGACTTATTTCGTGATCAGATGGACTGTTTAAACCGTCTTTTAGGGATAACCATGAATTTGAATTACTCCTTATCTATCTGGGTTGGTCTGTAACAGGTCATTACCCATACCCAGTAAGACAAATCCGATTTCGGGCTATTAGGCTTTGAAGAAAGACCCAGTTCCCTATTCGGACCTGTTTGAAGGTGAAATTACTGTTTTACCCCCGAAAGCTTTAAGATTCGTGCCCGATTTGAACGTTTCCAATTTAATCCTATTTTTAGCCATATCAATTGTAATATTTCTTAGTGCAAGAAAAACATGAAATACTATTGTACTTTAGTGCAGTTGAATACCAGTTACCAGGAGAAAAAAGTAGTATTCAACCAACTAGTCAAACAAGAAAAGTATTTTTCTCGACATGATAAAACCATATATAGTTTGGACCTTTATCAGCTAAATACTCTTAACTTTGCTTAACCCCCCCCCCCCCCCCCCCCCCACCTTAATGTTAGGAATGTGTCTTGAGTACTCGTGGTTCTGATTAGAAAAAGGTAAGATGAAGCACAGAGGTCGAAGCGTCGAATAGAGTAGAAGAAAATGGAGCAGCAATAGTGAAAGCATAGTTGCAGTCGACTGTCCTAAGTTGCGGTCGACCGCACACCCGATCGCAGTTGTACTGGGTTTGGCCGAGAGATGGACGGTGGACCGGTCTTGTTTGACAGTCGACCGACCGCGGTGCTGTGTTCGTTTTGGGCCTCAATTTGTTAGGTCGTTTCAGCACAATCTTCAACTCCAAGTTAGATCGTATGGCTCCTATTCAGTTACTTCTTTTCCATATTTTATCGGACGACTGAGAATCAAGATTAGACCTAGGTTTCTCTCTATTCTTTTATATATGTTGTAAACTCCTCCAATACGAGAGTAGAGTACTTCAGAGATTCTTTTCTCGATTGCGAAGATAGGCTTGAGAGAGATAGTTCTTGGTGGGTGAATTTAATTCATTGTATTGAGTGAATCAGTAACTCCTTGTAATCTCTTCTAGTTGAATATTAGATCTCACTATATTTCTCTAGGATTAGGCAAAAGCTAACCGAGATAAATCCTCGTTGTGTTTCTATTTGGATTGGTGGATCTACTTGCTTGCTCAATTGATTCATCTCATCTCTTTGACTTCCTCATTGCTCTATTTAATTCCGCTGTGACAACGGGTGTTTGTTGACGCCCCAATCCCAACAACTGGTATCAAAGCTTCAGGTTGCCGAGTCCCTTTGTTAAGATGACAGGTCACAGTCTTTTGATGATCAAGCAGTTTGATGGAAAGATCAATTTCAATCTTTTGAAGGTTGACATGTATGATGTCCTTGTTCAAGAACGTTTGCAGTTAGCCGTTAAGAGGAAAGAAAGGCCATCCGATGTGAAGGAGGATGCGATGGAAGATATTCATGAAAGAGCCATAAGTTTGATCCGACTATCCTTGGCGGACGAGGTTAAGTGCAAATTTCTGGAAGAAACTGACGCGGCGAGTTTGTGGGAAAAAATTATAGCTGATTACTCTGGTTCGTCGTTATAAGATCAGATGCATTGGAAGAGGAAGTTGTTCCGTTTATCTATGAAAGAAGGTACCGATCTTCAAGACCACATTACTGAGTTCAATAAGATATTATCTAAACTTAGGGCGATCAACGCAGATGTGTATAAAGAAGATAAAGCTTTCAACCTGATATATTCATTGTCGAATTCGTACGAACTTTTATTAACTACCATACTACACGGTATATCTATCAAGGAGAGTATTTCGGTACGTGGTGTAATCAAAGCATTAAAGGAAGGTCAACTTAGGAAGGAGATCCATAAATCATCATCGGCTATTCCTACAAGTTATCTAGTAGTGGATGGTCCTTCGATGGGAAGACAAAGTGCTTTCCAAAATGATTCGAGCCGTTGCCGTTATTGCAAGAGGCCAGGGCATATCAAGAAAAATTGTTGGAAGTTGTAGAATCAGGAGAGCGCAAAGAACGGGAGTTCAATCGCTAATGTAGTTAGTACCTTTAGTTCAGGTGATTCATGGCTTCTTGTTTCAAATTATTTAGAAATGGATTCTAGTTGGCGTCTTGACTCAGGGAGTTCTTATGTAACGCACCAAATTTCTGCACCTGCTTGAGACTTTCACTGCGCGACTCTAATATTTCTGCACCTGCTCGAAAGGCAGGACCGGTACCTAAAAGGTGGGGAACGTCAGTAATTCTACTAATGCAATGCTGATAAGAAACAGTGATCTCTAAACTGGTAATAACAAACCATCTTCAATGTGAAAAGAAACGTGCATCCTAATTCCCTAGTGTTCGTGTATGTCATGATCTAACAATTAAATGCATCAATAACATGCATACTTCTAATGCAAGAAAGACTTTGGAACTCTGGATACGCATGCATCCCATACTACATATGTTCCAAAATCAAGCATGACCTAATCTGATGCACAAAACAAAGAATGCACACGATGCACCTACTCTAATGCAATTCATTTGGGAACATATGCATCCCATACTACATACTTCCCTAAAAATCAACTTCAATGGAAACTTATGCATCCCATGCTACATACTTTTCAAAGAGTTCACCTCTCCTGATTGTAGGGTTCAATCCCTCACAATGCATTCTATCCTTGTACTCATCCTGTTCCTAATAGATATCCGTGTCTGAGGAGGTTGTAGTCATTCGGTCTAGTCCCTTACTGCAGTCACTAAAGTGGTGGTTACATTTGCCGCTTAGTACCCGTGCACGGACCTTACTCAAAAATCCATGTCAAATCTTCCGGTATAAAACCATGTACCCAATGACGTCAATGATTCACATATAGAACAAAACCCACATTCATAGGAACATGACGGCCTCGAGAGTCAAATCCCCCTATCCGACAGGAGTTCCTCTCCCGTTCTTACCTGGCTCTCTGGGAAATAATAGATCGAGATACGAGACCCCTCAACTCAAAACCTGAGAACCAAATCCGTATCCCTACGACAGGAAAAGTACAACACCCGACTATGGTCTGCTAGTACTAATGCAATGTATATACACCATTCTAATCCAAAACTCACTCTAACCATTCAGGTGATAAGATTGTTCCCAAAACTCTGCCTATCGACCACTGGCCCCGGTGACGCAAGTCCTGCTCACCACTTCTCCTAGCTTGGAATCATCCCTCGCCATGGCCCGCGTTCATCCTTAACCAGCATGAATACAACTCGACGTCACCAACTTGGACGTCCAACGCCTCGGCGGAAGTTCACATCTAGGATCGATAGACGCAAGGTATCACCCTACCCTAATGACTAACTCGAGTCACAACAATCCTCCACAGGAGTCAACACCAACAAGACTAGCAAATAGACACCATTCATCCCCCAACAACGAGTCATCAAATCTTAGGTACAAAAGGGGAAAGGTTCTCCCAACACTTAGTCAAAACCATGACTAAACAACTACGGTGTTTCTACCTGAAACTTAAAAGGATCATAACTCCCACAATACAACTCAAATTTGTGTATTCAAGCCTAATCTAAAAAGGTAAAGACCTAGGCTACAACTCTCTAGTTGATCATCACCTCAGATTCAGTCATCTAAATCCTCAAAATATCCTCACAAGCCTCAGCCTGTGTACTTCATATACACTGGCTGCACCTTACCAATAGCATAAAACTGTACTTGCTCATCAGAATGATACAAATCCAAGTTCTGTGGAAAGGTGTAAATGTCCTCCAAAACTTTCTAGTTGATCACCAATCCAAATTGTTTCATTTGAATATCCTAAAATAGTCATTCCTCTCAGGTATACAGAACCACACATAAAGTATTACTCAAACAGAGCCTTCAGCATAAAATCTGGTTTATGTCCCAACTTGAAAAAATCATATTTATTAATCTACTCACATAAATTTCTTGAATTAGGGCTTCTTGGAAAGTTCTAGATGTCTACTACAAATTACTAGCTATACTCATTCTCCAATTTTGCTCATACAGAGCCATAAAAGTACCATCTTATCAGAGTATCAATACTTGCTGAGTTTTGCACAGTACATGCTCAAATATTCACTATAAATCACATACTCATCAAATGGTCATCAAATTTGCATTACAGAAATTAAACATCATCATGTACAACATGCAAAAAGTTTCACATCCAAATTCCAAGTAATCAAGGAGTTCTACTTGTTGTAAATATGCATAAAAGTTTTGCTGTTCTTCAGTTACTGTCTGGACTACCCTTGATTAATTAATTTTGAACATGCATCAAATTTCATCCAAATAATTTCAAGATTTTCCCGTAGAGTCTAGATGCATGCAAGATAACATGGTTAAAATTTCAAACATAGATCATGTGTCAATTAATTCTAAGAATTCCCACAAGTTTAGATATCACAATAGACAGACCCTGTCTCTTCCTTACGGCTTAGTCCTCAAAATCGATTTTATTAAAATATCAAATATCATCAGAAAATTCCGAAATACATTATGTAGCTTCCAGACATATATGAGATCATTCTGTATAAATTTTAAGATCAAACTCCAATTATTTTGTTCTCTGGAAATTCGGGAAAATGACATGCAGATCATGTTTTCTGTTTCCTCTTCCAGATTCTAACAATCTACTCCGAATCAAACAATCTCATACTACTATCACTCATTGCATGCAAGAAATTAAACAAGAATGACCAAGAACAAGTTCAGAGAACTCCCCACCCTTAGTTGGCTTGAGAATATGAGGTTTGTCTTGGCTTCCTTCTCCAAATCCTTCTCCAAAAAGCTTGAGAACACTTCTTTTTTTTTCTTTTCTGAAATTTCCAGAGCTCAAAGGGTGTGAAGGAGGGGTTTTATCAAGAGAGGAGTGAAGGAGAGGGGAGGGGGGAGGCCAGCCAAATAGAGGGGGGTAAGGGGGGGGGAGGGGGGTAGGGTGAGGTGGCAAGTGGTCTTTTTTCCAAACCATGGTTTCTAGCCCCTTGTTTTTAGAGAGGAAGCTTGGCTAAAATTTTTTGTCTTGATCAAGATCTAGATGAGAGATGAGAGGTTAAATTTGAGTGCATGCAAGGAATATCAATTATAGTACCATACAATTACATATTTGCATGTGCACAATACTCAAAACTAGTATATGTACTAGTATCGGTTCTTCTCATTCTCGTGCACCATCAAGAAAGAAACCATCCACAAGAAATGCCCCACAAATCAAAATGCGCCTCATCATTCATACATATATAATCAAGCAAAACACTGCAATATATATATATATACTAGGTGTGCCCGTGGGCACGTGCCTACGGCACGTATTCGGAACAATACTACAAATGAAAAATCTTGTAAACAGTAAGAGATGATTTATATAGATGTTTATTTGTTAGTAGAAGTTGATGTATTGATGTACTTTGAAGTAGGATTATGAAGTGATCTTGATGTTTATTTGTTTGTATATTGCAGGATTATTTGTTAGCAACTCGGGATTCAAAAATAGTATTGTGAATCTACAACAGTAGTGAATCGAAAATTTCTTACTACGTGTGACTTGAGCATAAGAGATTTCTTTTTTGATTTGGAGTCTTAACATAAGTAGCAATTCATTTTCTAACTGCATGAGTTACGGTTAACACCTTAAACTGCATAAGTTAGTTCTCCCTTGTTTGATTTTTTATGTAGTTAACCATGTATGAACATAAAAGAGAAAATTTGTTGTGATGTATACGTGAAGTGAAATTGCAGCAAAGTAGATCAAGATACAATTTTACAGCTACAAAAATCCAAAATACAGGGATTAAACATCGATTTGTCCATAAAAGCACGATCAAGCGAGTTAATTAAAGATTTGCAACTATCTTTTAAATCAGCAAATACCCAAATATTAAAATAAATATAATGCAAAATTGCATATTAAAAAAAACATTCTAATCAAAATTAATTCAGTGAAGCATTCTAATCTAAAACAATTACTCAGTGTAGTATAATACAATCAGATCAAATATGGTAATTCAAAAGCAATTAAATGGAAGTGAATGTTATTGAGTTATGAAAGCATAATCCGAAAAAAAAACATAATTAAAAAATTGAAATAATAAAAAACAAGCATAATTCGAAATTGCATAACCAAAAAAAAAAAAACATTCACTGTTTTTTTTTGTTGACATGCCTGGGTAAAAAAAAAGAGAGAAGAAAGAGGGAGAATTATGGAAACGGAGAAAAGATGGAGAAGAGAGAGAGAGAGTGTGTAATATCCCGGACGGATATTAACTCGTATAAAATACTATTTTATTATTATTTCATTTTAATTCCAAAATTAAATTATTTTGGTGATTTTTCGCCGGTTGCCCACAAATAGTGTCTACGCGCATATATCAGTCGGTGTACACCCGAAGCTCATCAAATTGATAGCGCGATCCTCCAAATTAATAATAAAGTTTATTTTATTATTATTTTCAAAATTAAACTATTTTATGAAGATTATATAAGGAATTTTTAGTATACACATACATATACACATACATACAATTGTATGATACTTAGTACATCATACAAAATATGTAGCATATACTCAAGGACAATGTACTCATCCTTGTCATGACAACTTAGTAAGATAGTTAGGGTTTGATTAAGAGGCTTAAAGTAGGGTTTGTATGCATGAGAAGAATTAAACCCCTTCTAGAAACCTTATCCCTTCACCATGCCTCCACCTCACCATACCTACACCTAACCCCTCCTCCACCTAGGGCATGGCCGACCTCAACTTCTTCTTGGGGTTTTTGTGCAAATGTGAGTGCACATTTACACTTACCCTCTCCTATCCCCTCCTATAAATACCCCCTCCTTCTCCTCCTTCTCTCATTTTAGAAAACAAAAAGAAAGAAAGAAAGGAAAGAAAAAGAAAGAGAGAATCTCATACTAACAAGAGAGTTTTCTTGTAGGTTTTTCCTAAGAGTTCTAGGAGCTAGGGGAAGGAGAAGGTTAGCTAGCAAGTCCTTCCAAAAGAGACTAAGGTGGGGGGTTCTCCACATTTTCTTTGTTTGTTTGCTTGTTTGTTTGTATTGTGTTTTGACGACTTCTCCTATCTTCTTGTTTTGTTTTCTTTTGTTTTTTGGGGTTGTTCTTGTGATGGTGTGTTGTTGTTGTTGTGAATGTGGTGATGAATAAAAGAAAGAAAGTAGTAGTAGTACCTACTAAACACATAAAGATCACATCTTTATAATTGTAGTTGTTGTTTATGTTTGTTGTTGGACTAAAATGGCATAATGCATATGAACTTGCACATACAACCGATTGGGGATTGTAGGACTTGTAGGACTTGATATGAACTATACATAAGCATATGAACATTCTTATACAACCATTTTAGTTGTAGGACTTGTATTGAACTTGGACAAAATAATAATAAGCATATGTTGGATGAAGGTTCTTACCTCATTTTATTATTGTAGTTTTTTTTCTTAAATAAAAAGTTCTTTTCTTTTATAATCACTAGTTGTAGAATAAATAAAAAGATCCTTTCTTTATTAATCACTAGTTGTAGAATAAATAAAAAGATCTTTTCTTTTATAATCACTAGTTGTAGAATAAATAAAAAGATCATTTGTTTATTAATCAGTAGTTGTAGAATAAATAAAAAGATCTTTTCTTTTATAATCACTAGTTGTAGAATAAATAAAAAGGATCTTTTCTTTTATCACTAGTGATAATAAAGACTAGTAGGCAATTAAGAAGTAGCTTGTTTAAATAAAAATAGTAGTAGTATGTTGATTAAAATGAAGTAGTAGTAGTAGTAGATAGTTGTGTTATGTTCTTGATTAAAATAAAGTAGTAGTAGTGGTAGATAGTCATGTGTTATGTTCTTGATTAAAATGAAGTAGTAAGTAGTAGATAGTTGTATGATATGTCCTTGGTTAAAATGGAGTAGTAGTAGTAGTAGTAGATAGTTGTAGATGTTTATTTTATGTTCATAAAGTAAATACCATGCTAAGATTATATTAGATTAATTTAGATATGCTTAGAATGTTGTAGGACTTCTTCTAAAAATACCTAGCATGATTAAGGATGCTTAGAATGTTGTAGGATTTCTTCTAAAAAATACCTAGCATGTTTAATGATGCTTAGAATGTTGTAGGACTTCTTCTAAAATTATCTATCATGTTTTTATGCTTAGAATGTTGTAGGATGCTTTCTAAAATTACCTATCATGTTTTAGGAATGCTATTTTTATGCTTAGAGTGTTGTAGGATGCTTTCTAAAATTACCTATCATGTTTTAGAAATGCTATTTCATGCTTAGAATGTTTGAGGATTAATTCTAAAATTGCCTATCATATGTAGGAATGACATACATGTTGTAGGTTTCTTTCTAAAATTACCTATCATGTTTTTATGCTTAGAATGTTGTAGGATTCATTCCTAGAGTTTCCTACCATGTTTAGATTAGTTTAATTATGCTTAGAATGTTGTAGGATTCATTCTAAGAATTTCCTACCATGTTTAGTAATTTATTTATACTTAGAATGTTGTAGGATTCATTCTAAGAGTTTTCTACCATGTTTAGATTAATTTAATTATGCTTAGAATGTTGTAGGATTCATTCTAAGAATTTCCTACCATGTTTAGTAATTTATTTATGCTTAGAATGTTGTAGGATTCATTCTAAGAGTTTTCTACCATGTTTAGATTAATTTAATTATGCTTAGAATATTGTAGGATTCATTCCTAGAGTTTCCTACCATGTTTAGATTAATTTAATTATGCTTAGAATGTTGTAGGATTCATTCTAAGAGTTTCCTACCATGTTTAGATTAATTTAATTATGCTTAGAAAGTTGTAGGATCCGTGATAAAATTACTTACCAAGTTAGAAGTATATATACATATATACTTAGGAATGTTGTATACTAGTAGTTACCCATGCTCAGTAAGACATTCATGTTTAGTAGTTATTCATGCTTAATAAAGATTCATGCTTGGATGATAGTAGAAAAGTTGTATACCATGTTAGTTTAATTGTAAGGAAGTCATATGCCATGCTAGATAAGTGGTAGAAAAGTTGTATACCATGCTAGTTAATTGTAGGTAAGTGGTATACCATGCTAGTTTTAATTGTAAGTAAGTTGTATGCCATGCTAGCCTAATTGCAAGTAAATTGTATGCCATGCTAGTTTAAATTGTAAGTAAGGTGTATACCATGCTAGATTAAATGAATACTCATGTTTACATGATACCCATGCTTAGATAAGTATTTGTTCATGCTATGTTAGTAGATGATAGTGCTTAATCCTTATTCATGCTAAGTAAGTAGGTGTCACGCTAATCATGTTAAGTTAATGATATCCATACTATGATATTCATGCTTAGATTAAAGAAACTACCCATGGTTAGTTGTAGTGATTTTATGTTATGTTCTATACCATGCTAAAGTTCAAATACATGCTTAGAATGTTGTAGGATTAGTGTTAGAAAACCTACTATGCCTTGGAATGTTGCATGTTCATACTAGTTATATATACATGTTTGGGTTGGGGTGATTAGTCATGATAAGTAGTAAGCTTTCATGCTCAAATTATAACCTATGCTTGTCTATAGTGGACTTCATGTCTAGGTCGTAGTGATTTTCATGCTTAAGCTCGATGTAAGCACAAGCATTAATCATATTCATACTTAGGAGTATCATGGTGAGTGGTTGTGTTATATGATTAGATTGTCGTAGGAAGATTCTTGCAATTGTATGCCATACTTAAGGCGCTATAAGTTGAAGTAATAAGGATTGGGAAGACCACTAGTGATAGTTAGTTCGATAAAGGCTGTTATGTCGCCTTCGGATTCTTCCTTAGTACACTACAAGGAATTTGACATATAGTGACAGCAAAAATCCGTGGGTAAAAGGCAAAAAACCGTAGGTATAGCCCGTAAAACCTATACCAACGGACATATTTTTCCGTCGTTTTTAATTAGCTATGCCCACGGCAAAATGCCGTCACTATAGCCTATAGCGACGGTTTTTTCACCCGTTGGACAAAACCTCGGTGTTATACCCACGGTTTCGTATCCGTTGGTATAGGTTTTAAAGACACCTTTTGCTTTCCTATACCCACGGTTGAAACTCCATTGCTATAGGTTTTAGCAATGGTTTTAGCATCCAATTATTTGAATATATACCCACCGTATTTATTCCTGTTGGTATAGTTCTTTTTGTGCGGTCCGTTGGTATAGGTTTTAGCAACATTTTTTACACATACCCCCCCTCCAAATTTTACGGATAGGTCATAATTTGCTCTATACACAATTTTTTCTTATTAATTACGCTTATGATAATTTAATGTATTCTTTTATAATATTAATCCAATTATAAACTAAGAATACAATAAAATAAATAAATGTGTTTATGAAACAAAATTAAATAAAATTAAACTTCAATCATATTAAAAATAAATAAAGTATTACAAGAGTGTCGATTACAAAATAGTTGAAAAGTCAACCTAAGAGTACCATACTGACATATAATAAACATATAAAGTCTTGTAACAATCTCATCCACTCAATTTCTAAGTTTGCTCCATCAAGAAAAAATTAGCTTCTAATCCTCACCTGCAAATAACAAAAAGAACAAATGAATCACAACATAACTCAACATAAGAAATATTAAAAATTTCAGTAAGAATTAGTTAAAACTAATTAGATACCATCTTCAATATCTTCATTAGTGTTTGGATTTAAAGAATGTGTCTGGTCAGGGGCACTTGAAGCATCTGTAACCTATTAAAAATAAAATACAGCTTATAGACTCTTCTTAATAAATATTTCCATCATTCATTAAAGAAAAAAATTTATGGAAAAAAAGACATTACAAATGCAATACATTAGAATTAAACATATGAAAAATCAATAATAAATACAAAAATATCTCATACAAAACATAACATTGAAATATGAACTCCAAGAGTAAAATATAATAAACCTGTCTTGCAGCCTGTATAATGTCATTCACATCTTCTCCAGAGAATCGATTATGAATCAACGACAGAACATTTGTCAACAGGCTTTCCACTTGCTTAACTCTATTACGTAACTCTTGATTTTCAGACAAAGAAACCTTCTGTTTTTTAGGCTTAGGAATCTTGCCCATACAACGCACACGTCCTCTCTTTTCAGGCCCTTGTACTTGGGAATATGTGTCATCCTTCCAAGGCATATGACTTTGTGTATTTTGGGTTGATTGAGATGTTCCAGCTTCATTATTGTGTTTGTTTTGTTCAACCTGAAACATTACAAATATTAGATTCTGCAATTAGAAGAGAAAAAATGTGAAATTTGTTCATATGGGGATAAATGTGAAGAATAGAACTACTATTACTACTGCAATTACTACTACTACTACCACCACCATAGATAATCCTACAAGTTGTCCATCTCTTCAGAAAACTTCAAAAAAACCTTATGAATACCACCTCAGACATTCATAAAAAAAGTGACATGGTCTTAAAACTTTAAAATAATTAGTTAATATGGTCCTCCTCCCTATTCCATAGATAATTGGTATTTTGGGACCTGCAAACAAGATTGAACCTTCCTGCTGCTCCTATCTGTACTCCATTTACTTGTCCAGTAGCCTGCTCTTTCATTTTCACACTTAATCATACAATCAATTGACAGTGACCAACCATAGCACCTCAATAATAATAAGTTGTCCAAGCTAACTTACTGCAGGGAAGCTCCTATAAGCAGTAACAGCAACAGTCAGCAGAAAAAGATGCAAACTCAAGCTGTTCCAAATAAAATATCTAAATAGCTCCACCGCATGTGGCTATGACAACCAGCAATTACTGGCTTCTGGTCATATAAACCCACCATTCAAATAGGATCCTAGAGGATCCAATTGCAGATCCAATAAATAGTCATACAATTCAATCATTCATACTAATATTCTATAGATCTTTGATTCAGATTTTGAACTATCGAAATCCAATATTATTACAAAGGGTTCTCTTAAGGGACAATTCTTAACTATCATGCCAGGATACTTCTATCAACCACATGTCTGGTATGATGGTACTTATGTTAAAGTAGTATTTTAGAGTTTTTCGTGTATCAGTGTCCATGTTCTTTTTCAAAATTTGAAATTTTCATATTGCTTATGTAAGAGATTCAATAATATGGTATTTGGTATCAAAAATATGATATTTGCCTATGTAACAGAAACCTTATGAATACCACCTCAGACATCTAAAAAATCTTATGAATACCATTTAGAGTATCATTTTCACTTCCAGAATTTGGTATTTAATAGTTCATAGTTTGCAAGATGACTAATGGAAATTTCTGTTCAGTTATTAGTTATGAAAATGCAGGTATATAGCTGATACCTTAGCCTGTTTCTCTAAAGAAATGGACTATGAGCTGATAACTGATAGCTTAGCAGGTATATATTCTACTATTACTAACTTCAAATCCATTTCCCATATGTCCACAAGATGTTGAAATTTTTGTATATTTGATTTCTTTGTTAATACTGGTGCAGGGTCATAACTTGTTCAGTGGCAATATTATAGTCACAACAACACTGCACTGCACTTAGCAAAGTTAAATTTTAGTCAGCCCATCATTCCAGACTGAAACAATTCAAAACACAGAGTACCACTCCAGATCTTATTAGCACGATCCCAACAATTGTTTCTGAAAATCATAATAATGCATATGATGTACTCTTTGCGAAACATTAAAGACAAGCGGAAGTCAATGAGCCAGAACACAAACTGGGATAACTTACACCCTAGTCAAGCCATAGAAATTTATATTTAGAGCAAAACCTGGTTCTATGTCTCCAGTCCAAGCCAAGCCAAGTCAATAATTGCCCTAGATTCCGGGAAAAGATTGACAACAATTGCTAATCGTCCATCAACCAAAACACCACCTCTTCATGTACAAGGAATTTTATGCAAAAGAAGATATTACAGTGAAACCTAGAAGGCCTAAGCAGGTAGCGAAACCTACCATTTCAATCATGCTGGCATGCTGCCAAAGCTTGTCTAACCAAAAGAACCACTATCCAACATCATCTGAACTATGATAGTGTTAAGATACGGAGAGAAAACATAAATTAAAAAAATCTGACATGCCTTCATTTTCGGAACTATTAAACCAATTAGCTAACTGAAAATAGATTGACAAGCTAATTTCCCCTCGTAAAAGTAAAATCACAAGAGAATAAAGGTGACAGAAGTTTAAAGGTCCTAATGAGAATGTGACAACTAGAGGATTTTAGATGGACAATAATTATAGAAGTAATGGTCCATTAAAGATTAAAAAAAGACATACCCAGGACCACTAAGAAAGTATCAGTTAGCCTTACAAAAAGAAATTAAGGTAGTCAGCTATTTAGACACAATTATGAATTTTGCAACAAAGTGTGCAGATAAATACAAATCAAGATGAATGATGTAACCATCATTTAAAGTAGCCAACATGTAGTTTAAATGGCTTGACCAATTTGGAACAGAGTTTATAGCTATTTATAGAGCACAAGGTACAATTTGATGATGAGTAAGAAACTCATTACTCAAAAATTTTATCCACAGACCTTCCAAACTTACAGATCAAGATGAAATGTGTGGACCACCAACTAGAGTGGTCGACCATGTAATTTTAGTTGATCACTACATATTTTAATTAGAGTGGTCGACCATGTAAATAAGGTGTATCTGTTCCAATTTCTGGTTTCCATTTCCAACTCAACTTTGATCAATTTTGCGAACCATATAAAGGCTTAGACTATTAAAAAGGAAGTAAATAGTATTCACTGAAATTAAATGGAGAAGAAGAGTTCTACCAATCAAAGGAATTTCAACTCATTCTTTTTAAATGTATTCAATCAGAGGACCTAGATACTTTATTTTTTCTTCCTAGGATGGCAAAAGGCCACCTCGTTTAATTTATGAGAACTGACTTAAACGAAAATTAAATTACTAACTTGACTGAGCTTCAAGTTCTGGAAATTGAAAATGGAAATTTAGTATATATAGAATTTATAAGGATGTGTGTACTGTTCTTTTCTTTCCTCTACTTTTATCTTTTGCTTCTGCACTTTGGGCAATTGCCTTGACCAATAATGGAAAAAAAAGAATTTCCAAATTACCAAGAATCCATTTCTTACAATATCCTTTGTATAACAGGAGACTGCACACAATTGTTTGCCATATCCAGCTTCCTCAATAGCTAACATTTGATACCATAAAGAGAAATTAATATAATATATTTGTAATAATAATGATCATACATTTCCTCTAATAAAGTTTGTCATGTCATAAACAAAAATCATGAGCACACCATAAGAAAGGATGAAATATCTACTTGAAACTAAAAGGAACTTTCAAAACTCTTTTATGATCTAGTGCAAGTTGATGCGGGGAATCTCAGATGTGGCCCCATTGGTAATATTCATGATATTATCTTGTTTGAAGTTGAAATGGAAAGAAGAAAGCAAGATATATATCCTACTACACCACATAGTACATGCATCTTGATACCAAAATTGGTAACTGTTATTTGGCATTTTACTATATATCCATGATATAATCTGAACATTTTACTGTATAATTCTGCTATGTAGTAATTGAGAAATTATAATGCATCCACTTTCGCTCTGGACGCTACATAAGTTGTCTTAAATATTTTGCATCTTCGTCAGTCATAAGCCTTTTCTGTAAATATTATAGGCAAAAATATAACTACTCTTCAATTACCACTAAACACAAGTGGTATGCTGTATAAATAAACTTTAAGCCAGTTTAAATTCAATGGAGCTTAGATTAAACAGAGAAGTAGGCAAGAAAATCTAACTACACTTACATCCTAAGAAAAAGAAGGTAAATGTTTGATTCGTGGTCCTCACCATTCAAAATTCAAAGTCAATTCATGAAAACTTTTCCTTAGAATATGAATGAGCCTAATCTAGTATGTGTCAGAATGGGATCCATAAGAAAAACCGGGACTCAGTATCTAACAACTTGGTCATTTGATGGAAAGGACAAGGAGCAAATATGCTAGGAATCTATGGCAAATTGGTCACAGCGATAAAGATTCCAACTGGTATCACCAAACTCTCTAAATTAATAAACAATAAACAACAACATGGAAATCAAAATTCATCAACTAAAGGGGAAGCACCCAGATTCATACCTAGGGTTTGCAAAATTAATCAAAAATAGATGGCCGCGGGTGATGGTGGAAGCGGTGGGTGACGGCGGACAACGAAAGACGACGGCAGATGAAGAAGTGGGCGACGGAGGTGGGTGGCGGTGGGTGACGGAGGAGGAAAACGGCGGGAGGAAGACACTGCTGCGATGGCGAGGGAAGACAACGGCGGCGTGGAAGACTGACGATGGCAGCCACGTGGAAGACCGACGACGGCGACTTCGAAGACTGACGACGGCGATGCGATAATGGGGATTCGGGTGTGAGAGATAGAGTGGAGAGAGAGAGATGGGTGTGAGCGTGAGAGCTGTATAAATTGGGGGTATTTGAGAATTGGTGGTAAAATGAAAAAGTTGGGGGTAAATAAATTATAGAATATACCCACGGTGTTTTATCCCGTTGGTAAAACTTATAGTTACGAATTAAAAACTCTAAAGCTATACGATACCTATACCCACAGCTTATTATACGTCTGTAGGTATACAATGTCTATACCCACGGTTTTAGTGATCCATCACTATAGGTGTCCGTTGGTATATGGCAAATTTCTTGTAGTGGTAGAATACCGACCATAGAATATTAGTAGACTCTTCTGTTGCTTCTAATAATAGGAGATCAAGTTTGCTAGTAGCACGTTTGGTTGCTTTTAAGATTGATTACCTGTATGGTTGTTTGCATATGGTTGTGCTCGTACGTGGCTCGACTGGCCCGTACGTAGCTGTGGGTCTCATACGTAGCTTACTTGGCTCGTATGTAGGTTGTTGTCTCGTACGCGGCTCGACTGGCCCGTGCGTAGCTGTTGGTCTCATAAGCGGCTTATTTGGCTGGTATGTATGTGGTTATCTCCTACGAGGCCCGCCTGGCTCGTAGGTAGTTATTGTTTCATACGTAGCTTATTGGCTCGTATGTGGTTGTTACTCGTGTATAGCTTGTTAGCTAGTACACAGTTCGTTGTGCTCGTCTAGAGTGATATTACCACCCTAAGGGCAATCGACCATCAAGACATATGTTTTCTTACCCTAAGGAACTGTGGAGGAGTCACTCCTTGTGTACCGTCGAATCTTAACCAGGGTAGGTTAATCGAGGACCGGAGTATAGACGAAATCCAAGTCTAGGATAGCGGCATGCATGTATATTCGCACGGCCAAAGTCTTGGATCGATGAGCCACGAACCGGATCCTGAGGGATTCTGGTAAGTCTAGGTTGAGCAGCCTAGTAGAGTTGCCTTGCGAAGTCTACTTTAAAGGCCTAGCATGTTGTGTTTATAATATTGTCATCCCTAGGATTGTTCGAGTCAGGGACATCATTAGGATAGTCACTTACAAGGATCATTTTACTTAAACCCTTTTGCTGGGAGAGAGGAGTCGGTTGTAGGGGGGCCCTTACACTTGTTGATTCTTGATTTTGATGATCACAACACAATGCAACATGTGTCTATGTTATACAGCTGACATTGCAGTGCAGAGACTAAAGACAATTCTAGCTGAACAAACAAACAAGCTCAAACAGATACAGATGAAGAAGACAAGGATCAAGTTTTAATTCAAGACTCAAGACTCAAGACTTCAAGCTCAAATGTGTTATAAACATTGTATTTTATTTTCTTGTTGAGTCTTAGTATGATGTAAAGCCTTGTCAACACACACACACACACTCAAAATTTTACAATGTGTGTCTCTTAAAAACCCCCAAAAATAAGTCAAACCAGTTTGAAGAATTTTAACTTTTAAGTACCAGTCGACTTAAGCTTTTGCCAGTCGACTTAAGCTTTTGCCAGTCGACTGATAAGTACAAAACTGTTTAAAATTATTCAAACTCTGATCAGTCGACTCATATGGCAACCCAGTCGACTGTTCGAGAGCTTTTGACCGTTTTCTGATTTTCAAAATCGAATTTTTTCAAACTCAAAAGTTCTGATCCGTTGGTTGACAGTTATGTAACTGCTTTCCAACGTTCAGAGGATCAAAACTCTTTATATAGAGTTTCATATCTCTCTGAAAAGAACAACTTAACACAACTTGATTTCATATACTTCTGAGCATTCTAGTGAAAAACTTTCTAAGAGATTTTCTGTGAGAAACAAAGCTTTAAAAGTTCATACACTTTGGTTCTCTACATTCAGTCCAGTATAGCATTGAATTCGCTCTGGACTGAGTATAGAAGTCAACCTTGTGATTTAGCCTCGTGCATCAACACATACACCAACAAGGCTATAGGTTGATTGTAAAAATTCTTCTTGTACTTTTGCTCTCGGTTGGAGAGTGGTTGTTGACTCTTGGTTGTAGAGTCGGTGTCGTTTCACTCTTGGTTGAAGAGTGGGCCTGCTTTCTCTGGTTGAGAGAAAGGACTACGGGTTAGACAAGGTTGCTGTCGTAACGCCGTAGGGTATTCTTGTAATTTTTTCAAGAATAGTGGAAATCTCAAGTGGGTTGCTTGAGGACTGGATGTAGGTCGGGAGGACCGAACCAGGATATATCTTGTGTACTCTGTGATTGATTATTTTGTGTTTGCATTTACTTTTGCTTAATTAAGTTCTGCAAAACTTGTCTGGCCAGTCGACTCAGATTCGTATCAGTCGACTGATCAGTCTCGTATTAGTTGTTCTCTTTGTTTCTTCAGTCGCCTGCCTTATCTATAAGTCGACTGCATCGAGAGTTTAAATTTCTTTTATTTTCGCTATATCAGTCGACTGGTTCACCACTAGGTCGACTGTGCCGAGAGAAATTATTCATTCCGCAATTTATTTTTGACAAACACTATTCACCCCCCCCCCCCTCTAGTGTTTGTTGCTCAGCCTACAGGATCCTACACTTGGTATCAGAGCGAGGTTACAGGCTATGGCAACTACTTCAAATACAAATCAGTATCATGAAGGGCAATCTACACAACGGCCACCACTATTTGATGGAACGAACTACAATTATTGGAAGTGCCGAATGCGAATCTATCTCCAATCAATCAACTATGAGATATGGCAAATGACAGAGACGGAATATACTGCCCCTACCATTCCATATGCACAATGGAATGATGATCAAAAGAGTCAGACTATGAACAATGTCAAAGCAATGAATGCTTTATTTTGTGCACTAACGAAGGAAGAATTCAACCGTGTATCCAATGCTACAACCGCATATCAAATTTGGCATACACTCGAGGTAACACATGAAGGAACAAATAAAGTAAAAGAGTCTAAAATTTCTGTTCTTGTCCACAGGTTTGAGATGTTCAGAATGAAGGACAATGAGACTGTGTCTGAGATGATTACAAGATTCACAGACATCACAAACTCTCTTGTGGCGCTTGGAAAAACTTATACCCAAGCAGAGATGGTTAGAAAAGTTCTACGAGCACTCACTCCAGAATGGGAGAAGAAAACCACAGCAATAGAGGAAGCGAATGATTTGTCAACACTTACTCTCGAGAATCTTGTTGGTAATATCATGGCATATGAGGTACAACTTGAAGATCGAAAGAAAGATACTGAATCACACCAAGCAAAGAAGAAATCATTGGCTTTTAAAGCCATGACTGACTCAGAAGATGAGGAAGAAGATGAAGAAGAAATAGCAATGTTCACTCGGAAATTCAAGAAGTTCTTAAAGAAGGGTAAGTTTCATTCTAAAATTAAAGATTCTAATGACCCTCCTACATGTTTCAGGTGCAATAAAATAGGTCACATGAAGAAGGATTGTCCCTTAGAAAATGCAAAGAACAAGGAAAAATCATCCAACTTCAAGAAAGACAAATATCCAAAGAACAAATTTGCCAAGAACAAAAAGGCCTATCAAGCCACATGGGATGATAGTGATTCATCTTCCGAAGAAGAAACGGATGAAAATAACGAAGTGGCAAATGTAAGTTTTATGGCTGCACAAGAACATGTAAGTAATGATTATGATTCCGAAGATCTTCTTGATGCTTTTAATGAAATATTCCAGGAGTTAAAGAAAGAAAAGATTAGAGTTAAGAATCTTGAGAAAGTGAATCAAACACTTAATCAAGAAAATCTTAACCTTGATAAGGAAGTAAAATCCTTAAATTCTCGCATTGCAAGTTTAGATACTGATCTTGAAACTCTCAAAAAGAATTATGAAGAGATTTCAAAGAATGTGTCTAAATTTAACAAAGGCAAAGAGAATTTAAATGATATGCTTCATCATCAAGTTACATCTAGTCAAAAATTTAGACTTGGTTTTAAGAAATCTTCTATAAAAGAATCTCCTGTTTTAAACACTAGTAAGAATAAGTCAGCATCTATTTCTAGTGTTACACACAAGTTATATGATTTCTTTGCAAAACCAAAGGTTGTTAAATTCAGTGATAAAAGTAATACTAACATTCGGTTAAGTCGACTGAACCATACAACCAGTCGTCTGTCTAGAGAAAGTGGATCTTATTCCACGAGATCAAAACCTCTTATAAGTCGACCTAGTGCATCTACCAGTCGACTGATGTACACCAACAGTCGACTGAGCAATACTGGTAAGTCGACTGGACAGAACAAACTAGTATGGGTTCCAATCAGTCTTAATCAGAATGATAGAATTGCTTATATCAATTCTTATATACTGAATGTGTGTAATTCTACCTATTATATTCCTGCTTATGGAGGAAGATCAAACTCTTCATGGGTTTGGTTTCACCCAAACTAATGTGCTTTGGACCCAATAAAAAGGGTACCATATTTACCTTAAATTTTTTATAGGTACCCAAGAAAGAACGCTGGATATTAGACAGCGGATGTTCAAAACACATGACAGGGCATGCCAACCTACTATCCACCATTCGAAATTTAGATGGAGGAACCGTCACCTTTGGAGATAACAACAAAGGCAAAGTCATCGGTATTGGCATGGTCGGTAAAATATCTAACCCTATTATAGAAAATGTACTATTGGTTAATGGTTTAAAGCATAATCTCTTAAGTATTAGTCAATTGTGTGATAAAGGTTATAAAATAGTTTTTGAAAAAGATGCATGCTTAATTTATGATTCTACTATGCAAAATGTTGTTTTTCAAGGATTTCGTAAAAATAATATTTATGAATTGTGTTTGAATACAATTGATTTTTCAAATGATTTTTGTTTAATAGCCTCTAACAATGAATCTTGGTTATGGCATCGAAGATTTGGACATGTGAACATAAAAAATCTCTCAAAATTATCTAAATATAACCTAGTTAAAGGACTGCCAAAACTATCCTTTAAAAAGGATAAGTTATGTGATGCATGTCAACTAGGAAAACAAATCAAATCCACTTTTAAAACAAAAGACGTAATCTCTACTAGTAGGCCACTTGAATTAATTCACATGGATTTATTTGTCCCTACTAGAGTTGCTTCTTTAAATAAAAGTAGATATGTGTTTGTTTTAGTAGATGATTTTTCAAGATTCACTTGGACATTCTTTTTAAAACATAAAAACGATGCTTTTGAAGAATTTGCACATTTTTGTAAACGTGTTCAAAATCAAAGATCTCTAACCATAGTCACTATTACAAGTGATCATGGTGGAGAATTTGAAAATGAAACTTTTACAGAATATTGCAACAAGAATGGTATAACACATTCATTTGCATTTCCTAGAGCTTCACCACAAAATGGAGTGGTTGAAAGGAAAAATAGGACTTTGCAAGAATGTGCACATACTATGCTTGTTGAAAGCAATCTATCAAAGCATTTTTGGGCTGAAGCTGTTGCTACAGCTTGTTATGTTTTGAATAGAATTCTTCTAAGACCTAAACTAAAGAAGACTTGTTACGAGTTATTTTTTAATAAAATTCCTAAAGTCTCTTACTTTAAGACATTTGGTTGCAAGTGTTTTATTCTAAACACAAAAGATAATTTAGACAAATTTGATCCTAGATCTAATGAGGGTATCTTTTTGGGATACTCAAATAGGAGTAAAGCATATAGAATTTTCAATAAGTCTACAATGACTATTGAAGAATCAATGCATGTTACATTCGATGAATCCTTACCTTCATCAACATTAAATAAAGATGATGAAACTGAGTTATCACCTTTAGATAATGTGATTAAATCCTTAGAGCAAACTAATCTGTCTGATAAGTCGACTGATAAGGTCTCCCAGTCGACTAACGTAAAGCAGTCGACTGAAGAACAAGTCAAGTCGACTGATCCGATTGTGATATCTTCAACTTTACCAAAGTCATTTGTTGAAGTTAAAGATCATCCTCATGACTTAATAATTGGTGACATCTCCCATGGTATTCAGACACGTTCACATGTTAATATGATCTCTCATACAGCATTCTTATCGGATTTTGAACCGAAAAAATATACAAGAAGCTTGTGAGAATGAATATTGGATGAATGCCATGCAAGATGAACTAAACCAATTTATAAGGAATGATGTATGGGATTTAGTTCCTAGACCTCCTGATCAGACTATCATTGGTACCAAATGGGTATTCAAGAATAAGTTAGATGAATCAGGACAAGTTGTAAGGAACAAGGCTAGATTAGTTGCCCAAGGATATAATCAAGAAGAAGATATAGATTTTGATGAAACATATGCTCCTGTTGCTAGACTAGAATCTATTCGTATTTTATTATCTTTTGCTTGCTTTATGAATTTTATACTTTATCAAATGGATGTGAAAAGTGCTTTTCTTAATGGGTTTATTAAGGAAAATGTTTATGTTAAACAACCACCAGGTTTTGAACATGAACAATTTCCAGATCATGTTTATAAATTGAAAAAGGCTTTATACGGTCTTAAACAAGCACCTCGTGCTTGGTATGATCGTTTAAAAACTTTTCTTTTAGAAACAGGATTTGAAATAGGTAAAGTAGACACTACCTTGTTTATCAAAAGAGTTGAGAATGATATCTTAATCATACAAATATATGTTGATGATATAATTTTTGGTTCTACAAATAATAATCTATGTCAAGAATTTGCTAATACCATGAAAAATGAATTTGAGATGAGTCACATGGGTGAACTCAATTATTTCCTTGGATTGCAAATTAAACAATCCTCAAATGGCATATTTATCAATCAAGGCAAATATGCAAAGGAATTACTCAAACGTTTTCACATGGATAGTACTAGTAGTAAATCCACACCTATGGCTACTAATACTACTCTTGACAAAGATTTATTAGGTAAGAGTGTTGATCAAAAACTCTATCGAGGTATGATTGGTTCACTCTTATATATTACTGCAAGTAGACCAGATATTATGTTCAGCGTATGTTTATGTGCTAGATATCAATCTAGTCCTAAAGAATCTCATTTAAAAGCAGTGAAACGAATTTTAAGATATATTAAAGGCACATCTGAATATGGTTTATTTTATCCATGCACCGATAACTTTCAACTTTTGTCTTATAGCGATGCCGATTTTGCTGGAAGCAAAACTGATCGCAAGAGTACTAGTGGTACGTGTCACTTTTTGGGACATTCCCAAGTATCTTGGTGCAGTAAAAAGCAAAACTCCGTATCCCTATCAACCACAGAAGCTGAATATATCGCTGCAAGTTTGGCATGTGCACAAATTTTATGGATGAAACAAACCTTGTTAGATTATGGTATTTCATTTGAGAAACCCTCAATTATGTGTGATAATACCAGTGCAATTAATCTATCTAAAAATCCGATTCAACATTCACGTACGAAACATATTGATATTCGACATCATTTTCTACGTGATCATGTTTTAAAAGGAGATATATCATTAGACTTTATCTCTACTGATAAACAAGTAGCAGATATATTTACCAAGCCCCTTAAAGAAGATACTTTCATTAAGTTAAGGAGAGAACTTGGAATTGGTGATTTTATTGATACTTGTTGAACATGGCTTCTGTTAAGTCGACTATCTTTGTGTATAAGTCGACTGAACTGCTTTTTAAACATATACATTTTTTTTATCTTACCAGTCGCCTTGTTCATATACCAGTCGACTGATTAGTTGATATAACATTTTTTTCTTCTCGACTCAGTCGACTGATAACCCCTACCAGTCGACTGTCGCGAGATAAATTGTCTTCAGCGAGTCTTCATCACAGTTTTTGAGATAAAACTGCTCAAATTCTCACCCGTGACTTCTTATCTCAGCCGTTGAGATCTCTTCCTTGCATCTGAGCCGTCTATTCTCTGTTAAAAACCCTTTACCAGCCCCTCTTTCTCACTTTTACCGATCCCCAATTTCACCCCCAAATTTTCAAAACCCTAAGGCAAGAGAAGAAGAAGCTCATTCGACCAGATCTCAAGTCGACTGCTGGTTGCTACTTCTCTCATCTGTGATTGTCTCTCTCTTCCATCTTGGTAAATCTCGATTTCTTGTCTCCTTCCAAAACCCTAATGGCACCCAAAAGATCTAAGAGAACTCACGAGGGTACATCCTCCTCACAAGAGTACACCCAATACCTCTTGAGTCCCGATCTACTTGATCGTTGGTATCTCTTTTGTACCATTCAAATCTTCCCTAGAAGATTTGTCAATTTTGGTGACTTAGATCGTTTTAACCTCACTCCACTGTTTCAAAACTGTAGTCTTTATGAGTTTCTATCTTTATCCAACCAACCAAACTACTATCCCCAACTCATTTATTTGTTTTATACAAATATGAGAATTGTTCAAAAACCAAATGGGGATGTCTTAATCCGGTCGTCTGTGAAAAATATTAAAATGACTATAACACCGACTAGGATTAATGCAATGTTGGGTATAGATGATGGTGGAATTCATCTTGATGATGTTATTCTAGATGATGCCTCAATATTATCTAGAATTCTCTTACCAAATTCTCAACTTCCAATGACTAGCAGAAATCTAAGACCAATTGCTAAGCTTGTCGGTAGAATATTAGCTTATAACATCCTTCCTAAAAAGGGAAGTTATGATCAATATTCTACTGAGTTACAAAAGGCTATATATGCAATTTTTGGTAGGATAGCTGTTGATTGGGGTCAAGTTATATTTTTCAAACTTTCTCAAGACCACACTCATTTTCTACCCTTTGGAGGTTTCCTTACTAGAGTCTTTATTTCTTTTGGAGTTGATCTAGATTCTGAGACAAATGTAGTCTCTCGGTATGACTGTTTCGATCGTGCTAGTTTGGCACGCATGAAACTCCTTGATGCTCCTACTCGCTCACCCCCTAGGTCTCCTCCAATGTCCCAAGCTCCCTTAGGTTCATCTTCTAGACCTAGAGCCCCTCAACCTTCTACTTCTGATGATCCACCTCTCCCTCAAGCCAATAATGATGATCCCCGAACCATGTACGACTGTGTGTCTTACCTAATGAACCATTCAGTCACAGTTGATAGACATCTTTCTTCCCTTGGTTCCAAACTAGACCATATTGGTTCTGAGGTAGCCCATCTCTCTCATCTCTTCACTTCTCAGTTTTCTCCTCCCTCTCAAGATGATGACGAAGACTCCGAAGAAGATGATTGAAGATTACTTTCTTTTTATGTATTTTTTTTAATGCATTTTGTTTCTATGTATTAGACCTTCTTTTTTAATGCAAACTCTTGTTATTATTATGCTTTTTGATGATTCCAAAGGGGGAGAGAAAGAATGTGTTCATTTTTGTCTGCATTATGTCTGTGTGTTATGTTTTATCTGTGTTATATCTGTGATACAACTGTTCAGCATAATATTTTTCAAAATCTCTCTGGTCAGTCGACTTACCCAAGGATACAGTCGACTGCTGCTACAGCCAGTGTTCTAAAAAGCGGCCTAGGCGGCCGCCTAGGCGCTAGGCGGCCCCCCAACGCCTCGACTAGGGCCTAGGCGTTTATGAAAATCGGAAATGGGTTCTAGGCGGCTAAAATCAGACCTAGGCGGCATTTAATCGGTCTAGGCGGGTCTAGGCAGACTAGACCCGCTTAGGCCTTTAGTAATTAAGAAAAAAAAAGTTAAAAAAACCCACTGCTCTCGCCTTGAGTAATTAAAAAAAAAAGTAAAAAAACCCACCGCTCTCACTTTCTCCTAAAAAAATTTAAGCATATCTTTAGTCTTTTTTTTATCTTGCATAATTTGACATGTATTCGCACTCTCACAGCAATCATGTTAAAACTTACAAGTATGGACTTTAATATCACTAACGCAGCCAAATAAGTGAAGTTATGCACCAAAGGGGGAAGTTTATAAGAAGTATCATGTGCCAACAACTTCAAGGCTCAATCAGTCTACCGGATTATAAGTAGTATGATTTTCCTCGTTAGTGAAGCTATTTATTCATCTTCTATTTTCAGCTCCTAAAATGTCACCTAGATCTACATATCTTTCCAAAGCAATCTATGGATGGCCAATCCACTTAGTATGGGACAGCATGTCATGAGATGGGAGGAAGTTATCTGATTTAAGTGTGGTTATTAGTTAAAGTTGTTCATCGTTATCAAGCATATCATAAGATCATCTATCAACTTTACATTTATTCTCTCTTTAGAACTTGTATTCTTTTATGAGTAACCACAATGTGGTTTACATCGGATATGGAGAAGATAGACTCCTCATGTTCACCGATACAATAATACACTGATTCAACTATGTGAAGCCCATCCTACAATTGCAAAGAGAAAAAGTTCAATAGTAAGAATGAGTAGCAATAAAGAGTAAAAAGGGGTAACAACAAAATAAACCCAAAAGGTCGATAAATAAATAAATAAATAAACAAATAAATAAATTTAAAAAACCGCCTACCGCCTAGCCGCTTAATCCCCGATTACAAGATCTAGGCGCTAGGCCCCCATCGGCCGCCCGACTACCGCCTAGCGCTTTTTAGAACATTGGCTACAGCTATGAAACTTGCTGCATCTATGATATTTGATATAATGCTTTCATGTTATGGTCAGTCGCCTGATCTATTCTCCAGTCGACTGATACATTCTGTATATCAAGTTTTTTATTTTATGTATGCATATTTTGTTTTTAATAGGGGGAGTTTTCAAAATCTAAGCTTGTATGTCTGTTTATAAACTGTTATCAGCTATTGTGTTGTCATCATCAAAAAGGGGGAGAATGTTGATTCTTGATTTTGATGATCACAACACAGTGCAACATGTGTCTATGTTATACAGCTGACATTGCAGTGCAGAGACTAAAGACAATTCTAGCTGAACAAACAAACAAGCTCAAACAGATACAGATGAAGAAGACAAGGATCAAGTTTTAATTCAAGACTCAAGACTCAAGACTTCAAGCTCAAATGTGTTATAAACATTGTATTTTATTTTCTTGTTGCGTCTTAGTATGATGTAAAGCCTTGTCAACACACACACACACACACTCAAAATTTTACAATGTGTGTCTCTTAAAAACCCCCAAAAATAAGTCAAAACAGTTTGAAGAATTTTAACTTTTAAGTACCAGTCGACTTAAGCTTTTGCCAGTCGACTGATAAGTACAAAACTGTTTAAAATTATTCAAACTCTGATCAGTCGACTCATATGGCAACCCAGTCGACTGTTCGAGAGCTTTTGACCGTTTTCTGATTTTCAAAATCGAATTTTTTCAAACTCAAAAGTTCTGATCCGTTGGTTGACAGTTATGTAACTGCTTTCCAATGTTCAGAGGATCAAAACTCTTTATATAGAGTTTCATATCTCTCTGAAAAGAACAACTTAACACAACTTGATTTCGTATACTTCTGAGCATTCTAGTGAAAAACTTTCTAAGAGATTTTCTGTGAGAAACAAAGCTTTAAAAGTTCATACACTTTGGTTCTCTACATTCAGTCCAGTATAGCATTGAATTCGCTCTGGACTGAGTATAGAAGTCAACCTTGTGATTTAGCCTCGTGCATCAACACATACACCAACAAGGCTATAGGTTGATTGTAAAAATTCTTCTTGTACTTTTGCTCTCGGTTGGAGAGTGGTTGTTGACTCTTGGTTGTAGAGTCGGTGTCGTTTCACTCTTGGTTGAAGAGTGGGTCTGCTTTCTCTGGTTGAGAGAAAGGACTACGGGTTAGACAAGGTTGTTGTCGTAACGCCGTAGGGTATTCTTGTAATTTTTTCAAGAATAGTGGAAATCTCAAGTGGGTTGCTTGGGGACTGGATGTAGGTCGGGAGGACCGAACCAGGATATATCTTGTGTACTCTGTGATTGATTATTTTGTGTTTGCATTTACTTTTGCTTAATTAAGTTCTGCAAAACTTGTCTGGCCAGTCGACTCAGATTCGTATCAGTCGACTGATCAGTCTCGTATTAGTTGTTCTCTTTGTTTCTTCAGTCGCCTGCCTTATCTATAAGTCGACTGCATCGAGAGTTTAAATTTCTTTTATTTTGGCTATATCAGTCGACTGGTTCACCACTAGGTCGACTGTGCCGAGAGAAATTATTCATTCCGCAATTTATTTTTGACAAACACTATTCACCCCCCCCCCCCCTCTAGTGTTTGTTGCTCAGCCTACAGGATCCTACAACACTAACTCGTCCCTTGAGGCGATCTTAGGTGGTGTTATTGGGTTGCACCTTCCTGTCAAAGGGATACGTACGGTGCCGTCTCACAAGTTGAGGACACGGGTTGCGTATCTCGCGCTGTTAATTCCTGAAGTACTGTAGCGCCCCGATTTCTGATACCGGAAAACCGTGACACGAGCCAAGACCTTTTCTTCAATTAGTCACAATACACAGAAAAACAGGAGAATTTAAAACTTTTTATTCAATACACAAAGTGTTATAAGTCTGAATAGTGTACAACTGTAATACCTTACAATAGAGTTACAACATTACCTTTACATTTCTAAGTATTACAACCTTCAACATCTTACATCAGAGTATTTCTCAACAAATACATAATCAATACATATACTGCAGCGGAACTAAACATAACACTGACTCCTTGCTTTCCTTGCCTTGAGTCCTCCTGAATTTCGCCTTTGTACTTCGACAATCCAGTACCTATGGAAGTGGGGACGTCAGTATTCACTGAAGCTTAAAGGCAGATCATATAGCAGCGAATCTTCCAAACAATATACACAATATAGCAATAGTGTTGGTGTAGTTTAAGTGTTTGTGAGTGTTATGACTAGACTCTAACGCGATATTGAAATAGAACTAGGACGCTTCCTATTCTAATATCAGCAAGTCTCCGAAAGCAACATGCAGCCCATACTACATGCGACTCCATCTCAAGCCGTTTCTCCATATATAGGGATTGAACCTGCGTTATGAACTTCAAATTGTACTCAACCTGTTCCCGACACCTACACGTGGCTAATGAGGTTGCAGATGTGGTCATGTGCCACTGTTGCATTTCGCCAGTGGTGTCTATGTTCGCCACTGCGACCCGGCCAACCGGACCTCTCTAAAAATAGACGAACCCAACGTATCGGGCGTCACAACAAAATCAAACTATAGAGTTTCGCAAGCACAGGGTAGCACGAAGCCTACCCTGTGGCACCCTCTGGGGTATCGCAAGCGCAGGACTGCACAATGCATCCTGTGGCACCCCCAGCCACTGTACCTCAGGAATTAACAGCGCGAGATACGCAACCCGTGTCCTCAACTTGTGAGACGGCACCGTACGTATCCCTTTGACGGGAAGGTACAACCCAGTACACCACCTATGATCTGCCTCAAGGGATGAGTTAGTGTAAGGGCCCCCCTACAACTGACCCCTCTCTCTCGGCAAAGGGTTTTAAGTAAAATGATCGTTGTAAGTCACTATCCTAGTGATGTCCCTGACTCGAACAATCCTAGGGATGACAGTATTATCCACAAGATGCTAGGCCTTAAATTAGGCTTTGCAAGACAACTCTACTAGGCTGCTCAACCTAGACTTACCAGAATCCCTCAGGACCCGGTTCGTGGCTCATCGATCCAAGACTTTGGCCGTGCGAATATACACGCATGCCGCTACCCTAGACTTGGATTCTGTCTATACTCCGGTCCTCGATTAACCTACCCTGGTTAAGATTCGACGGTACACAAGGAGTGACTCCTCCACAGTTCCTTAGGGTAAGAAAACATGTCTTGATGGTCGATAGCCCTTAGGGTGGTAACCTCACCCTAGACGAGCACAACGAACTGTGTACTAGCTAACAAGCTATACACGAGTAACAACCACATACAAGCCAATTAAGCTACGTATGAAACAATAACTACCTACGAGCCAGGCAGGCCTCGTAAGAGATAACCACGTACATACCAGCCAAATGAGCCGCGTATGAGACCAACAGCTACGCACGGGCCGGTCGGGCCGCGTACGAGATAACAACCTACATACGAGCCAACTAAGCTACGTATGAGACCCACAGCTACATACGGGCCAGTCGAGCCACGTACGAGCATAACCATGTGCAAACAACCATACAGGTAATCAATCCTAGAAGCAACCAAACGTGCTTACTAACAAACTTAATCTTCTATTGTTAGAAGCAACAGAAGAATCTACTAGTAGTCTATGATCGGTATTCTACTAAGGAAGTACCGAAGGTGACAAACGGCCTATTACTAGTGGCCTTCCCAATCCTTATTACTTCAACCTATAGCGCCTTAAGCATGGCATGAAATCGCAAGCACCTTCCTACGACAATCTAGTCATATAACACAACCACTCACCATGATACTCCTATGTATGAATGTGATTAATGCTTATGCTTACATCGAGCTTAAGCATAAAATCACTACGACCTAGGCATAGAGTCTACTATAGTCAAGCGAGCGTGAAAGCTTACTACTTATCTTGACTAATCACCATAACACAAACATGGATAGGTAACTAATATAGCATACAACATTCCAAGGCATGGTAGGTAGTCTAACATTACTCCTACAACGTTCTAAACATGCATGTGAACTTTAGCATGGTATAGAACCCAACATAAAATCACTACAACTAACCATGGGTAGTGTCTTTACTCTAAGCATGAGTATCATAGTATGGATGTCATTAACTTAACATGATCAAGAATTAGCATGATACCTACTTACTTAGCATGAATCATGATCATTTACTAACATAGCATGAACAACCACTTATCTAGCATGGGTACCATGTAAACATGAGTATTCACGTAACCTAGCATGGTATACGACCTACTCACAATCTAAGCTCGCATGACATGCGACTTACTTACAATTAGGTTAGCATGGCATACGACTTGCTTGTAGTTAAACTAGCATGGCATATCTATAATTAAACTAACATGGTATATCACATACCTACAATTAGATTAGCATGGTGTATCACTTACCTACAATTAAACTAGCATGGTAAGTAATTTTATTATGGATCCTACAACATCCTAAGCATAATGTTATTAATCCAAGCATGGTAGGAATTTTAGAATTTATCCTACAACATCCTAAGCACAATTAGGCTAATCTAAACATGGTAGGATATCTTTTAGAAACAATCCTACAATATTTTAAACATAAAGCATGGTAGGATATTTTTAGAAACAATCCTACAACATTTTAAACATAAAGCATGGTAGGATATTTTTAGAAACAATCCTACAACATAAGTAGCATGAATATGGCTTCTAATCATTTTTAGAAATGATCCTACAACATTAGTAGCATGAATATGGCTTCTAAATATTTTTAGAAGTGATCCTACAACATAAGTAGCATGAATAAGGCTTCTAATCATTTTTAGAAATGATCCTACAACATTAGTAGCATGAATATGGCTTCTAAATATTTTTAGAAGTGATCCTACAACATAAGTAGCATGAATATGGCTTCTAAATATTTTTAGAAGTGATCCTACAACATAAGTAGCATGAATATGGCTTCTAAATATTTTTAGAAGTGATCCTACAACATAAGTAGCATGAATATGGCTTCTAAATATTTTTAGAAATGATCCTACAATATTAGTAGCATGAATATTATCCCTAAATATGATATAGTTCATCTACTATTACTACTTTCATGGAAACATACATCTACTATTGCTATTTTAATAGAAGCATACATATCTACTACTACTATAACTTTATTAGAACATGTATATCTACTACTATTACTACTTCATTCTCATCACAATCACAATATACACTATCTATCACTATTATTACCTTATTTAATCAACATGCTACTACTACCTTATTTAATCACATTCTACTACCTTATATCTTAGCATGCTACTACTTAGTTGCTTACTAATCTTTATTATTACTAGTGATAAAAGAAAAGATCATTCTTATTTTATTTTACCTTACAACTAGTAAATATAAAAGAAAAGATCTCTTTTTATTATTTCTACAACTAGTGATTTAAAAAGAAAAGATCTTTTTAATGGGTACAACTAGTGCTTAATAAAAAAAAAGAGAAGATCTTTTTAATCTACCACTAGTGATCAAAAAGAAAAGATCTTTTTAATCTACAACTAGTGTTTAGTAAAAAAAAGAAAGATCTTTTTAATTTTCTACAACTAGTGATTAATAGAAAAGAGAAGATCTTTTTATTACAATAAACACATACTTATTAATTTTTTTGTCCAATGTTCAATCAAGGTCCTACAACCCACAATGGTTGTAAAATGTTCATATGCTCATGTGTATTAAGTCCTACAACCAATAATGGTTGTATGTTCAACATTATGCAATATGTGAATCTTTTGTCCAATAACAACATAAACAACACTACAATTAAAAAGATGTGATCTTTATGTATTTTAGTAGATACTACCACTACTTCCTTTTTTTTTTTTTTCATTCACAACAACATAACAACACACCCATCAAAAGCAAAGAAAACAAAACAAGAAGGGAGAAGAAGAAGTCAAACAACAAAACAACAAACAAACAAACAAACAAACAAACAAACAAAGAATCAAAGAAGTGTGAAGAAACCCCCACCTTATTTTTTCTATAGGAAGGACTTTCTTGCTACCTTCTCCTTCCCCTAGCTTAAGCTTCTATCAACCTACAAAACAAAACTCTCAAGTTACTTTTTTTTTGTTCTCTCTTTCTTTTCCTTTCTTTCTTTCTTTCTTTCTTTCTTTTGTTTTCTAAAATGAGAGAAGGAGGTGAATGAGGGGGGATTTATAGAAGGGATAGGAGGTGGTAAGTGCACCCATTGGCACAAAATAACCCCAAGAAGAGGTGGCCGGCCATGCCCTAGGAGGGGGGAGGAGTATGGTGTAGGCTAGGTGAGGTGGAAGGATAAGGGTTCTAGAAGGGCTTTAGTTCTTCTCTTATGCATACAACTCTCTTTCAAACCTTCTAATCAAACCCTAATTCTCTAATTAAGTTGCCATGACAAGAGTAAGTATATTGTCCTAAAGTACATACTACATACTAGGTATAATATACTAAGTACCATACAATTGTATGTATGTGTACATGTATGTGTATACAAAAATTTCTTATAAAAATCCTCCTAAAACTCCCATAAAATAGTTTAATTTAGAAAATAATAGCAAAATAAATTTTATTATTACTTTCGGAGAGTCGCGCTATCAATTTGATGCGCTTCGGATGCACACTGACCGATAGATGCGCGTAGGTGCTGTTTGTGGGCAATCCGGTGAAAAATCACCAAAATGGTCTGATTTTGGAATTAAAATAAAATAATAATAAAATAGTAATTTCTATGAGTTAATATCCGTCCGGGATATTACAAGTACCGTGGCTAGGGGTGCCACAGGATGCATTGTGCAGTCCTGTGCTTGCGAGACCCCAGAGGGTGCCACAGGGTAGGCTTCACGCTGTCCTGTGCTTGCGAGACCCTATAGTTTGATTTTGGAATGACGCCCGATACATTGGGTTCGTCTGTTTTGAGTGAGGTCCGGTTAGCCGGGTCGCAGTGGCGAACATAGACACCACTGGCAAAATGCAACAGTAGCACATGACCACATCTGCAACCTCACGAGTCACGTGTAGGTGTCAGGAACATGTTGTGTACAATTAGAATTCATAACACGGGTTCAATTCCCTATATATGGAGAAACGGCTTGAGATGGGGTCGCATGTAGTATGGGCTGCATGTTGCTTCGGAGACTCGCTGACGTTAGAATAGGGAGCATCCTAGTTCTATTTAAATATCGCATTAGAGTCTAGTCCTAGCACTCACGAACACTTAAACTACACCAACACCATTGCTATATTTTGTATATTGCTTGGGAGATTCGCTGCTATATGATCAGCCTTTAAGCGTCAGTGAATACTGACGTCCCCACTTCCATAGGTACTGGATCGCCGAAGTACAAAGGCGAGATTCAGGAGGACTCAAGGCAAGGAAAGCAAGGAGTCAGTGTTTAGTTCCGCTGCAGTATATGTATTGATTATCTATTAGTTGAGAAGTACTCAAGTACGAGTTACCAAGTGTTGTTCTTCATTCCTTGTACTCTGATGTAAGATGTTGAAGGTTGTAATACTTGAAAATGTAAAGGTGATATTGTAACTCTATTGTAATGTATTGCAATTATACAATGTTCAGACTTGTAATACATTGGGTATTGAATAAAAAGTTTTAAATTCTCCTGTTTTTCTGTGTATTGTGACTAATTGAAGAAAAGGTCTTGACTCGTGTCACGGTTTCCCAGTATTGGAAATCGGGGCGCTACAGAGAGAGAGTAATAAATGAAGGAGTTGTTTTGTTTTGCCGGGGGGGACATTTGGGAGGGAAAATGTCCTTTGGAAGCAAAAATCTAGACCGTTGATTTTCTTCCAAATGAATGAGAGCCACTTGATAGCTTTCTTTGTGTTTTATTATATGGATTATTGGTTTGTATATTGCAGGATTATTTGTCAGCGGCTCGGGATTCAAAAATAGTATTGTGAATCTAAAACAGTAGTGAATCGGAAATTCTTACTATGTGTGACTTGAGCATAAGAGATTTTTTTTTTGATTTGGAGTCTTAACATAAGTAGCAATTTATTTTCTAACTGCATGAGTTATGGTTAACGCCTTAAACTGCATAAGTTACTTCTCCCTTGTTTGTTTCTTTATGTTGTTAACCATGTATGAATATAAAAGAGAAAATTGGCTGTGATGTATACGTGAAGTGAAATTACAGCAAAGCAGATCAAGATACAATTTTGCAGCTACAAAAACCCGAAATACAGGGATTATGTATGGATTTGTCCATAAAAGCACGATCAAGCGAGTTAATTAAAGAATTTGCAACGATCTTTTAAATCAGCATATGCCCAAATATTCAAAAAAAACAAAATCCGAAATTGCATAATTTTAAAAAAAAACATCCTAATCAAAATTAATTCTGTGAATAATTCTAATCTAAAACAATTACTCAGTGTAGTATAATACAATCAGATCAAATATGGTAATTCAAAAACAATTAAATGAAGTGAATGTTATTGAGTTATGAAAGCATAATCCGAAAATAAAACATAATTAAAAATTTGAAATAATAAAAAAAACATAATCTGAAATTGCATAACCAAAAAGAATATTCACTGTTTTTTTTTTGACATACCTGGGTAAAAAAAAGAAAGAGAAGAAAGATAGAGAATTATGAAAAAGGAGAAAAGAGGGGGAAGAGAGAGAGAGTAATAAATGAAGGAGTTGTTTTGTTTTGGAGGAAAAAATTGAATTTTGGGGGGAAAACATTTGGGAGGAAAAATATCTTTTGGAAGCAAAAATCTAGACCGTTGATTTTCTTCCAAACGAATGAAAGCCACTTGATAGCTTTCTTTGTGTTTTATTATATAGATATATATATACAAAAGCATTATATTATCCGGGGTATTTCATTACTCCCTCCTTAGAATCGTTCTGTTCCCAGAACAACGCTAGGAGCAAAAATAGTAGACAATCATCAATGATCAGAAGACACTTTCCTTGATCATCTCCAATTCCTCGAGGAACACCCTCGAAAGCTGACTCTTAAAATGCTCAACACATCATTCCATCCTGGAGATCAATCTCATCATGTGGATCATTTTGGTGCCTACCTCATCCCCATCCACCGTGCTGGGGATGAATTGCATTGGGGGATGTCTCTCTCGTCCTGGACTACTGGAGATCAATCCCTCTCCACCGAACCTCCTGGGGCCTATTGCGTCCCACGTTCCAGAATACTGGGGAATATCTCATTCTACGGATCATTCTGGAGCCAACGTCACACAATCTTCTCCCATGAGTGTCGCTCTCGTCCCTGGAATACTGGAGACCAATTCCTACTCCACAGATCATTCTGGGGCCTTTCATCCCTCGTCTGGAATACTGATGAATGTCGTACTCTACAGATCATTCTGGAGCCGACATCATTAGACGAATTCCCCGTATCGCTCTCGTCTCGAAATACTGGAGATCAATCACATTTCACAGATCATTCTGGGGCCTATTTCATCCCTCGTCTGGAATGCTGGGGAATATCTCACTCTGTGGATCATTCTGGAGCCTCCCTACTCACGATCCTTCTTGCTTCATCATATCTCCCTTCTAGTGCCCGAGTCAAGTTCTCAGCATATTTTCTAGCTTTCGGTTGCACTACTTGAGGGTCGATGACCGCTCCCTCCTTAGAAGAAAATGAGGCTTACCAAGGAGAAGGCAAAAATTTCAGCTTTATGCCTTATCCCAAACACTTAATAAAATAAGCACAAGACAAGAGATGACCAAATGCCCAAAAACATTCATGCTTTATAAAAAGTCATAATATCTTGCTCCAGAATACATTACAAGTTTGTCATTCATGGTTTGCAAAAATGCAACTAACAAAATATATTGCTGTTGTAGACCATGCACCACTTCTCACTTCTTTCCAGTTAAGCTGAAGTTCGTCCCTAGCGAACAGGCTTCTTACCTTTATCAACCACCTTCCGTAACTAGTCATTGGGGTTGCCCTGCAGTTGTGTACAATTCGATTTCTTGTGCCTGGCTTCTCCGCAGTTATAGCAAGTGTTTGTCTGGGCTCTTTTTGAGCATTGACACTCGAAATGAACTTATTCCGTACAAAAGAAACACACCACCATCTGGCTAGTCTCTTTAAGCTTTCTGGACTCATGAGTTGAGTTCTGCTTGTCATGGTCAGGGCTGAGAATATGATTCTTCCTCTTTTTCTTTGTCTCGGCCTAGCCTTGACTCGGTCTCATGTCCATTTCTGTTACCGTAGCTCGCCTTACTAACTTGTCGAATCGGCAAAAGCCTAACGGAACCATCCTCGATCTCAGTCCAGGCCTAAGCCCTTGCTCAAACTTCTGGGCCTTTTTACTTCTTCCTGAACCATCTCTGGTGCATACCTTGACAGCTGGGAAAACTTTGTCTCATATTCCCTGACAGACATATTTTCCTGCTTCAAGTTGTGGAACTTCATTGCCTTTTCTTCCTGCACATCCAAGCAAAAATAGTTCTGCCGGAAATCTTCAAGAAAATCTTCCCAAGTGATTGGACCTTCTCCCAGACCACGCTTTACAGACTGCCACCATACTCCGGCGTCCTTCTCCAGTAAGATTGTGGCTTGTTGTCTTCCGAAGTCATCATTACTTCGAATACCGTTTCCACCTGACATATCCAGTCGTCAGCAGCTGTTGGGTCGACCTATCCTTTGAAGACTGGCGGTTCATCCTCTTGAATGATTCCACCATCTTCACCAGCTCTTTGGGTGCAGCGACTACAGTTGTTCCCTGTGGCGGTGCTCGGTTTCTGCTAGCTTCCTCAAATGCTCCTATCATCTGGTATACATGGGTAAACTCTGCTCAAACATTGAAGTTGGTGCCATTAGTCTTATTGCCTTTGCCCTCAGCCATTCCACGGTGGTTTTTTTATTCTTCTGGATGCTCCTCAAAGAAAGAAAACACACAGGGTTAGTTCTGGATGAAGGAAAGATCATAAACATAAGTGTGAAAGTGCAACAATCATGGTTTTGACCTTCCTGCAATCTAAACTAAACCCAGCTATTTTGCACTTTAAGCCAAATTTTCTACTGTGTTAGCCTGCAACTTGAAGTCAGCTCTGATACCACTTTTGTAACGCCCCGGATTCCCGTTACCGGACATCCGTTCCGCAACCAGTATCTTTGCCTTCAAATGCATCTCAACCCAGTAATAACACGGAAATTTAAAAACTTTTTATTGCCAAATAAAGTCATTACATCATCTATTACAACCAATATCTTGTTCTTAAACAAGAATACAAATTACATTAACTCATTACATCTCTTTACAAAATATTTACCAACTCCTCTTGTAAAGCTATCAGCTGCCTCCCGAAATGGTAATCGACTGATCACCGCCGAAGCTCCGCTGAGTGGTCAATATGCTTCCCTGGAACTTGCCCCTCGGCTTGAGTTTTTCGCTGCGCGACACTGATATTTCTACACCTGCTCGAAAGGTAGGACCGGTAACTAAAAGGTGGGGAACGTCAGTAACTCTACTAACGCAATGCTGATAAGAAATAGCGATCTCCAAACTGGAAACTACAAACCATCCTGAATGGGAAAAGAAACATGCCTCCTATTTCCCTAGTGTTCATGTATACCATAATCTAACAACTAAATTCATCAATCACATGTATACTTCTAATGCAAGCAAGACTTTGGAACTATGGATACGCATGCATCCCATACTACATACATTCCAGGATCAAGCATGGCCTATTCTAATGCACAAAACAAAGAATACACACGATGCACCTCCTCTATTGCAATTCATTTGGGAACGTAAGCATCCCACACTACATACTTCCCCGAAAATCAACCTGAATGGAAACATATGCATCCCATACTACATACTTTCAAAAGAGTTTGCCTCTCCTGATTGTAGGGTTCAATCCCTCACCCTTCATTCTACCCTTGTACTCATCCTTTTCCCTATAGATAACTGTGTCTGAGGAGGTTGCAGTCATTCGGTCTAGTCCCTTACTACAGTCCCTAAAGTGTTGGTCACGGTTGCCGCTTAGTATCCGCGCACAGACCTTGCTCAAAAGGCCGTGTCAAACCTTTCGGTACAAAACCAAGTACCCAATGACGTCAATGATTCACGTATAGAAAAAAACCCACACGCATAGGAACATGACGGCCTCGAGGGTCAAATTCCCCTATCCGACGGGAGCTCCTCTCCCATTCCTTACCCCGACTCTTTGGGAATTAACAGATTGAGATACAAGACCCGTGAACTCAAAACCTGAGAACCAAATCCGTATTCCTACCACAGGAAAAGTACAACACCCGACTATGGTCTGCTAGTACTAATGCAATGTACACACCCCTAATATACCAATCTAATCTAAGACTCACTCTAACTATTCAGGTGAAAAGATTGCTCCCAAAACTCTACCCATCGACCACTGACCCCGGCAATGCAATTCCTGCTCGCCAGTTCCCCTAGTTTGGAATTGTCCCTCGCAGTGGCCCGCGTTCATCCTTAACCGGCATGAATACAACTCGTCATCACAAACTTGGACATCCAACGCCTCGGTGGAAGTTCACATCTAGGGTCGAAAGACGTAGGGTTTCACCCTACTCTAGTGACTAACTGGAGTCACAACAATCCTCCACAGGAGTCAACACCAACAAAACTAGCAAATAGACACCATTCACCCCCCAACAATGAGTCATCAACTCTTAGGTACAAAAGGGGAAAGGTTCTCCCAACACTTAGTCAAAACCGTGACTAAACAACTACGATGTTTCTTCCTGAAACTTAAAAGGATCATAACTCTCACAATACAACTCAAATTTGGGTGTTCAAGCCCAATCTGAAAAGGTAAAGACATAGGCTACAACTCTCTAGTTGATTATCACCTCAAATTCAGTCATCTAAATCCTCAAAATATCCTCACAAGCCTCAACCCGTGTACTTCCTGTACACTGGCTCCACCTTACCGATAGCATAAAACTCTACTTGCTCATCGGAATGATGTAAATCCAGGTTCGGTGGAAAGATGTGGATGTCCTCTACAACTTCTTAGTTGATCACCAATCTAAATTGTTTCATTTGATTACCCTAAAACAGTCATTCCTCTCAGGTATACAGAACCACACATAAATCATTACTGAAACAGAGCCTTCAGCTCAAAATCTGATTTCTGTCCCAACTTGCAAAAATCATATTTATTAATCTACTCACAAGAATTACTTCAAATAGGGCTTTGTAGAAAGCTCTAAATGTTTACTACAAATTCCTAGTTGTACTCTTTCTCCAATTCTGCTCATACAGAGTCATAAAAGTGCCATCTAATCAGAGTGTCAATACTAGCTGAGTTTTGCAGAGTACATGCTAAAATATTCATCACATATCACATACTCATCAAATGGTCATCAAATTTGCATTACAGAAACTAAACATCATCATGTACAACATGCAAAAAGTTTCACATCCAAATTCCAAGTAATCAAGGAGTTCTAACTATTGTAAATATGCATAAAAATTCTGTTGTTCTTTGGTTACTCTTGACTACCCTTGATTAATTAATTTTGAGAATGCATCAAATTTCATACAAATAATTTTAAGATTTTTCCGTAGATTCCAGATTCATGTAAGATAACATGGTAAAAATTTCAGAAATAGATCATGTGTCAATTAATTCTAAGAATTTCCACAACTTCGGTTATCACAATTAACAAACTCAGTCTCTCCCTTACGACTCAGTCCCCAAAATGGATTTTATTAAAATATCAAATATCATCAGAATATTCCGAAATAAATCATGTAGCTTCTAGACATATATGAGATCATTTTTTATAAATTTCAAGATCAAACTCCAATTATTTTGTTCTCTGGAAATTCGGAAAAATGACAAGCACATCAAGTTTTCTGTTTCCACTTCCAGATTCTAACAATCTACTCCTAATCAAACAATCTCATTCTACTATTACTTATTGCATGCAAGAAATTAAACAAAAATGAACAAGAACAAGTTCAGAGAACTCCCTACCCTTAGTTGGCTTGAGAAGATGAGATTTGTCTTGGCTTCCTTCTCTAAATCCTTCTCCAAAAAGCTTGTGAACACTTCTTCTTTTTGGCTCTTTTGACTCTCTTCTTCTCTTTTTTTTTCTTTTTCTTTTCTGAAATTTTCAGAGCTCAAGAAGTGTGAAGGAGGGGTTTTATCAAGAGAGGAGTGAGGGAGAGAGGGGGAGGCCAGTCAAATAAAAGGGGGGGGATGAGGTGGCAAGTGGTTTTTTCTCCAATCTATGGTTTCTAGCCCCTTGTTTTTAGAGAGAAAGCTTGGCTAAAATTTTTGGTCTTGATCAAGATCTAGATGAGAGATGAGAGGTTAGATTTGAGTGCATGCAAGGAATATCCATTGTAGTACCATACAATTACATATTTGCATGTGCACCGCACTCAAAACTAGTGTATATACTAGTATCGGTTCTTCTCATTCTCGTGTACCATCAAGAATGCAACCATCCACACGAACCTCCCCGTAAATCAAAATGCACCTCATCATTCATACATATATAATCAAGCAAAACACTGCATTATATATATATATATATATACAGACATTATATATATATACAAAAGCATTATATTATTCAGGGTATTACATCTTCTCATATTTGCTCCGAGAGGGAGTTGTTTTCTACTTATAAGTATACTACAAAGCGTTGAGTGACGACAGGAACTGGGGAGATTTGTGAAGTAGCAGGTGAGAGGACAGTTGAGTTGCAGATGCCATGTAACATCCCATATTTTTATGCTAATAAAAAATGCATTTTTCAATTTTTGTACGTATGATGCACGTGCTAATTTTTCTATCTTTATTTTCTTACTCACATTTACTATTTTAGCATGCATAGTCTTTTTATTTTAGCCTTTTATTAAACCCATGGACCTAAAGATAGATTCCAGCCCATTAGATTAGTTAAAAGGCAAGCCCGCTAGACTAATTAATTAATTGTTTAAAAAGAAAGCCCATGAGTCAAACCCATTAATAAAATCAAATTTTAAGTTGTGCCTGGACTCACACATGACATGTAACAACTTTTAATACACATTTTAGAACTATATGAATTGTATTAAATTTGGTGTGTGTGTGTATATAGTGCACTGCACGAGCACGTGTTTCTAAGAGAGTGGGAGGGCAGTTTTGCATATGAAGGGTTGGGGTTAGGATTTTGAAGAGGTGGAGTAGTGAACAGTTAGGGGTTATGGGAGTTAGGCTAGTGAAGAGATGGAGAATTAAGTGTGAAATTGTTAGGTGGAGAAATTTGCAATTTAAACCCTCAATTTGTCCTATAAATACACCTTAGTTTTCTTCACATTTCACACCTAAACTAAACAAGTTAAAGAGAGAAAAAATAGAGAGAGAAAGAGAGTATTCTTGTGCATTGGAAGCATGTTGGAGAGCTCTTGCTAGGAGGAGAAGAACTAGGAGAGCTTGTTGGAGCTAGGAGCTAGTAGTTCCATCATTCTTGGTTGTTATTCTTCATAAGAGGTGGGTGGTCTTTGTAATTTCTAATTCATAGGTTGATCATGCTAGATTATGACATTAGTAATGTAGATCAAATTGATTGTGATGTGGGTAATCTTGTGTTTATTAAATATAAAGACATGCCTGCTAATATATTACATGAGTAGTATAGTTAAAGTTGATGTGATAATTAGTGAACAAAATCCATGCTTTTATGTGTGCTCTGAATTGTAGAAATTTTGATGTGATTAAAGAAACAAATTGTCATCATGTTAATTAGAAACAAGAAAAAGAGATAATGAGTTATGGCCATATATGCATGTTAATTCACAAATGTAGAAATATATAATGGAAGGAACACTTGTTGAGATTTTTCTCTTTTGATAAAAATGAATTTTTGGTGAAATTGAATTGATATACATAGAATCATTTTAAATTATTTGTAAGAGTTATAGTATGCTTTTTTTAATTAAAATGAAGAAATGAAACTTATGTTCATTAAAGAGAAGGAGATAATTTGAATATAGATACAATGTTTAGAACACAAGTTTGGAAATTCGTGAATCTTTGTTTTCAATATGAATAAGAAAATTACAGTTCATTAAAAAGATTAGATCGATCATATGTTGAATTTTGTGAAAATAACTATTTTCAGAACGTTATGAACAAAACTATATTGGCATGATTCCTAATCAATAATCACACTTAGACTTATTGGCTAGTCAGTGCACCACAGAGCACTACTGTACTTGTAAGAGATTTTTTGTTCAAAACTTGTTGGACATATTTTATTTAGTTTCATTAAATAAAAATCCGAACCTGAAGATGGATATTTGGGAATTTCGTTTCGGTTTTATGATTCCAAGTTCATAAGGACTTATTGCCTAGCGGGTTTGGGCCTTGGGCGTTTACTGTGCTGGCAGGGGAATTGGATTCGAAACTTGATATCTTAAACTTTTTTTTGGGGGGTTTTGTTTAATAAGGAGGAGTATTTTATACTATTAAAAAATTTGGGGAAAAATTCTTGAATTCCTATCAAATGAATTAATTATAAAAAATGGTTTTATAATTTTTCGTGTATATTTGAGGTATTAAAATGGAATTGAAATAGAAAAATGAATTATTGAATTCGAAATATATTATTTGCGAATATGACTTTCATTTTGTGAAGAAAAGTAAAATATTGTTGTGTGAAGTGATTTTCTCTTGAAGAGATTATACTCTTATTTGGATTATGAAATATTTTGATGAAGTGATTTTCTCTTGATTTTCTCTTGAAGACATTTTATAAGCCTAAATTGCTTGTGAAATTTCAAGTGATGAATATATGTTCATGAAAAGAATTATTGCTTCTAAAGATTATGAATGAATAAATGAATCATGAATTTATGTTCATGAAAAGACATTGATCACTTTGTGAATAAATTGAAGATATAAATACATTAAGTTAATACATTCTTATTGAAGGGTATGAGTACCAATGGATTCTTGTTCATGAAAATTTATGATTTAGAGTTAGTGAGACCTCGGGTACCGGCACTATTGAATTAAAAGATTTGAATTATTTTTGAGATATGGCCATGGAGCTATCTCGGCATTTGTGATTAAGTTGGTAGGGGGTAAAACTAACTCTAGGCATGATAAATTATTTATGTCTTGAATTTAAGAACTAGGCACTAAGAGAAGATGTAGTAAACCTAGGAAAATGTAAGTGGGGCACTTTATGTAGTCGGGCAATGTACTTCGGGACTATTGACCCTGTTGGGCGGGGTACTCCGGGACTGAGGTTGCTTCGATGGAGATGAGTTTTTATTTTAAATCCGTAGGTATGCGTAGGCGGACGGATAGTTTGTCGTACTCTAGTGTATATACGTATACCGGGACTAGAGGGGCACTTGCGGGGTATTCGCACGACGAGGAATCTGTATAATAGTCAGGTGGTATACTCCGGGACTAGGATCCGTAATCGTGGAATATCTAAACCTTATTCTTATTAATGGGTAGTTTTCATGGCGAGGGATTGAACCCTTTAATGTGGAGTACGTAGGTGCTTGCCCTCGGACCTATGTAGTATGGGATGCATAGAATCCGAAAAATTATGCATTAGTGTCATCCTAGTATAAAATATCTGCATTAAGCATTAAGACATGGCGTAAACTTACATGTTTAGTGTAGACATATTTAACACTTTATTTTTCATCCAAATTTATGATCTGTTAAAGTATTGAGATCGTTATAATTACGGCATAGAGAGGATGCCAGTGTATAATATTTTCGTCGATTGTAAGCAACTGACGAGCCCACAGCTTATTATGCAGGGATTGAATTTTCATGAAGAAGTAAAGTTGATATGATGCTGTTGATTAAAGATGTAGCAAGTTGTATATTATTTTCATTGTTGTACTTTATTTTATCTTCCACTGTGTAAACAATTGTAAAGAACTCTGATGTATGATGAAAAGTTTAAATTTTCTTATAAAATTGTACGAAGTGAAGTGTAAAGATCCTGTGGAATCTCGAATTCAGTTTTATTTGGAATTCGGGGTGTTACAAATGGTATCAGAGCCATGCTTCATAATTAGTACAAATTTATAAGGAACGACACCCTAGAGTGGACATTAGAGTGTGAGTTTTCAACTTATAGAGATTTAAACTTATGTTTGTGTTGCTCTATAAGATGACATTTTCTCCTCCTTTCCTATAAGATGGCCAAATAGCATGATCCCCAGAATGAGGCGCATTGGTTTTTCCCCTTCAGGGATGAAAAGGAAGAGCCAATGGAAAAAGAAGAAGACCCAGAAGAGGTAGAAGAAGACCCAGAGGAGATAGAAGAGGAATTCCCTGAGTCCAGAGAGATTACTCCACCTCCGCCTGATTTCTCCGAAGATTCCTCAAATGAAGAACTAGTTCCAGATGACCAAGATGATATTGTTTCTTCTCTTCAAAGAGAATTGGATGCTCAAAAGTGGAGAGCAAACCACTTGGAAGCGGAACGGACAGAAGACAAGGAGCGCATTCAGGAGCTGAGCTTTCAATTGCGCAAACTCGAGAAGCTTCAACACGTGAATGATCGACACTTTGTCAAGTTGGACCTGTTGATTCTTGATTTTGATGATCACAAAACACTGCACATGTATCTATGCTAAACATACAGGTGCTATACACAAAAGACTTACTACTTTACAGCTGAACAAATGATCAAGCATAAAAGCCCCAGATAAAAGACAATGGCCAAAGCTTCACTCAAGACTCAAGACTCAAGACTCAAGCTCAACTGTGCCTTCAGTCGCCTGTCTCATTTTTAAGTCGACTGCACAGAGTTATTATATTTTCTTTTATTTGGTCATATCAGTCGACTGGTTCACAACTAAGTCGACTGCTCCGAAGAAAATTTTATTTATTCCGCAGTTTTTTAATTAACACTATTCACCCCCCCCCCTCTAGTGTTTGTTGCTTCGCCTACAGGATCCAACACTTGGTATCAGAGCAAGGTTACAGGCTATGGCAACTTCTTCAAATGCTAATCAATACAATGAAGGCCAATCTACACAACGGCCACTGCTATTCGACGGAACGAACTACAATTATTGGAAGTACAGAATGAGAATCTACCTCCAATCAATCAACTACGAAATATGGCACATGACGGAGATGGAATTCACTGCCCCTACCATTCCATATGCACAATGGAATGATGATCAAAAGAACTAAACTATGAACAATGCCAAAGCAATGAATGCATTATTTTGTGCACTCATAAAGGAAGAGTTCAACCGAGTATCAAATGCTACAACCGCACATCAAATCTGGCATACACTCGAGGTAACACATGAAGGGACAAATAAAGTTAAGGAGTCTAAAATCTCTGTTCTTGTTCACAGGTTTGAGATGTTCCGAATGAAAGACAATGAAACCGTATCCGAGATGATCACCAGATTTACTGATATCACAAACTCTCTTGTGGCACTTGGAAAGACTTACAGTCAAGCAGAGATGGTTAGAAAAGTCCTACGTGCACTCACTCTAGAATGGGAAAAGAAGACCACGGCAATAGAAGAAGCAAATGATTTGTCACAATTTTCTCTTGAGAATCTTGTGGGAAATCTCATGGCATACGAGGTTCAACTTGAAGATCGAAAGAAGGATGCAGAATCACACCAAGCAAAGAAGAAATCATTGGCTTTTAAAGCCATGACAGATTCGGAAGATGAGGAAGAAGATGAAGAGGAGATAGCAATGTTTACTCGATGATTCAAAAAATTCTTAAAGAAGGGTAAGTTTAATTCTAAAAATAGAGATTCTAATGACCGTCCTACTTGTTTCAGGTGCAATAAAACAGGTCACATGAAGAAGGATTGTCCCCTAGAAAATGCAAAGAACAAGGGAAAACTATCCAACTTCAAGAAGGACAAATACTCAAAGAATAAATTTGTCAGGAACAAGAAGGCCTATCAAGCAACATGGGATGATAGTGATTCCTCTTCCGAAGAAGAAACGGATGAAAACAATGAAGTGGCAAATATGTGCTTCATGGCTTCACAAGATCATGTAAGTAATGATTTCGAATCAGAAGATTTACTTGATGCCTTTAATGAAATATTTCAAGAATTGAAAAAGGAAAAGATTAGAGTTAAGAGTCTAGAGAAAGTTAATCAAACACTTTCTCAAGAAAATCTTAACCTTGATAAGGAAGTGAAATCTTTAAATTCTCGCATTGCAAATCTAGATACTGATCTTGAATCTCTCAAAAAGAATTATGAAGAGATATCAAAGAACGTATCTAAATTTAACAAAGGCAAAGAGAATTTAAATGATGTCCTTCATCATCAAGTAAAATCTAGTCAAAAATACGGTCTTGGTTTTAAAAATTCTTCTGTAAAAGAATCTTCTGCTAAAAACACTAGTAGAAATAAATCAGCATCTATTTCTAGTGTTACACACAAGTTATATGAATTTTTTGAAAAGCCTAAGGCTGTAAATGTTAGTGATAAAAGCAAGTCTAATGTTCGGTTAAGTCGACTGAGCCAATCTACCAGTCGTCTGTCCAGAGGAATTGAATCTTATTCAACGAGATCAAAACCTCACATAAGTCGACCTAGTGTATCATCCAGTCAACTGACTCACACTAGCAGTCGACTGAAGGACACTGTTAAGTCGACTGGACAGAACAAGTTTGTATGGGTTCCAGTCAGCTTAAATCAGAATGATAGAATTGCGTATATTACTTCATATGTATTAAATGTGTGTAATTCTATTAATTATATTCCTGCTTATGGAGGAAAATCAAACTCTTCATGGGTTTGGTTTCCCCCAAACTAATATGTTTTGGACCCAATAAAAAGGGTACCATATTTACCTTGAATATTTTATAGGTACCCAAGAAAGATCGCTGGATACTAGACAGCGGGTGTTCAAAATATATGACAGGACATGCCAACCTGCTATCCACCATTCAAAGCATAGATGGAGGAACTGTCACCTTTGGTGATAACAACAAAGGCAAAGTCATAGGAATCGGCATGGTCGGTAAAAATTCTAATCCAACCATAGAAAATGTATTATTAGTTAGTGGTTTAAAGCATAATCTATTAAGTATTAGTCAATTGTGTGATAAAGGGTATAAAATAGTATTTGAAAAAGATGCATGTTTGATTTATGACTCTACTATGCAAAATATTATTTTTCAAGGTTTTCGTAAAAATAATATTTATGAATTGTGTTTGAATGCAATTGAATGTTCAAATGATTTTTGTTTAATAGCTTCTAACAGTGAATCTTGGCTATGGCATAGAAGATTTGGACATGTGAACATGAAGAATCTCTCAAAATTATCTAAGTATAACCTAGTTAAAGGACTGCCAAAACTATCCTTTAAAAAAGATAAGTTATGTGATGCTTGTCAACTAGGAAAACAAATCAAATCCACTTTTAAAACAAAAGAAGTAATTTCTACTAGTAGGCCGCTCGAATTAATTCATATGGATTTATTTGGCCCTACTAGAGTTGCTTCTTTAAATAAAAGTAGATATGTATTTGTTTTAGTAGATGATTTTTCAAGATTCACTTGGACTTTCTTTTTAAAACATAAAAATGATGCTTTTGATGAATTTGCACATTTTTGTAAACGTATTCAAAATCAAAGATCTCTAACCATAGTCACTATTAGAAGTGATCATGGTGGGGAATTCGAGAATGAAACATTTACAGAATATTGCAACAAGAATGGTATAACACATTCATTTGCATTTCCTAGAGCTTCACCACAAAATGGAGTGGTTGAAAGGAAGAATAGGACTTTGCAAGAATGCGCACGTACCATACTTGTTGAAAGCAATTTACCAAAGTACTTTTGGGCTGAAGCTGTTGCTACAGCTTGTTATATTTTAAATAGAATTCTTATAAGACCTAAGCTAAAGAAGATGTGTTATGAGTTGTTTTTTAACAAAATTCCTAAAGTCTCTTACTTTAAGACATTTGGTTGTAAGTGTTTTATTCTGAACACAAAAGATAATTTAGACAAATTTGATCCTAGATCTAATGAGGGTATCTTTTTAGGATACTCAAATAGGAGTAAAGCATATAGAATTTTCAGTAAGTCTACAATGACTATTGAAGAGTCAATGCATGTTACATTCGATGAATCTCTACCTTCATCAAATTTAAATAAAGATGATGAACCTGATTCATCACCTTTAAATAATGTGATTAAATCTTTAGAACAAACTAGTCTGGCTGATAAGTCGACTGATAAGGACCTCCAGTCGACTGATGGAAAGCAGTCGACTGCAGAACCTGTCAAGTCTACTAATCCTATTGTGATCTCTTCAACTTTACCAAAATCTTTTGTTGAAGTTAAAGATCATCCCCATGACTTAATAATTGCAGACATCTCCCATGGTATTCAGACAGGTTCACATGTTAATATGATCTCTCATACAGCATTCTTATCGGATTTTGAACAGAAAAATATACAAGAAGCTTGTGAGAATGAATTTTGGATGAATGCCATGCAAGATGAATTAAACCAATTTATAAGGAATGATGTATGGGATTTAGTTCCACGACCTCCTGATCAGACTATTATTGGTACCAAATGGGTATTTAAAAATAAGTTAGATGAATCAGGACAAGTTGTAAGGAACAAGGCTAGATTAGTTGCTCAAGGGTATAATCAAGAAGAAGGTATAGATTTTGATGAAACATATGCTCCTGTTGCTAGACTAGAATCAATTCGTATTTTATTATCTTTTGCTTGTTTCATGAATTTTATACTTTATCAAATGGATGTTAAAAGTGCTTTCCTTAATGGGTTTATTAAAGAAAATGTTTATGTTAAACAACCACCAGGTTTTGAACATGAACAATTTCCAGATCATGTTTATAAATTGAAAAAGGCTTTATACGGTCTTAAACAAGCACCTCGTGCTTGGTATGATCGTCTAATTTTTTTTTTTAGAAACAGGATTTGAAATAGGTAAAGTAGACACTACATTGTTTATTAAGAGAGTTAAGAATGATATCTTAATCATACAAATATATGTTGATGATATAATTTTTGGTTCTACTAATAATAATCTATGTCAAGAGTTTGCTAACACCATGAAAAACGAGTTTGAGATGAGTCACATGGGTGAACTCAATTATTTCCTTGGACTTCAAATTAAACAGTCCTCAAATGGCATATTTATTAATCAAGGTAAATATGCAAAGGAATTACTCAAACGTTTTAACATGGATAGTACTAGTAGTAAATGCACACCTATGGCTACTACTACTACTCTTGACAAAGATATATTAGGTAAGAGTGTTGACCAAAAACTCTATCGAGATATGATTGGTTCACTCTTATATATTACCGCAAGTAGACCAGATATTATGTTCAGCGTATGTTTATGTGCTAGATATCAGTCTAGTCCTAAAGAGTCTCATTTAAAAGCAGTGAAACGAATTTTAAGATACATTAAAGGCACATCTGAATATGGTTTATTTTATCCATGTACCGATAATTTTCAACTTTTGTCATATAGCGATGCTGATTTTGCTGGAAATAAAACTGATCGCAAGAGCACTAGTGGGACATGTCACTTTTTGGGACATTCACTAGTCTCTTGGTGCAGTAAAAAGCAAAATTCTGTATCCCTATCAACCACAGAAGCTGAGTATATCGCTGCAAGTTTGGCATGTGCACAAATCTTGTGGATGAAACAAACTTTATTAGATTATGGTATTTCATTTGAAAAACCTTCAATTATGTGTGACAATACCAGTGCAATTAATTTATCCAAAAATCCGATTCAACATTCACGTACGAAAACATATTGATATTCGACATCATTTTCTACGTGATCATGTTTTAAAAGAAGATATATCTTTAGACTTTATCTCTACTGATAAACAAGTAGCAGACATTTTTACCAAACCCCTTAAAGAAGATACTTTTATTAAATTAAGAAGAGAACTAGGAACATGTGATTTTATTGATATTTGTTGAAAAATTTCATCTGTTAAGTCGACTGTGTTTTTGAGTAAGTCGACTGTACTGTATTTTAATATATACCTATTTTGTTCTCTGACCAGTCGCCTGATCTTTAAACCAGTCGACTGATCAGCAGATATAAAAATTTAGTCACTTCTCGACTAAGTCGACTGATATACCCTACCAGTCGACTGTCGCGAGTTCAACTGTCTTCAGCGACGATTCATCGCAGTTTTTGAGATAAAAATCTCATCTCTTTTTCACCCGTGACTTCTTATAATAGCCGTTGATCTCTATTCTCTCAATCTCAGCCTTCCATCTTCGGTTAAAACCCCCTTTTCACCGCCCCCTTCTTCACTTTTACCGATCTCAGTTTTTCCCCCAAATCTCAAAACCCTAATCTGAGAAGAAGGTGTAGTCGACTGCTGTTGCTCGAATCAGTGCTGCTCTTTCTCCCTTTCTTTGGTAAAATCCCTTCTATTCTTTTTGTTATGGCTCCTAAACGATCTAAGAGATCTCATGAGGCTAGCTCCTCTCAAGATTACTCACAATACTTGTTGAGTCCGGATCTTCTAGAACGTTGGTTCTTAATGTGTACCATTACTATATTTTTGGGTCGTTTTGTTAACTTTAATGATTTGGATAGGTTTAATCTTGTTCCCATATTCCAAAATTGTAGCCTCTATGAATATCTTTCTCTTGTTAATCAACCCGATTATTACCCACAACTAATCGATCTCTTTTATACAAATATGAGAGTTGTCCAAAATGTTGTGATTCGTTCTTCAGTCAAAAATACCAAGATCGCTCTCACACCCGAGAGAATCAATCAAGTAATGGGTATTGATGACGAAGGACTTGATTTAGGTGACATAATCCTTGATGACTTTTCTATCTTATCTAAAATGTTTTTACCAAATCAAGGACCCTCAATGACAAGCAAAAATATAACTCCTGTTGCAAAACTAGTTGCTAGAATACTTGTTTATAACATTCTTCCCAAAAGAGGAAGTTATGATCAGTATTCGATGGAATTGCAACAAGCTGTTTATGCCATTTTTGGTAAAATAGCTATTAATTGGGGTCATGTCATTTTTTCTAAACTTCAACAACATCATACTCATTTCCTACCCTTTGGAGGTCTCCTAACCAGGGTCTTTACAGCTTATGATATTGATCTCGATTCCGAGACCAATGTTGTTAAGCAGTATGAATGCTTTGATCGTGCTAGTTTAGCACGTATGAAGCTTCTTGATCCTGCTCCTGGCACAACCCGTAGGTCTCCTCCTCTTTCTGAAGTTTCTTTGGCTTCTACTGCTCGACCTTCTAGACCTTCTGCATCTTCTAGTTCATCTCTTCCTCGTGCTAACTATGAGGATCTAGCATCTCTTTATGAATGTGTCAATTACCTTATGAAACATTCGGAGACTGTTGATTCTCAGATTCACACCCTTGATTCCAAAATTGATCACCTAACCGATCTTTTCACTTCTCAATTTCCTCCTCCTTCTCATGCTGCTGATGACGACTCAGACGAGGACAATTGAAGACTTTATTTTTCGCTATTATGTAATTTTCTATTTTTCTTTGTATTCATAAACTTATTTATGTATGAGACATTTCTTAGTTTATTTCTGTGTTTTCCAATGCAAAAGACTGTTTATTCTGTGTTTTTGTTGATGACAAAGGGGGAGAGATATCCTCTTATGTGTATGTATGTGTTTTCTGTGTTTGATTATATTTCTGTGTATTGAAGTATTTCTCTGATCAGTCGACTAGCTACAAGCATATCAGTCGACTGATATTACTGCATCTGTGATTCTACTATGTATGTTTATTTTTGTCTGATCAGTCGCATGGTCTATTGTTAAGTTGACTGATACACTTATTTTATGATACATCTTTATGAATGCATGTTGTGTTTTTAATAGGGGGAGCATATCATTACTATGCTTGTATATTTTCTGTTATTATCAGTTATTGTGTTGTCATCATCAAAAAGGGGGAGAATGTTGATTCTTGATTTTGATGATCACAACACACTGCACATGTATCTATGCTAAACTTACAGGTGCTATACACAAAAGACTTACTACTTTACAGCTGAACAAATGATCAAGCATAAAAGCCCCAGATAAAAGACAATGGCCAAAGCTTCACTCAAGACTCAAGACTCAAGCTCAACTGTGCCTTCAGTCGCCTGTCTCATTTTTAAGTCGACTGCACAGAGTTGTTATATTTTCTTTTATTTGGTCATATCAGTCGACTGGTTCACAACTAAGTTAACTGCTCCGAAGAAAATTTTATTTATTCCACAGTTTTTTAATTAATACTATTCACCCCCCCCTCTAGTGTTTGTTGCTTCGCCTACAGGATCCAACAGGACCACCTCACTCGCTGGGACAAGCAGGAGCAGAAACAGAGCTTTGAAGATATGAGGAAGGAAATTTAGGAACTACGAGAAGTGCTCAGAGCAGCCCAGAGAAACCATAGAATCTAGGATGTCTTTATGAAGGGTGTGATCTTGAGATCAGAGGTAGGCTCTTTGGCATCGACCTCATTGAGTTGGCATTTTGGGAGTCGACATCGTTATTGGCATAGACTAGATGTCAGTTTACAGTGCTACTATTGAGTGCAAGAGCAAGAAGGTTGTGGTGAAGGCACCAGGAGGACCAGCAGTTACATTTCAAGGTAAGAGGAAAGTATAAGCAGTTGGTAGCAGCTTTGGCAGAGCAGAAGATTCCTAAAGAAGTGAAGCAGATTCCAGTCGTTCAGGATTTTCCAGCAGTGTTTCTTGATGATCTACCTGGACTTCCCCCTCATCGAGATGTAAAGTTCAGCATCACCGTTCAGCCAGGGAGTGCACCTATTTCCAAGGCACCATACAAAATGGCACCAGTTGAGCAAGATGAGATCAAGAAGCAGATTGAAGAGTTGTTGGGCAAAGGGTTCATCAGGCCAAGTGCATCACCATGGGGAGCCCCAGTTCTTTTGGTGAAGAAGAAGGATGGATCAATGAGGATGTGTATCAACTACAGAGAGTTGAACAAGGTTACATTGTAGAACAAGTATCCAATTCCTCGAATCGATGATCTGTTCGACTGTCTACAAGGAGCAGCTGTTTTCTCCAAGATAGACATGCGGTCAGGATATCACCAAGTCCAAGTAAAGGAAGAAGATGTGCACAAGACAGTATTCAGAACCAGGCATGGTCACTATGAGTTTCTAGTTAGACCCTTTGGAGTCACCAATGCACCTGCTATTTTCATGGACATGATGAACAGGGTTCTGCAGCCATTCATCGATTCTTTTGTCATTGTGTTCATCGACGACATATTGGTCTATTCCAAGTCAGAAGAAGAGCATGTCGAGCACCTAGTAAAGGTACTGAAGAAGCAACAGGAGCACAAGCTGTATGCAAAGCTGTCCAAATGTGACTTCTGGAAAACCAAAGTTGCCTTCCTGGGTCACATCCTTTCTAAGGAGGGAGTGGCTACTGACCCACAGAAGATTGAGGCAGTGAAAGATTGGCCAAGACCGACCACAGTGAAAGAGATTAGGAGTTTTCTGGATTTAACTAGATACTACAGAAGATTCATTCAGGGCTACGCCCAGATAGCTATGCCACTCACAGGGCTTACAAGGAAGAACGTGAGTTTCAAATGGTCAGAGCAGTGTGAAGCTGGCTTCCCAAAGTTGAAGGGAAGATTGATTACCGCTCCCATTTTGGCTTTGCCACGAGCAGGTGTCGAATATGATGTCTACAGCGATGCTTCCCATCGCGGTTTGGGCTGTGTGCTGATACAAGAGAGAAAGGTAATAGCTTATGAGTTTATACAACTGAGACCGCATGAAAAGAATTACCCAACCCATGATCTGGAGTTAGAAGCGATCATCTTTGCTTTGAAGCAGTAGAGGCACTACGTGTACAGGGAGAAAATCAATATGTACATGGATCACAAGAGTCTGAAGTATATATATCAGCAGAGTGACTTAAATTTGAGGCAGATGAGATGGTTAGAAGTGTTGGAGGACATCCGACCTGAGATCAAGTACCATCCGGGCAAGGCCAATGTTGTGGCTGATGCGCTCAGTAGGAAGGGCAGTTTGTCTCGATTGATCAAAACTCAAGAGAAGTTGGCAGAGGAGCTTGATCGAGTAGAGATCGAGGTGGTTTTGCAAGGTTTGGGAGTTTCCTTAGCTCAGTTGAGGATTCAACCTACATTAAGAGACAGAATTATCGACAGTCAGAAGACTGATCCAGAGATTCAGGAGATGATAGAGCAGGTTGGTGTTGGTAGGTTGGCAGAGTTTCAAGTGAAGGATGCATTGTTGTGCTTTGGAGAGCAGCTGTGTGCCATATCTAGCAGAACTGAAGGAGAGTATTCTTCAGGAAGCGCATGCTACTTTATTATCCGTGCATCCAGGGAGTACCAGATATATAAGGACATAAAGCTATATTTATGGTGGACAGGGATGAAGCGAGATGTAGCTGAGTTTGTTGCCAAGTGTGCAGTTTGTCAGCAAGTCAAAGCCGAGAATCAAAAGCCCGGAGGTTTGTTGCAGCCATTACCCATCCCAGAGTGGAAATAAAATTGTATCAGCATGGACTTTATCACAGGTTTGCCCAAGTGTTCCAAGGGCAATGATGCAATTTGGGTGATAGTGGACCGACTCACCAAATCAGCTCACTTTTGGCGATGAAGCTTACTTGGTCGATGGAGAAGCTGGCCAAGTTGTATGTTGGTGAGATTGTGAAGCTTCATGGAGTTTCGCTATCGATATTATCCGACCGAGATGTGCATTTCACTTCGCATTTTTGGAGAAGTCTTCAAGCAACTTTGGGGACGAAAACTGATTTCAGTACGGCTTTCATCCTCAAACTGATGGGCAGACTGAGAGATTCAACTGGGTACTGGAAGATATGCTGAGATGTTGTGAGTTGGATTTTGGTGGCAGCTGGGAGAAGCATTTGTCTTTTGTAGAATTTTCCTACAACAACAGTTTCCAGGCAAGCATTGGGATGGTGTCGTATGAAGCTCTGTATGGTAGGAAGTGCAGGACACCAGTATGTTGGTATGAAGTGGGGGAACGACAGCTGTATGGGCCAGAGATTGTGCAGCAGACCTAAGAAAAGATCGAACTGATCAGGAAGAGGTTAGTCGACGCACAGAGCAGGCAGAAGAGTTACGCCGACAACCGGAGAAGACACCTGGAGTTTGCAGAAGGTGACTTTGTCTTTGTGAAGGTGTATCCAACCATGGGGGTGATTCGGTTTAGAAGGGGAGGAAAATTAGCCCAGAGATACATTGGACCCTATAACATATTGAAAAGGATTAGGAAGACAGCTTATCGGTTAGAATTACCAGAAGAGTTGGCCCAAGTACACAATGTCTTTCATGTGTCTATGTTACGAGGTTATATCCCTGATCCGAGTCACCACTTGCCAGAAGTACCAGAAGGTTTGCAATTGGATTTGAGCTATGCAGAGCGTCTAGTAGAGATTGTGGATCATCGAGAGCTCTTGAGAAATAAGACAATACCTATGGTCAAGGTCAATTGGAGGAACCAATTTGTTGAGGAGGCAACTTGGAAATCAGAGGAAAAGATGATGAAAGATCACCCTGAACTTTTTAACTAAAATATTTGTAAACTCATTTCTTTTCTTTTCTTTCTTTGTATTTTTCTCACTCTTAAGTGTAGTTCCGAGGACGGAACAATTCTAATGAGGGAGTCCTGTAACATCCCATATTTTTATGTTAATAAAAAAGGCATTTTTCAATTTTTGCACGTATGATGCACATGCTAATTTTTCCATCTTTATTTTCTTAATCATATTTACTATTTTAGCATGTATAGTCTTTTTATTTTAGCCTTTTACTAAACCCATGGACCTAAAGATAGATTCTAATACATTAGATTAATTAAAAGGCAAGCCCACTAGACTAATTAATTAATTGATTAAAAAGAAAGCTCATGAGACGAGCCCATTAATAAAATCAAATTTTAAGTTGTGCATGGACTCACACATGACATGTAACAACTTTTAATACACATTTTAGAACTATAGAAATTGTATTAAATTTGGTGTGTGTGTGTGTGCACTAGTGCACAACACGTGCACATGTTTCTATGAGAGTGGGGGGCCGGTTTTACTAATGAAGGGTTGGGGTTAGGGTTTTGAAGAAGTGGAGTAGTGAAGAGTTGGGGGTTATGGGAGTTAGGGTAGTGAACAGATGGAGAATTAAGTGAAAAATTATTAGGTGGAGAAATTTGCAATTTAAACCATCACTTTGTCCTATCAATATACCTTAGTTTTCTTCTCATTTCACACATAAACTAAACAAATTAAAGAGAGGAAAAAGAAAGAGAGAAAGAGAGTATTATTGTGCATTGGAAGCTTGTTGGAGAGCTCTTACTAGGAGGAGAAGGACTAGGAGTGATTGTTGGAGCTAGGAGCTTGGATTTCCATCATTCTTGGTTGTTATTCTTCATAAGAGGTGGGTGGTCTCTATACTTTCTAATTCATAGGTTGATCATGCTAGATTATGACATTAGTAATGTAGATCAAATTGATTATGATGTGGGTAATCTTGTGTTTAATAAATATAAAGACATGCATGCTAATATATTACATGAGTAGTATAGATAAAGTTGATGTGATAATTAGTGAACAAAATCCATGCTTTTATGTGTGCTCTGAATTGTAGAAATTTTGATGTGATTAAAGAAACAAATTGTCATCATGTTAATTAGAAACAAGAAAAAGAGAATGAGTTATGACCATATATGCATGTTAATTCACAAATGTAGAAATATATAATGGAAGGAACACTTGTTGAGATTTTTCTCTTTTGATAAAAATGAATTTTTGGTGAAATTGAATTGATATACATAAAATCATTTTAAATTATTTGTAAGAGTTACACTATGCTTTTTTTAATTAAAATGAAGAAAAGAAACTTACGTTCTTTAAAGAGAAGGAGATAATTTGAATATAGATACAATGTTTAGAACACAAGTTTGGAAATTCGTGAATCTTTGTTTTCAAGAAAAATCAGTATGAATAAGAAAATTACAGTTCATTAAAAGGATTAGATCGATCATATGTCGAGTTTTGTGAAAAATAACTATTTTCAGAACGTTACGAACAAAACTACATTGGCGTGATTCCTAATCAATAATCACACTTAGACGTATTGGCTAGTCAATGCACCACAGAGCACTACTGTACTTGTAAGAGATCTTGGGTTCAAAACTTGTTGGACATATTTTATTTTGTTTCATTAAATAAAAATTCGAACCAGAAGATGTATATTTGGGAGTTTCGTTTCGGTTTTATGATGTAGTGCCCCGAATTTCTAATATAATATCTTAGAAAATACGTGGCACAATTCCTAGCATCAACTTCAATGTAATAGTACACTTAGCCCAAAAACATAGATAATTTTTATTTCAAACTTTTATTACAACAATCTTTACAAACACAGCGGAAATACAAAACACCTTGAATTACAAACTTTTTCTTTTGCAACACTTCTTTACAAATTTTACAAAAAAGCTCTATTACATCAATTTATCTCAAGCATCTAAACCCCAAACTCTAAGCAACAACAACCTGTAAAACATGAGGCTAGAGATGATCCCTAACCCCCAAAACTAAAGGGGTCAGCCGTAACGGTGTGAGTGACATAAAAACAAACAACATAATTAAATCATAAAACACTGAGTTATCAACAATATGTATTAACAACAATAATAAATGAATGAGAAATAACAAGTAAGTAAAGCATAAAAACATCATGGAATGAAAACAACAAGTGAAGCTCGACTAAGTGTCAAGTATAGGAAAAACAGGAAAACACAAGCATAAAACCAAGTCAAGAAAACACAATCTATATGCTGACTTTCTAATGCGTACTTGTCGGATTCTATGCATTCCATAGTACATAGGTCCGGTGCAAGCCCTTAACGATTTCTACTTTATAGGGATAACCCCTCGCTATGTAACTAATCCTACCACGGTGATGGGAAACAAGATCCAGAATACTCCACGAATAGGCACCACAGCCCTCGACGCGCAAGCATCATGTAAGATAGCTCAAAAATAATCGGAGAATCATCTCCCAAACCTGTGTACCCCACGAATAGGCTTGCAAGGCCGTCAACGTGCAGATACACCAGATACATTTCGTGAATAGGTCTGCCGACCCTCGACACGCGAATGCACCCTGCATGCTCCGTGAATAGGCTTGCAGACCCTCGACACGCGAACACACAAATGTCCTCTCGAGACAGAACAACAAACAGTCCTGGAACGCATCCATTGGACTAAACAAACTATGACCCTATACTTACGTTTCCCAAGCTCCATCACATCCCCACTAGTGCCTGTCCTTAAGTTGATTATTATTAAACCACAATATTCCCATCTCTAGAGTTAGTGTATCCTGCCGGACTTAAATATTCAACAACAACTAAACCAAGAACCCCCAGGTCTAACTCAACAATCTCAACTGCCGGTTCACAGGACTCCCACTCAACTCCTAGAGATCTCAACAAGACCAAAACTCACTAATCCATCGTCAAAACGATCAAAGGGGAAAAACTCTCCAATCAACAAAATCCAAATCTTTATAAATTTTCAGAATCCAAATCCAACAATAAAATATCTTGAAAACATATGTTCTGTAGAAACAATAATATTGGAATAGTAAATTATAGATCCAAAAATATTTAAAGAATCAATCGTTTAAAGAACATCTGGAAAACTCAAGAAAAGCATCAAAACCAGTCGACTGCAAAAGGTCATCAGTCGACTGTCCAGAGCGAAAAACTAACATCTTTAAGAAAATAAAATCTAAGTATTTACAGTCGGCTGTAAAACTTAGCAGTCGACTGTCCAGAGAGAAATCCAGTAATTTTAGGAAAATAATTCTAAGTATAGCAGTCGACTGAAAAGGGTAGGTCGACTGTCCAGAAGGAAATTTCAAGAAAAACTAAGGAACTTAGCAGCCGGATCGTGTCAGTCTGCTGAGAAGTCATAACAGTCGACTGTCGACCTACAGACTGCATACTTTGGTTGTGCACATTTCAACCGTCACGAAGATTTACTTTACAAAAACGAAATCTATTAAAAGTATATTTCTGATATGATCAAATACAACTTATAGGATATACAAAGATCCATAAAAACCAATCATAACCATTTGGATTGATAAAAATAGCTTTTTGATAAATTCCCTCAAAACGAAACATGAATGTGTGCATACATCAAAACTAGAGTTTTTAATAATAATTCATACATCAAAATAACTTTGTTTTATATGCCAAACTATATCAATACCAAATATCCAGATTTAAACTTAGCATTTGAGAAATCCAAATTCGAACAACATTTTTCACAAAATCACAAATCCCCAAATTAAATCCAAAATGTATAAATCCCCAAATTTAATCATCATAACTCAAATTCTCAAAACATGGTCCTCTAAACCATTATTCATTCTCGAAATTTCTCAAACTCAATCTCAACTACACTCAATAGTTAATTCATAAACAAAAACCAATTTGTCATCAACATGGCCAAGTTGTTTTCATCCAACTCACCAATAGTCCCAAAAATCTCATTCTTAATTAATTAATGCATAACATCCCTCATACTCAATCAAATCAGCGATAATTCAAAGAAAATGCCTACTCACAATTTATATTAGGTTCTCCAACAAATCTAAAATCATTCACATGCAAATATCTAGGGTTCTTCTCAAAGATCCAATTTTTCATCCATCTAACATACATATTCATACCAAACCCTAGCATGCTTTCTAATATATGGAATTCAACATCCAATATCAATCAAAATATTCAAATCATTTGCATACAAAATACAAAAATCAAAAGGAAACAAACAAGTCATTCCCATACAACATACACAAAATAAAAGAAAACAAACATGTCACTCACCTCAAATGAAGAATCCAATCGAATTAATGAAGAATAATCAAAGCCCTTCTCTTTCAATCTCCAAGAAAAATAAAAACAAATAAACCTTTGTGTGATGCACCGAAAGACGGCTGCACTCCACCTCCTTTAAATACCCAGAATAGAGGAATTAGGGTTTTGAAACACATTTGCAAAATAATCCTTTAACAATTATTACTTTACATATATAAACCTTTCTTAGTTAATATAAGTTAAGTAAATCCAAACCAAATCAAATCCTTTTACCGCGAAGTTTTCCAGCAATCCAAAACAGCCCAGAAATAAAGAAAAATCTGGATTTGCACTCAGGGTGGCAATTTTGCACAAAAGTCTTTCTTTTTGTAATATTTGAAAATACATCATAAAATATTCGTAGAAATCCAGAAAATTTAGAAATAATATCTAATAATACATATTATACTTTTCAATTAAAATATCGACTTTTACTTTTCAGGAAAACATTTGCACAAGATCCAACATAAATTTCATATTTGCAAAAACACCATATTTGTTTAAATCTTTACCAAATCAACTCTAAATAAAATTTAAATATATTCAAATTTAAATGATGACCATGGAAAGCCCAAAAATTAGTAAAAACGAATTTTCATAATTTATTTGAGATCCAAACGGCTTTTTATATAAAAGCCCCTCTCTTTCGAGGTATTTATAAAAATAGTTTCTTTACTCAGAAAAATCCCAAAATTTAGAATATACTCCAAAAATATTTGTACGTATTCTGCACGTGCAAAAGATAAATCTTTAGAAAAATATTTATTAAATCTCCCGAAAATCATTTTAATTCATTTTCTAATCTCAAAAATAGTATTTAAAAATACTGGGTACTATATATGATGCCAAGTCCATATGGACTTATTGTCTAGCGGGTTTGGGCCTTAGGCGTTTACTGTGCTAGTAGGAAAGTTGGGTTCGAAACCTGATATCTTCAACATTTTTTTGGTGTTTTTGTTTAATAAGGAGGATTATTTTATACCATTAAAAAATTTTAGGAAAAATTCTAGAATTCCTATAAAATAAATTAATTATAAAAAAATGGTTTTAGAATTTTTCGTGTATATTTGAGGTATTAAAATGGAATTGAGATAGAAAAATGAATTATTCATTCCGAAATTTATTATTTAAGAATAGGATTTTCATTTTGTGAAGAAAAGTAAAATATTGTTGTGTGAAGTGATTTTCTCTTGAAGAGATTATACTCTTATTTGGTTTAAGAAATATTTTGATGTGAGTTGAGACATTTTATGAGCCTAAATTGCTACTAAGATTTCAAGTTATGAATTTATGTTCATGAAAAAAAAGAATTATTGCTTCTAAAGATTATGAAGAAATAAATGAATCATGAGTAGTGTCAAGATAAGACATTGATCACTTTGTGAATAAATTGAAGATATGAATACATTAAGTTAATACATAATTATTGAAGGATATGAGTACCCATGGATTCTTGTTCATGAAAAGTTGTGATTTAGAGTTAGTGAGACCTCGGGTACCGGCACTATTGAATTAAAAGTTTTGAATTATTTTTGAGATATGGCCATGGAGCTATCTCGGTATTTGTGATTAAGTCCGGTAGGGGGTAAAACTAACTCTAGGTATGATAAATTATTCATGTCTTGAATTTAAGAACTAGGCACTAAGAGAAAATGTAGTAAACTGGGCAAACGTAAGTGGAGCACTCTATTTAGTCGGGCGATGTATTTCGAGACTATAGACCCAGTCGGGCGGTATACTCCGGAACTGAGGTTACTTCAATGGAGATGAGTTTTTATTTTAAATTCGGAACTATGAGTAGTCCGGCGGATAGTTTTTTGTACTCCAGTGTATGTACATATACCGGGGCTAAAGGGGCACTTGCGAGGTATTCGCACGACGAGGAGTCTGTATAACAGTCGGGTGGTGTACTCCGGAACTGGGATCCGTACTCAAGGAATATCTAAACCTTGTTCTTATTACTGGGTAGTTTTCATGGTGAGGGATCGAACCCTTTAATGTGGAGTACGTAGGTGCTTGCCCTCAGATCTATACAGTATGGGATGCATAGAATCCGAACAATTATGCATTAGTGTCATCCTAGTATAAAATATCTGCATTAGGCATTAAGACATGACATACACTTATATGTTTAGTGTAGACACATTTAACACTTTATTTTTCATCCAAATTTGTAATCTGTTAAGGTATTAAGATCGTTATAATTTCGGCATAGAGAGGATGGCTGCGTATAACATTTTTGTCGGTTGTATGCAACTGACGTGCCCACAGCTTATTATGCAGGGATTAGATTTTCATGAAGAAGTAAAGTTGATATGATGCTGTTGATTAAAGATGTTGCAAGTTGTATATTATTTTCATTATTGTACTTCATTTTATCTTCCGCTGTGTAAACAATTGAAAAAAATTCTGATGTATGATGAAAAATTTAAATTTCCTTGTAAAATTGTACGAAGTTAAGTGTAAAGATCCTGTGGAATCTCGAATTCGGTTTTATTTGGAATTCGAGGTGTTACATGCCAGGTCTAAATTTGTTCACTTTAAGGAATGTTTTGCATGTTCCTCTATTGAAACAGAATCTGATTTCCTTTGGAACTCTGGATGCACGGGGTTGTCGGTACACAGCTCGATGTGTAGTTCTGTCTGTTTTTCAAGGTCGTCATGAAGTGGTTAAAGGTATGAGAGTGGTTGGGCCAAGCCAACACAATATCTACAAGCTTTGGGGAATTCGAAAATCCTACGCATGGGTTTTTAGTTCTTTTTCCGTTATTCTCGCAAGCTCAGCTAGTTTGCCGCAACTAGAATCATCGAGATGAGATCACGACGTTCGAATATCGTCAAGAGGTGGAGCAAGCCTAAAGGTACGTGGAGTTCGTGCGGAGTTTGGCAACTTTGTGAGTACATTTACGGAGGTGTGTCTTTGAGGGGCTACACTAGATCAGGTGAGATTGGGTAGAGATCAGTTCAACTAGAAGAAGAAGCTATTATTCTATATTTTTATGCAAGTGGAATTCATTAAAGTTTGGAGATGAGTGACACATCATGTGATAGCACTCGGATGCAATCCAAGATGGAGTTTGTTAGGAATATGTCTTGAATACTCGTAGTTCAGATTAGAAGAAGGTAAGATGAAGCACGGAGGTCGAAGCGTCGAAGAGAGTAGAAAAAGATAGAGCAGCAATTGTGCAGGCATAGTTGCGGTCGACTGTCCCAAGTTGCGATCGACTGTCCCAAGTTGCGGTCGACCGCACCCCCGACCGCACACCCGACCGCAGTTGCACTGGATTTAGCCGAGAGGTCGACGGTCGATCGGTCTTGTTGGACGGTCGACCGACCGCGGTGCTGTGTTCATTTTGGGTCTCGATTTGTTAGGTCGTTTCAGCCCAATCTTCAACTCCAAGTTAGATCGTACGGCTCCTATTTAGTTACTTCTTTTCCAGGTTTTATCGGACGACTGAAAATCAAGATTAGACCTAGGTTCCGCTCTATTCTTCTATATATATTGTAAACTCCTCCAATATGAGAGTAGAGTACTTCATAGATTATTTTCTCCATTGCAAAGAGAGGCTCGAGAAAGATAGTTTTTGGTGGGTGAGTTTAATTTCTTGTATTGAGTGAATCAGTAACTCCTTATAATCTCTTCTAGTTGAATATTAGATCTCCCTATATTTTCCTCCGGATTAAGTAAAAGCTAACCGGGATAAATCCTCGTTGTTTGGATTGGTGGATCTACTTGCTTGCTCAATTGATTCGTCTCATCTCTTCGACTTCCTCATTACTCTATTTAGTTCCGTTACGACAACGGGCGTTTGTTGACGCCCCAATCCCAACACTTAACCCACCCTAACTTTCATTTGTAAAAAAAACTGTAACTATCTTACCTCAAACTGCAATTTACTATGATGGAAAATACCCTAAACTAAAGCAACTTTTTAGAAAATCTAACCTAAGGGTAGTTATTTTAATAACTGCATGCTCCCTGTAAAACATATTTGCTAAGCCCTGTGATCAGATTGGCCTTCTTCCAGTCATGGCAATTTATCTCCAATCTAATGTCACTACTACAATAAATTAATAGACTTTTAGCACCTACTCAACAATTATGGAAGTCTTACAAAGTTTATCTTCAAGTAGCTTTTGATTGTTTTTTTTTGAAATAAAAATGGCATGAGAGTTGCCAAGTAGCTTTTGATTGTTGGTGCCGACATCAAGCATAACTGGAAGTATCTGCCAAAGATAGTAAGTTTAGTAGTCAATGGCAAATGTCCCACGTCAGAAAAATATTCATCATAATGAATAATAGGAACACTGTTCCTGTATATAATGTTTTTTTTTTTTTTTTTTTTTTTTTTTTTTTTTTTTCAGGAAAAGATGGAATCTGGCCACCCTGTTTTATTAATCAGGGATTAATAAACAAAACTCAGATTACTGAGCAAACAAAATACCTAAGGAGAAAGCAGAAAGCAGAAAACCATACTCCACCCAAAACATGGAGGGTGGGACAAAATAAACAACAACAGGTCGTAAGCCAAAACAACAACATCTCCCCCCAACAAGCCCTGGGGTGGTGGGAATCCTAAGAACGCTAGACATGCCTCAATCAATCGTCGGGCCAATCTCGATTTCCTCGTCGTCGAAATCCTGTACCTGGAACACTGTGGCGATCCTGCCCCTGGGACCTACTGCAGCCACATTAGCCCAAAATGAGATGAGATGCATAATATGATTTAAATTTCCAGTGATAGAATTGCTAGTTGAACGGAAGTAAAAATTATTTCTATCTAGCCAAAGCACCCAAGTCGTAGCGGCAATCGCGATATACCAAGCCTCTCTCATGGCCCCTCTATTAGACGCAAAATGGGACCCCACCCAAAGGTCTTCGTATGAATCAGGGTATCGAGACGTTCCTAATGCACTGAGAACCTCGATAAAAACCGCTTTGCTCCTAGGGCAGTGAAGGAACAGGTGGTCTCTAGTCTCCACACTGTTCTGGCAGAATCCACACTGGGCATCTAAGTTAGGTTGACATTTCATCAAGTTCTCCCTAGTTAGGATTGCATCGTTCAGCGCTAACCAAGTGAAAACTTTGATTTTCAGGGGTGCCTTTGTTTTCCACACGATGCTCGACCATCTCGGTGTACAACCCCTAAAGTGGATTCGGGTGTACAAGGAGCGAACTGTGAACTTGCCGCTCTTTTCCAAATCCCAGGTCAATTTGTCCGGGCCTTGAGCACAACCACTGCCTGAATCTGCAATGTGAGCCTTGAGTTCCGCCAATCTGTGCAGGGAATCCGCGTCCAGCGGCTGTTTGAAGGTTGGAGACCAATCGCCTCTAATCCAGGCTACTGCAACCGAATAAAGTGGGCGGGCTGCTAATTCAAAGAGATCTGGAACAAGTCCCTGAGTGGGTGGTCTGAGCACCATTTATCCCACCAGAACCTAGTGAGTCTGCCATTGCCGATGACTGACCTGACACAACTGTTGAATGGCGCATAAGCCTTCGAAATACCCTTCCAGAAATGAGACACCCTAGGGCCTACCCTAAAGCCTAGATTCCTCGTGCCGTTCCCCCGCATTTAACCTTGAGCGAACTGCTGCCAACCCTCCCTATTGGGGTGAAATACCTTCCACCACCATTTGCCCAGAAGAGCCAGATTCATGTCCCGGAGATCGATGATTCCCAGGCCTCCGTGGATCTTTTTCATGCAAGCCTTCTCCCACCTGATGAGGTGGTACCCCCCTCGATCAGGGTCCGCCCCTTTCCACAGAAAACGCTTTCTAGTACGGTCGATTCTTTGAATCACCCATCATGGCATCTCGAAGAAGGATACGTAATAGGTAGGGAGGTTAGTCAGTACAGTGTTGATGAGGGTGACTCTTCCTCCCAACGAGAGGGCCTTCCCTTTCCATCCTGAGAGTCTTTTGTCGAATTTATCGATGATGGGGAGCCAATCCTCCTTCTTAAGTCTCCCGGGATTCAGTGGAAGTCCTAGGTATTGAATTGGGAACCTCTTGACCGAGCAGTTGAGAATGTCGGCGTGTTCCAGAATCTCTTCCGGGGGCAGGGCAATGGGCGTTAAAGCACTTTTGTGGAAACTAACTCGAAGACCCGACCATGCCTCAAAACAATAAAGGATCCCTTTGAAAACAATAGTTTACCCCAGATTTCCATTTCCAAACAACAGAGTGTCGTCTGCGTACTGGAGGATGGAGCAACCTTGCCGTTGCATCCCTTTTGCCACAGGCGCAATCCAACCTGCTCTACAGCATCTGCTCATCATAACTTTGAGTGCGTCCGCCACTATGGTGAAGAGAAGGGGAGAAAGAGGGTCTCCCTGTCTAAGCCCTCGCTTGCAGGGGAATGGGTGACCATCATTGATCAGAATGGCCATTTTGCTAGTAGTCAGGCACGTGTGGATTTACCTGATCCATCTTGCCCCGAATCCTCTACCAGCCAAAGCTTCAAACAGACAATCCCACTCAACTGAATTGTAGGCTTTCTCAAAGTCAAGCTTAAGGAGGTAGCTCTTGGCATTGGAGGCATGGTAATGGTGTATCGTCTCTTCAGCTGTAGCAATACTGTCTTGGATACATCGCCCCTTAATAAAGCCTGTCTGTTCGTGACTGATGAGACCCTCCGTGACCTTACCCAACCTGTTCGCAAGAGTCTTTGTAATGATCTTCACCTGAACCGTTAAGTAGACTAATGGGATGGAAGTCACCGAAACAACGTGAATCTTCTTGTTTTGGTATAAGCACCACCTCCGCGTAATTGATTCTCCCAATTTTCAACTTATGGTCGTAGAGGTCGCCGAACAGCTTTAGTAGATCTCCTTTGATTTCCTCCCAAAAAATCTGGTAGAACATGATCGGGAATCCATCAGGCCCTGGAGCTTTGTCAATTCCCAGTTGCTGGACCGCCTTCCATACCTCCTATTCGGTGAATGGTGCTTCGATGGACTGCAACTCGACTCGCAGTTCACCCGGAGGGTCCTGCCAAAATTCGTGATAGATAGAGGATCTAAACTCTGCATTGTGCCCAAATAGGAGTTTGTAATGGGACTGGAAGGCTAGTCTAATCGCTTCCTCACCTTGGATTAAGCCGTCATCCGAATTGACGGAGTGGATGATGTTAGATCTACGCCGTGCACTGGCAACTCGATGGAAAAAGGCAGTATTCGCGTCGCCCTCCTTGAGCCAAGTGACTCTCGACCTCTGCTGCCATCTGATTTCTCTAGCCTGTAGAGCTGATCAATGTCCTGTCTAAGTTGGAGTAATTTCATACGTTCTTCCGTTGCTAGATCCCTAACTTCCTCCACCTTCTCGAGTTCCTCAATACCAGCAAGAAGGGATTCCTTTGACCTCCATATAAGAGCAAATCTGGTCCGGTTCCACTTTCGCAGCTTGCCCCTCAGCCTGCTAACTTTTTCACATCAAATAGCAGTCGCCTCGATACTCTTGGTAGGGCACGACCAACACTCGTTCACCATGTGGTGAAACCCCTGGATTTCTAACCAGGCTTTCTCGAACCGGAATCTAACCGGTTTCCTGGGTAGCAATTCCCCTGCCGATAGGAGGATGGGAATGTGATCCGAGGTTGGTTTAGGAAGGGATCTCGCAGAGGTCATAGAAAATTTGGTTTCCCAATCCGTGGATACCATGATCCAATCTAACTTTGCCAGCATGGTCTGCGCCTGCATGTTAGACCAAGTGAAAAGCCTGTCCGATATGGGGATATCGACCAATTCCAGGTCCGTGATGACCTCATTAAAAGCTTCTCTATCTAGATCGCTAGCACCTCTACCCCTGTGCTCAGAGGCGAATCTAGTGATATTGAAGTCGCCCCCCACCACCCACGGGTGGGGCCAGCGTGCTCTGATAGAACGCAGCTCCGTCCAGAACACCACTCTATCTGTGGTTGTATGAGGTCCATACACCACCGTGACCGATTAAAGCCAATGGTCGGACTTCCTCTGCAGAACCACTGATAGGGGAAAAAGGCTGATAAATTCATCAACAAAGCGAAAGACGTTGGGGTTAAATCCAAGTGCTATGCCACCAGACGCCCCAACTGATGGTAACATCCTCCAATCTGAAATACGACACCCCCCCACCCTCCTGAGTCTAGATAAGTTAGACAGTTTTGTTTCCTGGAGGCCGACAACATTCGCCTTGGATCTGGCGACCAGATCCTTAACCATTTCACGCTTACCCCGCCCCCCCAAGCCCCTAACGTTCCAGAAAAGTGTATCCATTAACTACGATAAGTTGGGGGAACATTACTCGAACCTAAATTCGAGTCTAGGACAAGTTTAATCCTATCTGCTTCCCATCCTCTAATTTGGTTGAGGAGACGAGCGTTATTATCGTGGTTCTTAACCGCTAGGCCACATGCTTCGGCTAGAAAGAATATTTCAAAATCTGTCATAAAATTGAAAATGGAAGCAAGGAAAGAGGTGGTACCTCCCACGGTGGGTTTGGCTGCCTTAGCGGCTGCCGCGATCTCCAAGTAGTCGTCTAAGGACTCCTCCATGGCCCTCTTGTGACCCCTGGATACAGGATCGCTGTGGGACGAACAAGCGATCAAAGCTTGCGATGCGGGGAGAGTGCAAGGGACCAGCTCGGGTGATTGAGATGATGGGACCCCTGAGCTCCTCATCTGAGTCCAACCAATCTCCATCTGAGAACACACAGTCGTCCTCAAGATTAAGTCTATCCTCACCGTCATCCTCAAAATGAGAAGACTCCGGGGCATCCTCGTTTACGCCCACACATTTGGGTGGAAAAAACTCTTTAACCAGAGAGCAAGAGTTGGACCCCTCATTGGGCCCGTTAAGAGACTGTAAAACCATGGACCCCCCACTGGGCCCAAAATCAGACACTGCTGCACATAGCTCTCTTCCCCCCTTCTCAGGACCTGACACATAGCTGGCCCCACTTAACGAGCCCAAACCCTCGCGATGCAACACACCCCCATCCTCAAAACTACCGCATAGCTGCACACTACCTTCCCCTCTACTGCGAGGCATCATACCCCTTGCCTCAAAGCTACCGCCCACCTTCTCGATACAGACTCCAGACTCCAGACTCCTCGAGTCGCTCACCTGCCTCCCTCTGATCCATGCCACCTGTCGACCTCCTACTGGCCCCTTCTGCGGTCGAGGCAGACTCCACGAGGCTCGATGCTTTGACTGTCTCTGTGCTACTCATCCCCACATTCAAACCAGAGACTTCTCTCAAACCACTCCCCTTTCCATTTTGAGCTTTCGCAACCTCAAGATCAAAGGCCACAGGCTCATGAACTTCCTCTCTTTTGGAGGGAACTCTGACGCCTTTTAGGTCACCCCTCGTCGTGTAGCCCTCAACAGCAAGAGGCCCTTTCGTCCCCCCTCCCGAAGCTACCAAACCTGCCTTCTTTGGGCTTCTACTGAGCAGTCCAACACAGTCTGTCTCCCTACTCTTCCTTTCTCGCGAAGCTAGCCTTTGGAGCTTCCCCAACCCTGCCTGCATGACGCTTTGACAGTCTATTCGTACCTTACTTTTTCCTTTCGCAGGCCCTGCCATCTCTCTGGGTACCTCTTCCGTACCAACTCCCCCTACTACACTGAGTAGGCTTCCACTTATGGAGCGCTGTTGACCCACCTTTAAGATGGTCGCCTCTGTCGAGACACCCAAATCTGGCAAAGAGCTTGAATTTGAAATTTCCAAAAGTGGACCGTTGGATCTGAGAGATTTGACGGGATGGGCTACTTCCCGCCCCTCCATGGCCCGGGGGCCCATCGAAGGCGCTGATCCCTCCACCGCTAGGCCCCTCCGACACTGCTCCAACTCTCTCGCTTACCTAATGAGCTCCCTGTGCGCGCGCTCGACCTCGTGTGCCCCATCTAAAGTGGTGTCCCTTGCCGGCGACACAACTTGGGAGTAAGAGCGGCCGTCTCTAAAGGCAGTGATAGGTGAGGGGAAGATGATGTTAGCCAATGCCGCTTCTAGTTCCTGCCTTCCTGTCGAGAACGAATCGGAGCAGGTATGAGTCTTGAAATGAATAAACTTTAGCGAATCTTGGCATTAGAGAAATGTCGACGCATCGGATCAGCATTCTTGCTGAGACAATATCCGATCGCCGCACATTTTTCTCGTCGACATCTACAACCACGCCGAAGTCGGCAACAATCTCCTGTAGGGCTTCCCTTTTCCAAAAATGCAACGGTACATTATGAATCCAAATTCAATAGAGTTCACCTTGAGGGAGTTCCGCTCCAAAGCTTGGGGACCAAGGGGAGAAATCAATAGAGAAATGTCCGAAGTCCACATTCCCAATCGCCATCACCTCCACCACTTTTGCCGTAGATGGGAAAGAAACAAGGAATTGTAGTTGGCAAACCTTCTTAACCACCCAATCTTTGTACGCCTTCATCGGCCATTTTGACTCCAAAGCCTGTAGCAGGTGTACCTCTGAGGGTCGCCCTGAGCGAACCCTAGCCACCGCGCACCACTCCCGTAACCATCTCTCCTCTTTCTTGATGAATTCCAGGCTGTTAGCGATTCTGATGTGAGCTGGGTTGTCCGGCGACCTCCCCCTGTTAACAACTCGCTCCCCATCTGATTCCGTTTCGACGACGTTGGAACAAACGTAGGAGAGGTGTCCCTATTTCAGACACTTGAGACACCGTACCTCCTTAGTGCATTCCTTGCGGAAGTGCCCAAGTTCACCACAATTGAAACAAGGAACTGGACGCCTTTTACCCTTCCGGTATCTTTTCTGAAATCCCTGACTTTGCGTGGGGGATGAAGTAAAATCTGAGGGTTTCCCGCGACGGGCCACCACTTGCCAATCCCCTTCATCCTGAACCCCTTCCCCTCGCATCCCCTTCGGACCCTCTCCTTGGGCCCGGTCGATGGATATGAGGGGGATGGTCGGGGCGGGAAGACGACGGCTTGGCGAAAGTGGTGCAGGGATCTGGACAATTGGAGGAGAGAGTTGCGGGGTTATGGTGTTGTGGAGTGGGGGTGGTGGAGGGGTGGAAGAATGGTTGGAGTGGATGTGAAGGGGTGGAGAAACCTTCTTGATGTAGTGGGGGGGGGGGGGGCTGTGATGGGAGGCGGAGATAGCTCTGAAATGTGGTACGTGAAGGTTCCGCTGCTCTCTGCGGTGGAGGTGGCTGCGTGGTTCCTTGCTAACCCTGCTGACCTCCCGCTCTCTGTAATGCTCCTTCTCTCTGTAATTTTTGTGGCTCTGAGTATCTTCTCTGTAATGTTGCTTACTGTAGTGGTCACTGTGATGTCGCTCACCCTGAATCCTCCGAGGGGGCAGCTGGCTCTTGGCGGGGTGATTTTTACGCCCGTGAAGGCTAGTAGAGGGACCCCCTCTATGGGCCCTCCCTCTCGGAGGAGACTCCCGCCGGCTGTGATGATCATCGCCACTCGTCCAATGCCGGTGAGATGCACCTCGGTGTGACCTCGGCGGAGTGCGCTAATGTCTGAGCTTCGTGGTAGCCTCCTCCCTAATGGGATGATTGAGGACGATGGGTTGAGGGGCATCTGAGACCGGTAGAGGAGGGATGGGGGAGGCATTTGGTTGGATGGCCGCAGGGACAGTGGGGGGAGGGGGAGGGGGAGGGGGAGGAAGGGTGGGGGGGGGGGGGGAGATTTGGGTGTCGGACCTCTTCGTTGGGCCCACACCCACTAAGTTCAAGCACCGAAAGCTTGGTGGAGTGAGGCATACGATCCGTAGCGGAATGTTGAAGGTGGGAATGCTGTTGTTGGATGGAGGAATGGCTAATCCATTCCCGGTAAGAGCCACTAGTAAACCACATCAAAGCTTTTGATTACTGCATCTCTTTTGTTGAGAAAAGAATTTGTTGAGGAAGGAATTTGTGGAGGGTGTGGTTCAGGAACTGGTTGGTTCCTGTATATAATGTTCATGAAGGAGAAAAAGAAGATACTTCAAACATACTGATTACATAGAATAAAACACTACTAGAAAAGGAAGTATTTGAGACCTTGGTAGGATCTAGGTGAGTAAGGTGGTCAATTGACCACCTTGACTTTTCATGAGAAAAAAGTTCTACTGCTAGAAAAAATTCTAAGAGACCTACCTGTTTGTTCTAAAAGCTGTTATAAACATTAATTTAAGTTTTGTGCACCTTTATTACCTTCGGTCAAAACATAAAAGAAAGGAGCAGATCCTAGGGTCCTAGGTGCTTTCTCATACTGATGCATCCGATCCGATTCGGATCCATATCCGAATAGGATGGGGATTCATATATAAATATATATCCAGGTCAGCTCGGATTTGGATACAGACACTGATATCCAAATCATATTTTTCTCAGATTTGGATTGTATACGGATATCTGGAGTACTTGAGTATATATACTTATATTCACCAAGTTAATGAACTCAAGCGATAGCGCAATGACTATTGCTTTAGTTAGCAGATAACTAAGCCCAGATTCGACTCCTGGCTATCACATTTCAAATTTTTATGCATTAACTGAAATTTAGAATCATACTGTAATTAAAATTTTCAATTTGATTAATGCTTTTGTTAATTACTTTTTGACCCCTGAATCCACCTGATATGGGTAAAAATAGAATCAAATCATGACCGTTCAAATCAGGCACGAATCATGAAGCTCTAAGAGGTAAAATGGTAATTTCACTAAAAACGGGTTCGTAAACGGGAATTGGGTCTCTTTCGAATCCAACAGCCCAAAACGGGGCTGTCTTACTGGGTTGTCATAACAGCCCAATAAGAATGTGTCCAGATTATGATTTAAATTCATAATTATCTATAAGAGATGGTTCAAAAACCATATCTCTTATCCTGAGAGAGTTTAAACTCAATCCCCTCAACTTCTCTTTTCTCTTCATGAAGAAAAGATAACTGATTCAATCAAAAAATACCGGAAAATAGAGATAAATCATAACCTTAAAACGACCAAAGCGACTATAAATACAATCAATATTTTCTCCCCAAAAAAAGCTCCCTCATAATCTTCTTCATTTCTAACTTGAGCGTCGGAGGGTCTGTCATCGGGATCAACTTCGGTGTTTAAGACTTTTTGCAAATTAGCAGAGGTGATCGTCACCACATGAATCAAATCCAACGGCTTAACGAGTCTGATCAAGAAGCCCACTGCAGCCAAAGATAGTTAACACCATTGAAAATCAAACGGTTAGTTCTTGATTGTTCCTCAGAAAAATCAACATAATCTGATTGCTTAAAAAAACAAAAAAACAAAAAAAAAAACTAATTGTTTGTTATCCCCTTCATCTTCTTAAACTCTTTTATATATACCGATCACACCTATAGAAATAAAATAAAAATTGTACCAATCAAAGTTAAAATATTAATCATTAACCTCTACTATATAACCCTACCATACATTTCCTTCATACATAAACAAATTTTCTCTATCATCTTTTCTCTTTTCTATATATACGTTTTTCTTAGTCTTTACATGTTCTCCCTTTTGACAATATAATCTTTGGATTGGGGTTGCGGTAAGGTATTGCCAAGATCCGATCCGTATCTGCTCCAAAAGTATCCCCAGACCACGTTAGGGTTGTGGCCTCAAATACACGTAGGCACAAAGTACTTGAAGTTGGAGAAGAAGAGGAGGAGACAAAAAAGCAAGAGAAGACAAACAGCCAGTAGAAGAATGCAGTCTGGAGAGTTGCGATCGACCGCGCGGTCAACCGACCTGGGGTGCGGTCGACCGACCCAATCTGCTGAGAGTTCTTCGAATGTACAGGTCCAACAGAGGATGGGACGGTCGACAGTACAGTCGACAGGTCGTGTCTCGGTTTTGATTTTACACATTGTGGTCAACCGACCTTGGGGGTGCGATCGACAGACTTCGGTGCTATGCATTTTTTGGGCTTACGAGTTTAAGGCTCAATTGCTAGATTTGTGTTTATCCTTTAGGGTTTACTTGGGGGGCTATTTATATGGCTGTAGACTTTAGGGTTTGTATGGATATAATCCGTCAATTTGTGTAATCAAGAGGTGAGTCGTTATCATTGCTCAACTTCAAGAGGAAATTGTGCCGAGTGTTTCAAAGGTGAGAGAGAGAGATTGAGAGTTGTAATTTCTTTTGTAATCTTTTTATTTTTTGGGGAATAAGAAGTATTGGTTATCTCTGTATATTGATTGTGTTCTTGTGAGATCGTGCATATATTGTGGTGCCTTGTTCTTGGTTCATCTAAGTCTTGGGAGTTTTTATTACTTGTGGTGTGTTTCCGCTATTAGCACTACGAGTTGTGGCAGATTCTTCAACAAGTAGAATCAGATTCTGGTTGGTTCGGGATGGCCGATAACAAATTGAAGATCGAGAGATTCAATGGGAGTGACTTTGCGATGTGGAAGATTCAGATGATAGCGTATCTTCGTCAGAAAGATCTTGATGGTCCGTTATTTGATGAGAAACCAGTAGGTGCAAATAAGGATGCAAAGGTCTTGCCGGATTGAAATCATTTAGATCAGAAGGCGTAGGGAAAGATTCGGTTGGGGCTGAGTAGGAAGGCGTTATTTTATATCTTGAAGGCAAATACCACAAAGGAGACTATGGAGATTCTCACGGATATGTATAAGAAACCATCGTCATCAAATCAAATTCTTCATCTGAAGAAATTGGTTAATATGAAGTTGAGGGAAGTGGGTTTAGTAGCAGAGCATGTGAACAATTACTGTATGGTTTATAACCAGATGGAAGCTGCAGGTTTGAAGTTTTCAGATAGGGGGCAGTCATTGTTACTTCTATCTACTTTACCCGATAGTTATGGTACGGTGGAACAAACTATTACAGGCACTATGACAAATTCGACGACTCTACAGGATGTTGTGAGTAGCATTCTGAACGAGGAGGTAAGAAGGGTGAGAAACGGGGGATATCCATCATCATCTTCTATAGATTTCATAATGTACATTGAGAAAAGACGTAGGAAATCTAAGAGCAGTCGAATAAAAAAGGATCAGAGTAGTTCATCTGAGAATGGGTCTGATGACAGCAATGGGGGGCATAGGCCTGAGTGTTGGTATTGTCACAAGAAGTGTTACATGATTCGTAGTTACCAGGCTTATATGAAGAAGAAGTAGGAGAAACTGAAGAGAGATACCCCAAAGGAAGCTCAAGTGGGGCTTGTTGAGGATCTATGCTTATCAGCTCGGGAGGAGTTGGGCACTCAAGAGTGGTGTATTGATTCGGAAGCTTCTTTTCATTGCTCTCCGAGGAGAGAGATGTTTGATGACTACAAAGATGGTTCCTTTAGAGATGTGATCGTGGGGAATGGTGTAACCCCTGTTTTCCATTTTTCTGTATTTTTAGGTCTATTTTTCTTTTGTACATTTTTCTCATTGTATCTCTTTTGGACCGTATATTGGATCTTCATTTTCAATATATATTCATCAATTTGATTTTTCGCCTTTATTTGATCTTCTTGATTTGATTGTCTCATATTATTTCGTCTCTGTTAGATCGAGCTATTATTGTTGATCCTCCTTATTTTATATTGTTCATGTCAATTTTATTTATCCATTTTGTGCCCATCTCATTATTTTGGGATAACTATGTTTCTCTTTATTTTGATTTATTCTTACCCAAAACCCTAATCCTATTCACCTATCCCAATACCCATTTATTAACTATCCTCATACCCATTATTTATCTATACCCTACACCCGTAACCCGTTATCTCACCCCAAACCCGTCAACTGTCACCCCTAACACTAAAAGAATCCATGCTTGTGATGTTGTAAGAATCATGCTTGAGTTATAGTAAAAGAACCCATATTTGTGATGTAGTAAGAATCCATGCTTGAGTTGTAGTAAGAGAACCCATGCTTGTGATATAGTAAGAATCATGCTTGAGTTGTAGTAAAGAATCTTGCTTGAGTTGTATGTGTAGTTCTAGTAAAGAACCCATCATGTTCTAATTGTCGTGTTCTAGTAAAGAACTCATCATGTTCTAGTTGTAGGGTTCTAGTAAAGAACCCATCATGTTCTAGTTGTAAGTGTCTTGGTAAAGAACCCATCATGTTTGAGTTGTAGTTATTCTAGACTCAAAAAGAACCCATTTATGCTTGAGCTATATGTTCAAGTTAAACTGTTGAAATGAACCCATGTTCCATATTTTTCTAGTCGACTTTTAAAAAGAAACCCTTGAAACTAGCACCATGGTAGTTCCAGCTCATTTGATAGAGAACCCATGCATTTAGTTTCTAGGTGATTCTAGCTTAAACTTGAGAAAGAACCCAAGAATCTAGTTGCATGTAGTTCTAGTTCAATTTGGAAAAGAGAACCCATGAATTCTAGTTGTATGGGGTTCTAATTAGAATTGGACCATATCATGTGAACATTCTTCATCTCCATGGGTCATAATTGGGAAAGTCTGTAACCCCTGTTTTTCACTTTTGGTATTTTTGAGGGTATTTTTCATTTTTTGTGAATTATTATTTTCTATTGTATTTTTCAGAACAATAAAATTAATTATCTTTATTCTATAATATTTTTCTGGCAGTTTTGACCTCCTTTTGTTGATTGTGCGCCGTTTGGCCGTTTTTTGACATTTTGAGCTCTTTTTCTCAATTTGTTGATCTCGTTCATGTATAAATATTATTTTAGGGTCATGGTGAATTTTTAGGAGAGTTTTGACCAATTTGAGATTTTTTGGCCTTAAGGAGATTTTTAGGAGCAATAGGATTCATTGTATTTTGTATCTCCATTTGAAATCTACCCAATATCCATTACCCAATTGTATACCTATTGTTTCCTATTGATATCCACTACCCATTAACCAACATTTGATCTCCTATATATACCCCTAATACTAATTAATCCCTAACCCTAATATTTTTCTCTCTCCCTCTCATATTCCAAACCGGCCTCCACTTGAATCCATCCCGGCCTGCCTTCTTCAACCCTAGGCCGACATCCCCTTGATCTCTCTTTCCTTGGCCGATCACCCATACCTTCCCTCTGCATCTTTCTATACTACTTTGCCTCGATTCTACCTCATCTCTCCTTCTTCTTGTGGCCGGCAAGCACCAAACCAGCACCACCCTCCACAAAATAGCACCTTTACACCTCTCCCCGCTGTTTTGTATTGTGGGCACCTCCCACTTTGGTTCGTGTGTCAAGAGATCAACCGTTGGCGCGTTTTGTTCGTGGGTTTCGCTCGAAATCGCGTTAGAAGGCGTCTTGCTCGTGGGTTTTCTTTGAAAGGCTTGGATTCGTCGCGTTCATCATCACAAAAAGGCAAGTAACTTGTACTTAACGTCATTAGTATGATACAAGTTGAAAGTTCACCTAATAGGGTAGTTGAGACTAGAGACGGCCAAAAGATTAGATTTTAATTTATGGGTTTCGTCTCTATTATTCAAAACAGGCCATAGATGACTTAGAACATGAGTTTTGATAAGGATATACCGTAGGTTTCACCCAAAGCGCGATTTTGATCGCGTAGGTCAAATAGCGCATGAGACATGTTTGTTGGATTGCTTATATGAAATTATTAGGTTTTAACATGTTATAAACCCTTAGATATGATATTTAGATGATGGGTATGCAGCGTTTCGAATTTGGATGAGTTTGGATCATATTTGTAGAAGTTAAGACGTTTTGAAATTTGGTTGTGAAATCGGGAAATTCGGGTTGTACTGTATTGATTGCTGTTTTCACGTGGGTTAGAGTCCGAATCTCAACATGGACATTTGTGAGTAATTTGTAGAGGACTGAATCAATTTCCTAAACGCACTGGTTTCACCCTGTTTGGAGTTAGTATGAATTAGTTATGATTATTTTAGTGACTGTATATCGGTAGTTTCCAGATTCAGTTCGGGGTAGTTTTTGTGGACAATTTATTTTCAAGATCCAAATTATACATAATTTCATGCCACAAGATTTTGTTCAGTGTTTCACCATGATGTTAGGTAGTTCCCTGATTTATGTGGTATTTTAAAGACGAGTTTTGAGTGATGTCTTATATTCTTTTCTAGAGATCACTTTTGCTGTAAACTGCGTGTGGTTGTATGTTGAATGCCGTGTTCACCTTATTTCTAATTACTGTATGAATATTTCATGTGAGATATGAAAGTTGGGTAATTGTATATACTTTCATCCCGTTTTGGCGGAAGTGGATTTTGATGCGCTGTGTGCAAGATATGCATGATTTTGTACAGCGGTGTTAAAGAATTCCAGATCCATCAAAACTGTGTTATGTGTTACTTTCTATTTTTGAAAACATATCTATACTTTCTGGAAAAATATGAAAATTTATATTTTGAGACTATAATTATAGGGGACTACCCCAGAATTTTCGTGGGTTTAATTAATGACTTTGTATGCTGTTTCCATGTAGTTTAAGTTATTCCCCTGTTTTCTGGCTGTACATGAAAACTGTGTTGAATTGTGTTTTGAGTCGAGATGTTGTGAAATAGCATAAGGATTTATTATATCCGTTAGAAGCGTGTGGAAGTCTAGTTTCCAGATCCTTTGACGGATCATGATTTGCATTCCTGTAGATCTTTGGATCACTGTTTTTGTACAGACTGGTCTTGCTGTCCTGTTTATAGACATATACCATTTTGCTCGTATTTGTGAATGTTTGGTACCTATACTTGCTGATCTAATTTCCTGAGTCTAAACCTGATTATAACCTGTTATTTTGATATTATTTAGTACACTCTCATGCTTGTTGATGATCTTAACAATAAAAGTAACCAAGCCGGGGTTTATGGAAAAGATTGAATAGTGGATAATTCAGAAACGTGTACTCGGAAGGGGGCCCGTGTTTCCCATTTTGCTGCACGTACCTTTTGGTCGTGTACCTGTTACCTGTTGCTACATAGACCTTTGGTTCATGTACCTGTTACCTGTTGCTGCACGTACCTGTTGGTCGTGTACCTGTTGCTTCATGAACCTGTTGATGCGTGAATCGGATGATTCGTGTACCTGTTTTTGATTCATGAACCTGTTTTTCCTGTACCTGAGTATACTGCCCTCTATGGTCCACTATGAAATCTAAAGCGAAACTTTTTGTTGTAGCAACCATGTAGTAAAAATTGGGATGCATGTCGTGCTACCTAGATAGTTAATAAAAAGATTAGACTTAACATAACCTGATTATCCTGATTATCATGTTTACTTGATACATGGTTACCTGTATGCATGTTACCTGTACCTGATATATCCTGTTACCTGTTTTCCTGATACTTGATACAGATTTACCTGATTACCTGAATACCTGATACTTATACATGTTACCTGTTTAACTGTTGATATATGTTTACCTATACCTGTTAGTATATCCTGTGATTAGATAGTGTCCATGTGCTTGTATCCTATTCTATTTGTGACCCGGACTTGCCATTGACGGGTACTGTGTTTTATTCTTTTCCTTTTTCCTGCATTCGATGATTGCAGATTACGGTGGACAGATTCAAGAAGGTACTGGTGGTTCGCAGTATTAGTTGCTGATTATTATTTCTGTTTCCTGTTAGGACTTTATTCTGTATTCGTGAACTTGATTATTCCTGTACTTGAGACTTGAGTATTATTTGTATTTGGGCGATGTGACCCAGAATATTTGTTTCAGACTCTGTTTTTATTTGAGAACAAGATATTTGGTTTCAATTATTTCCTGTTGGTAAAATTATCTCAATGATGCATGTTGGTTCCACTCTTTGCTTCCGACTGTGATATATATTGACTCTGATATATGTTGACTCTGATATACTGCCCGTGATATATATTGTAAGATTTCTGAAACAGCTTAAGGATGATTATATTCATTCGCTGGGCTTGTGTTACGTGCCCGTATTCTTTATTTTTGGGAAGCGGGGCGTGACAAAGTCGCTAATAATTGTTAGCTTGATAAAAGCTCGTCTACGGTCTTCTAATTACCCTAGGGGTCATCGACCATCAAGATCAAGACCCGCATCTTACCACCTTGGAGACTATGGATAAATCTCACCTCGGGCGCAGAGGGATCTTAACCGGTGTGGGTTGATCGCGGGCCGAGAGTGTTGACGAGATCCGAGCTAAGGGGTAGTGGTGAGTGAGGGAGATCCCATCACTAGTGTCTTGGATCGATGGACCATGAGTTGGACCATGATAATCTAAGTTGAAAATCATATAAGATTGTTTAGGTTTAGTGACATCATTAGGGTAGTAACTTATAAAGATCTTTACTTAACCATTTTTGCCAAAAGAGAGGAGTTGGTATTAGGGGTGATACCTTATGACCCAACTCGTCCATAGGCCGACACTAGGTGGTGTTATTGGGTTGTACCTTCTCGTCAAAGGGATACCTACGGTGCCTTCTCACAAGTTGAGAGCACGGGTTGCGTATCTCACACTGTTAAATCCTGAAGTGCCATGATGAGGGCAGGCGGAGCAGGGGATGGACACCGAGAACTCCGTCATGTTCTATGCCGGGGAAGCGAACAGGCCATAGACTACGGTCTATGAGTTAGGGGGCCGCAGGGAATGCTTCGAGCTAACCTGTGTTGTAGAAACTCTAAGGGTTCGTCTGGTTTCTTAGTGAGGTTCGGTGTGCCGGGTAGTAGTGGTAAACATAGACACCATGAGCGTACTGTATTGGTGAGACTTGACCACGCCTACAACCTCATCCGTCATGTTGTATCTGTCGGGAACAGGTTGTGTACAAAAGTAGAAATTCATAACGCAGGTTCAAATCCCTATATATGAAGAAAATGCTTGAGATGGGGCGTATGTAGTATGGGATGCATACTGTTCCAGAGACTCGTTTGTACTAGAATAAGAGCATCCTAGCTTTAGTTGACATTGCATTAGTATCTAAGTCATTGCACCCACGAACACTTAAACTATACCGACACATTTTACCATGCGTAACATGTTTGTTTTTCAGATTCGCTGCTTGTCATCAGCCTTTAAGCGTCATTATATGTACTGATGTCCCCACTCTAATAGGTCGTGGATATAAGATCACCAGCTCAGGAGAACTCTAGTCAAGGCATGGCTTCCAAGTAAAGAGCCCGATGTTTATTGTTTCATTCATGTATACTCTGATGTAATTTATTAAAATAATGGAATACTCAGGTTTGTAATAAAGTTTTAGATTTTCCTTTTTTTTTCTGTGTATTGTGGCTAATTGAATGTAAAGGTCCTGGCTCGTATCTCGAATTCTCCATATAGGAAGTTCGGGGCGTTACAGAGTGGTATCAGAGCCGACTTCAATTAATAGCTCAACACAGTAAGGAAATAGACTTAGATGCATTGTAGGAGTTAGGTTTTTAGGTTGTTGTAGATAATTATAATTCATACTGTTTTTTCCTTCAACTTATGTTTTATGATATTTCTATATCTTGGCTAATTCCCGTGTCCACTCCTTGCAGGATGGCTGACGGAGCGATTCCCCTTGGGAATGGGTGGGCAAATGGGATAACAGTCGAGGTGGACTTAGATCTTGAGCCCATCGCTAATGGCGACGAGTCACTAGTTGGAGCTGGGTTGGCCAATGGGGCCACAGCAGCTGCCGCAGTAGGGGGTGCCCCTGCAGATGGCCAGATCCCAGTACCTCCATCCCTGCCACCGCCCCAGCCTCCTGAAGTGGAGCAGGCCTTTGAACAGGTATTCCGTGACCTCGCAACGTGGGGTTGGTGCTACGCCTGTCTCGAGAACAGGATGGACTCTTGCGAGTTCGTGACCCTCATCAATGAGGGGGAAGTGGCAGAATTGAGGAGGGCCAAGGCGAGGGCCGACCGCAGGATAGTGGTCATGATGCACACTTACCGTGTGCAGTTTGCGTGCCTGGAGCGCAAGTGTGCAGAGCTGCAGATACAGATCACTTAGTTGCAGACGCTACTAGGACCGCCACCTGCTGCAAGGGGGTGCTGCAGGAGACACTAGTAGTAGCGACTAGGAAATTAGATGCCTATAGGTTATTTTGTTGTCTTGTTATTTTGCTACCTATATGTATGATATAATGTAAGGGAAAAATGCTTATTGTAAGATATGGGGTTATAATGAAATGAAGTTTAGCCTTGCGTTTTCTACAAGTCTTATGTGCATGTTGAGATTGGATGGATGCTATTTTTGGAATATTACAATATGATGCCTTTGTATGTTCCATTATTTTTCTCTGTCAGATGTCCCGCCGAACAAGAAGTGGTAGGATCGACCCGATTGAGGGCGAAGGTAGCGGAGGCAATGGCGCAGGCCTGGATATAGGGGTAGAATTCGCTCGTATGTACTAGGCTTTCGGTGACCTAGCTGAGGCAAGCCGAAATAATGTGCAGCAACAGGGAGCACCCGCAGGTAACCATGGAATAGCAGCTACTGACCCCGTTAGGATGGTCGAATCCTTCTGAAGGATGAGGCCGCCCATTTTTGACGTCAAGGCAGACCTGATGGCAGCTAACGACTGGATTCGTCAAGTCGAGACAGTGTTTGAGGTAATGCTGACAACGGAGGATAGCAAGGTCAGATTGGCCAGCATTCTGCTAGAGAAAGATGTCGGGGTCTGGTGTCAGTCGACGAAAAGGGACTTGGGCGAAGAACCTATTGGCTGGGAAGATTTCTTAGGAGAGTTCAGGCAGCACTACTTCCCCTTGGATGTGCAGGAGGAAAAGATCCATGGAATTCTTCAACCTAAAGCAAGGAAGCATGACGGTTCGTGAATACGAAACCAAATTCACGCAGCTGTCCCGCTATGCTCCAGAAATGGTACAGGATGAGGTCAAAATGACCAAGAGGTTCGAACAGGGGCTTAGGCCCATAATTAGAACCAAAATGGTAACTTTTTGCATCCGGAGGTTTGAAAAAATGGTCTGTCGTGCGACTACCACGGAGTTGGATATAAGGAGAGGACCAGAACTGCAAGTTAATATAGGAGGGTGGAACAAGGGGAAGAGGCCTGCACCAGGATCGGGATTCAGGAACCACGGAGGAAATCAGAAATTCCAGAAAACTGCTGGCAACACCGAAGGCGCCAAGACAGGGAGCTATTTCCTATGCGGCGAGTGAGGACACTTCAAGAACCAATGCCCAAAGAAGATCTTTTAGAATGATACCCGCACATGTTACAATTGCGGGAAGATTGGCCATCTTCGACCAGACTATCCCCGACTTCGAAGGGGCAACAGTAGACCAGCTCCTAAGGCAAATAGCAAAGGGAAGGGAATTGCCCGCCAAGGGCGAGTATTCGCACTTACAGAGGAGGACATTGATGAAGATGAGGGAGTCATCACCGATAGGTGAAGAAATTATGGCTAAGTTATTGTAGTATTTTGAAATTTTGGCATAAGACCATAATGATGTAAGCACTTTTGTAAACAGGATGGATAAATATAAATGAAATCCAGGCAACTGTTTTATTCGATAGTGGGTCATCGCATTCTTTTGTGTCTAAAGTTTTTTCCAAAGAAGTTAAAATGCACAGAGGAGGCAACTCCGGGTTCGATTTTGTTGGTCGCTACCCCATCTGGAGAAACTCTCCTTACAAATTTGTGTTATAAGGGATGCAAACTCTTGATTGACGGAGAGACCCTAATGTATAGATTTGCTAGAGCTGGGCTTTGCAGGGACAGACGTGATTATTGTGATGGATTGGATGTCCAGGCATAAGGCGAGCATCGATTACAAGGAGAAGAGGGTAGCCATTACCCCATCTGGAGGACCAGAACTTGTGTTCTAGGGAAAGAAGAAGCAGAGTGAAGAAATTCTTGCAGCTGCAACTGGAATACGTGTGCAAGGTGAAGTCAAGGTAATACCAATTTTACGTAAATTTCCCCGCGTATTTTTTGGAAGAATTACCTGGACTCCCACCACACAGGGATGTGGAGTTCAGCATTACCATCCAGCAAGGCAGCGCACCAGTGTCTAAGACACCATATCGGATGGCACCAGTGGAGCAGAAGGAAGTGAAGGAGCAAATTGAAGAACTGCTACAGAAGGGATTCATCAGGCCAAGTACATCACCCTGGGGAGCGCCCGTGCTACTTGTGAAGAAGAAGGATGGAACCGTGAGAATGTGCATCGATTACCAGGAGTTGATCAAGGTTACTGTTCGGAACTGGTACCCCATTCCTAAGATCGATGACTTGTTTGATCAGCTCCAGGGAGCGGTTGTGTTCTCAAAGATTGATTTACGTTCAGGCTATCATCAAGTTCGGGTCAAGGAATAAGATATACCAAAGACATCATTCTGAACTCAGCACGGTCATTACGAGTTTTTGGTGATGCCATTCGGGGTGACCAATGCTCCAGCAATCTTCATGGACATGATGAACCGCATCTTGCGACCATTCATCGATTCATTTGTGGTGGTCTTCCTAGACGATATCTTGGTATATTCAAATATAGAAGAGGAGCATGCTGAGCATCTAACTATAGTATTGATCAAGCTACGGGAGCATCAGCTTTATGCCAAACTGTCAAAATGTGAATTTTGGAAATCAGAAGTGGCATTCTTAGGCTAAGTCCTTTCTAAGGAGGGAGTGGCTAAAGACCTGCAAAGATCGAGGCGATAAAGAGTTGGCCTCAGCCGAAAACTGTAAAGGAGATCAGAAGCTTCTTGGGCATGACAGGGTACTACAGGAAGTTCATCCAGAACTATGCCAAAATTGTTGTACCACTTACAGCGCTGACCAAGAAAAACATGAGTTTTGATTGGACTGAGAAATGTGAGGGTAGTTTTCAAGAGCTGAAGAACAAATTGATTTTTGCACCGATTTTGGTTCGGCCTCAACCAGATAAGGGATATGTAATCTACAGTGATGCTTCGTTTTTGGGATTCGGGTGTGTCCTGATGCAAGAAGGGAAGGTCATAGCATACGGATCGAGGCAACTCCGACCACATGAGAAGAACTACCTGACACAGGACTTGGAATTGGCCACGATAATTTTGCTCTAAAATTGTGGCGGCACTATGTCTATGGGTCGAAGGTAGATATATTTACTGACCATAAAAGCCTGAAGTAGATCTACCAGCATAAGGATTTGAATCTCAGCCAGAGGTGATGGTTGGAGGTTTTGGAAGACATCAGACTGGAAATTTTATACCACCCGAGAAAAGCTAATGTCGTGGCAGATGCGCTCAGTAGAAAAAGAAGTGTAGCCACACTCATCGCAACAAGAAGAGGGCTAAATGACGAGATTAGACAAGCCGGTATTGAAATAATTATTCAAGATTTGAGCACAATTTTGGCACGTGTAGAATTGCAACCGAGCCTGAATAACCGTGTCAAGAAGGCTCAAATGGGTGATGAGGAGATCGAAGCACAAAAGCAGTTAGTCAATGAAGGAAAAACCTCAGAATTTATTGTCAAGGAAGGGTCGCTGTGGTTTGGAAGCAGGTTGTGTGTGCCTAAAGTTGATGAATTGCAGGAAGATATCATGAAAGAAGCACACTCCACCTTACTCACAGTTCTCCCAGGAAGTACAAAGATGTATAAAGACATAAAACAGCATTTCTGGTGGGCTGGAATGAAGCAGGATGTGGCAGGATTTGTGGCCAAATGCCTTACATGTCAGAAAGTTAAGGCAGAAAACTAGAAACCAGAAGGTTTACTGCAACCACTGTCCATTCCACAGTGGAAATGGGAGAACATCAGCATGGACTTCATCACGGGACTGCCCAGAAGTTTAAAAGGGAACCACTCAATTTGGGTAATAGTGGACCGTTTGACAAAGTCAGCCCATTTTCTTATAGTGAAGACGACTTGGTCGGTGGAAAAGCTAGCAGAAGTCTACATCGAGGGCATTGTAAAGCTACATGGGGTGCCATTGTCAATCGTTTCCGACCGAGATGCAAGGTTTACATCCCGATTTTGGCAGAGTCTGCAAGCAGCTTTGGGATCAAGATCAGATTTCAGCACAGCATTCCACCCGCAGACTGATGGGTAGACAGAGAGAGTTAACAGAATTCTCGAGGATATGCAGAGAGCATGTGTAATGGACTTCGGAGGGAGCTGGGAACGACACTTAGCATTGGTAGAATTTGCTTATAACAAAAGCTACCAAGCAAGTATTGAGATGGCTCCATATGAAGCTTTGTATGGAAGGACATGTAAAACCCCCGTGTGCTTGTTCGAAGTAGGGAAAAGGCTGATGTTCGGACCTGAAATAGTGCAACAAACATCCGAGAAGATCGAGCTAATCAGAAAGAGGATCCAAGTAGCATAAATCAGGCAGAAGAGCTACGCCAACAACCGTCGACGAGATTTGGAATTCGAAGAAGGTGATTTGGTATTTTTGAAAGTCTCATCTACAAAGGGAGTGATCAGGTTCGGGAAGGGTGGCAAGTTAGCACCAAGATATATTGGACCGTACCAGATTTTGAAAAGAATTTGGAAGACGGCGTACAAACTAGATCTACCAGCCGAATTGTCCCACGTGCATGATGTATTTCACGTTTCAATGCTGAAAAAATATGTACCAGACCCGACTCATCAGCTGCCAGACGTCCCCGATGACCTACGAGTGGATCTTACATATAAGGAGCGACCAGTGAGAATTATTAATCGTCAGGATAAAGTGCTAAGGAACAAGACTATTCCGATGGTCAAGGTTCTTTGGAAGAATCAGTTTATGGAGGAAGCCACTTGGGAGCCGGAAAGCCGAATGAAGCTTTCTTTTCCCGAGTTATTTTGAGTGTTTTTTTTGTTTTCTGTTCTTCCTACTTAGTACAATTCTGAGGACAAAACTATTCTAAGGAGGGAGTATTGTAATATCCTGATCAATTATTAATAATATTTTATTATTATTATTTTATTATTTTATTTTATTTTTCGAAATTGAAATAATTTTTATGGATATTACATAGTTTAATTATTAATCATCATTTGGATGAATACCAGTCCATATGTATATGCTTATACCGTTTTGGTACTGGAATCTTCCTAGCCGATAATAAAATTTATTTTTATTTTTATTTTCGGAATTAATTTATTTTTATACAGATTATGTGGTTTAACAAACAAAAATTATCGGTATATATAGATTAATGTATACGTATGCGTATCGTATCGATTTCGTATGCTTGTACAAATCGTGTACTATGTATTTTGGACAAAAATATCCTTTTTGTCATGATTAATCAAATTTGGATGGCTAGGATTTGTTTGGAGACCTAAACCTAGGGTTTAGAATTAGAATTAATTAGAGATACATAAGAGTTTAAGGTGTCCTATACTAGAAGTCTCTCCTCCACTTCACCCCCACACCCATAGAAATTGGCCGGCACCTCTTGGACCCAAGGGGGTTTTTGCAAATCCCCTAGGTACATTTTGCACTCTCCCCCTCTCTTTCATTCTATAAATACCCCCCCCCCTTGCCTCATTTACCAAAAATTGAGAGGAAAAGAAAGAGAGAACAAAACCCTAACTAGAGAGTTCTTCATTTGTAGGTTTTTTTTCTAAGGAGCTAGGAGGAAGGAGAAGGTTCTATCTAGTTATTCCTTCAAAAAAAATAAGGTGGGGGGTCTCTCCAACTTTATTTTGTGTTGTTTTTGTTCTCTTTTATTGTTGTAGGTGTTGTTGTATGTTCTATTAATTATTTGGACTCAATCTTAAGAATAACCATGGTTGTATGGGTCAAAAATGATCAAGAAAGATGGATGGTAGGACTTAACCAAAACAACATAAAGGTGTAATCTTTAAGCTTTGTTATGGCTGTTTTAACAACTTGGACTAAATCCTAAGCATATAAATGATGGTATGAATCAAAATGACCACATACGAAAGATGGATGGTGGAACTCAACCAAAACAGCATAAAGGTTGAATCTTTAAGCTTTTGTCATGCTTATTTTTGCTAAAATATACAGCTTGGACTAATTGATATGAGCATATGAAGATTAAATAATTACATACTCATTTTTGGGTTGTAGAACTCAACAACTATTAAAAAATAATTCTTTTATTGTTTATTGCTCTCTACTTTTTGTTAAATATCAAATCTTGCTAACCCTAGTTCACAAAAAGTGGACTTGTTGTATGTAGGAACTAGTAGGTTAAAGAGAAAAATAGGTTTTGTAATATGTAGGATTTGTAAATTCAATAAAGTTAGATTTTTGTAATATTTTTTAAGACTTGTAATTCATAAGAGTAGTAGTCTTGTAATAGCTAGTAAAAATCCATGCTTGTGAAGTAGTAAGAATCCATGCTTGAGTTGTAGTAAAAGAACCCATGCTTGTGATATAGTAAGAGTCATGCTTGAGTTGCAGTAAAAGAACCCATGCTTGTGATGTAGAATCATGGTTGAGTTGTAGTAAAAGAACCCATGCTTGTGATGTAGTAAGAATCATGCATGAGTTGTAGTAAAAGAACCCATGCTTTTGGTGAGGTAAAAGTCATGCTTGAGTTGTAGTAAAAGAACCCATGCTTGTGGTGTAGTAAGAGTCATGCTTGAGTTGTAGTAAAAGAACCCATGCTTGTGGTGTAGTAAGAGTCATGTTTGAGTTGTAGTAAAAGAACCCATGCTTGTGGTGTAGTAAGAGTCATGCTTGAGTTGTAGTAAAAGAACCCATGCTTGTGGTGTAGTAAGAATCATGCTTGAGTTGTAGTAAAAGAACCCATGCTTGTGATGTAGTAAGAATCATGCTTGAGTTATAGTAAAAGAACCCATGCTTGTGATGTAGTAAGAATCATGCTTGAGTTATAGTAAAAGAACCCAAGTTTGTAATGTAGTAAGAATCATGCTTGAGTTGTAGTAAAAGAACCCATGCTTGTGATGAAGTAAGAATCATGCTAGAGTTGTAGTAAAGAATCATGCTTGAGTTGTATGTGTAGTTCCAGTAAAGAACCCATCATGTTCTAGTTTTAGTGTTCTAGTAAAGAACTCATCATGTTCTAATTGTAGTGTTCTAGTAAAGAACCCATCATGTTATAGTTGTAGGGTTCTAGTAAAGAACCCATTATGTTCTAGTTGTAAGTGTCGTGGTAAACAACCCATCATGTTTGAGTTGTAGTTATTCTAGACTCAAAAAGAACCCATTCATGCTTGAGCTATATGTTCAAGTTAAACTGTTGAAATGAACCCATGTTCCATATTTGTTCTAGTCGATTTTTAAAAAGAAACCCATGAAACTAGCACCCTGGTAGTTCCAGCTCAATTGATAGAAAACCCATGCATTTAGTTTCTAGGTGATTCTAGCTCAAACTTGAGAAAGAACCCAAGAGCCTAGTTGCATGTACTTCTAGTTCAATTTGGGAAAGAGAACCCTTGAATTCTAGTTGTATGAGGTTCTAATTAGAATTGGACCATATCATGTGAACATTCTTCATCTCCATGGGTAATAATTGGGAAAGTGATAAATAATTGTTAGCTTGATAAAAGCTCGTCTAGGGTCTTCTAATTACCTTAGGGGTCATCGACCATCAAAACCCGCATCTTACCACCGTGGAGACTATGGATAAATCTCACCTCGGTCGTCGATGGATCTTAACCGGTGTGGGTTGATCGCGGGCCAAGAGTGTTGACGAGATCCGAGCAAAGGGGTAGTGATGAGTAAGGGAGATCCCGTCACTAGTGTCTTGGATCGATGGACCATGAGTTGGAATATGATAATCTAAGTTGAAAATCCTGTAAGATTGTGTAGGTTTAGTGACATCATTAGGGTAGTAACTTATAAAGATCTTTACTTAACCATTTTTGCCAAAAGAGATGAGGTGGTATTAGGGGTGATACCTTATGACCCAGCTCGTTCCATAGGGCGACACTAGGTGGTGTTATTGGGTTGTACCTTCCCGTCAAAGGGATACGTATGGTGCCTTCTCACGAGTTGGAAGCACAGGGTTGCGTATCTCACACTGTTAATTCCTGAAGTTCTATGATAAGGACTGGCGGAGCTAGGGGATGGACCCCCGGAACTCCCTCATGTTCTATGCCGGGGAAGCAAACAGGCCATAGACAACGGTTAAAGAGTTAGGGGGGCCGCAGAGGATGCTTCGAGCTAACTTGTGTTGCAGGAACTCCGAGGGTTCGTCTGGTTTTTGAGTGAGGTCCGGTGCGCCAGGTAGTAGTGGCAAACATAGACACCATGAGCGTACTGTATTGGTGGGACTTGACCACGTCTGCAACCTCATCCGTCATGTTGTATCTGTCAGGAACAGGTTGTGTACAAAAGTAGAAATTCATAACGCAGGTTCAAATCCCTATATATGAAGAAACGACTTTAGATGAGGCGTATGTAGTTTGGGATGCATACTATTCCGGAGACTCGCTTGCATTAGAATAAGGTCATCCTAGCTTTAGTTGACATTGCATTAGATTCTAAGTCTTTGCACCCACGAACACTTAAACTACTACACCGACACATTTTACCATGCTTAACATGTTTGTTTTTGAGATTCGCTGCTAGTCATCAGCCTTTAAGCGTCAGTATATGTACTGACGTCCCCACTCTAATAGGTCGTGGATACAGGATCACCAGCTCGGGAGAACTCTAGTGAAGGCATGGCTTCCAAGTGAAGAGCCTGATGTTTATTGTTTCATTCATGTATAGTCTGATGTAATTTATTGAAACAATGGAATACTCAGTTTGTAATGAAGTTTTAAATTTTCCTGTTTTTCTATGTATTGTGGCTAATTGAATGTAAAGGTCCTGGCTCGTGTCTCGAATTCTCTAAATAGGAAGTTCGGGGCGTTACACTTCTACCCAAACGGTGGGATAGAAATGCCGGGGTAGACTAAAAATGTTGTAGTGTGTGCATTTTTATCATACTCTAACAACTGGGACGGCTATCTAATGTCGTAACAACAAGCATGGTGACGGCCGAACATTCTCTCAATGGCCTACCAAATTTTAAATCGTCGAAGCCCATCTCCTTTTCAATATTTATTTTGGATTTAAGAATTTTTAATAAGCTGACTATTGTGGCGGTGTTCATAAAGTTGTTCGTCATGTAGTGCAACAGCCAACAATAGTCTCAAATGCCCTTGCTACTGTGACGATCTAAATAGATAGTAACAATTGATGAAGCAATTTTGACAATGGTGTCAATGTCGGCACAATTGCAGAAGCAATTGAAATGGATTCTTGAATCTGTCACAATAGATGGGGCAGTTACAATGGTTTTCAAAGTTGTCACAGTTGCGCTGCCTATTGGGAAAACTTCCAAAATGACTGTCACAAATGCCCTCTTTTCAAGTAGTGATGAGCATTTAATCATGGCCATGCTGGCACATGATGCTAAGTTACTCAATTAGCCAGCAACATGTCATATGTAAATGAAGTTCAGAAAGCCGGCGTACAGACCATGGAATGAAGACACTGTTTAAAGTATGGTCATTATCACAACATAGGATCAACTATTTATCATCGATTGTGAAATTGAGGATGTTGTTTAAAGAGCCAAAGTAGGGTTTCTCAAGTAGATCGGTGATATTGGTAAAAATCACCTCAATTCAGGACCGTACGATATGGGCATGCATTCTAAAGCTTCTAAGGACAGAAAGATAATTTCTCAGCAACTACCGGCAATAAGAGAAATTTGGGTCCCTTTCGAACCCATTAACTCAACCAGCTATTCAAAGTTGTTGACCAAATCCTATATCCATGATTGAGCAACCAACTCTATCTTGACACCAAGAGAAGCATAACCGACTATATTCCATCATTATGGGAAGAGCAATTAAATTTATCCATTCACCAGGTGAATCTCAAGAATATGCTATAAATACCCTCCACCTCCTTCATAGTCAGGTAATCGCTATTTTTGCCACAAAAACTCTGATATTATTCTGAGATGCTGACTTGAGCGCAGGAGGGTTTATCGTCAGGCCCAACCCCGATATTTTACACTTTGTGCAGGTTCGCCACGAATATCTCGACCGTCCAGCCCAGATCTAATCGCTCCCAACAACACTAGATCAAATTAAAGAAGCAATTAATGGCAGCAAATCTAGATCTAACTAGATGTTAGACCTTGTTGTTTTTCCATATTAAAAAACTCAAGTATCTGTTTGCTCCCAAATTAGAAACAACAGCAACATATTGGAGTCATCAAATCTAACTCACCGATCATATCTTGCGGGTAAAAAACTATTTTTTTCATTCATGCCGCCCAGGGGAAGAAGGCAGTGGCCACTAGCTGTCAAACCGACCTTCCTCCACCTCCGTCGGGGCAACATCCTCCCTCAGGCCAGCCTAAATTCCCATCATCACAAGTTGTCCGCCCGTCGTCGCAACCCCTTCCCAGCGGGGCTGCGTCGGTAGGCACCTAACGACGTTGTTCAGAATGCCGCTCTGGACCACACTCTGAGCAATCGGTAGGGTACAAGGTCTCAATCCACACATACTCTTCTCTCATAGTGCCCTGGAGCAACCAGACCTACATGAAGTCAACAACACCAGACAACAACGGCAAGACCTCTACCACCGCTTAGAAGAAAAGCGTGTCCATGACCAAGGCCCCCACCTCGAGCACGACCCTGGGGGTCACAGAGAAGAGAAGGCGCTCATCACCAGGGCTATGTTCTGAGACTTCAAAGATGAAATCCTCCAGGCCCATCAAGTCGCCCTCAACAGGTGCCGACAAACGAGCAATCACCACCTTACAACTGTGTGAGAAGATGAGTTTTGCGGGTCAACTAGATTCGAGAAACGGGAAGATCCAGTTCTCCGTCACCATCAAAAGATGGGGGACCGCCTTGCTAAGATCAGCCGAGAAGACAGACATCAAGGCAGAGGCTATCTCTTCAGCCGACCCCCTTCTCCAAGGCAATCCATGAAGCCCACTTCCCAGAAAGCTTCAAGCTTCCAACTTTCGAATTCTACAATGGTGAATCCAACCCGACTAATCACATCGAGAGTTTTAAAACTCTCATGATGATCCATCAAGCCTCAGATGCACTCCTCTATAGAACATTCCCAGCAACCCTCAAGGGATCAGCACGGAATTGGTACTTCTGGCTCTCTCCATGCTATATCTTCTCTTTCGATTAACTTGAGGAGCTATTCCTCACCTACATCATTAGCAGCCGCAGGACAGAAAAGACAAGTTCCTTTTTGCTCGACTTGAAGCAAAGGGAAAGGAAACGACTCAAGGATTTTGTTTGGCGCTTCACAACTGAGTCCATGTATCCCCTCCCTTGACTCCGGAATAGCGACCGTCGCGTTCAGGCGCAATGTCAGCCACACCAACCTCAAGACATCTCTTGCCAAGAAGCCTCATCGGGACTTCTCCAAATTCTTATAGAGGAATGATAAGTATATCCGAGCTGATAAGGCTCTCCATCCTCACAACCAAAAAGGACCCTCATCTGAGAATGATTAGTACAAATAAAGAGGAACCCCAGAAGTTCTAGAAGGATGGGTCAGGCCAACGTCATCTTCCCCCGACATCCCGCTTTGAAAAGTTCACTCCTCTTAATGACACTGTGTCTGCGATCCTCATAGAGATAAATATGGATGGATTGCTCTGTCCCCCTCCTAAGATGAACACACCCAGCAAAAGAAGGAACAAAGAGCTATGGTTTTGATAGAATAGGGACCATAGTCACAAGACCGACGACTGCCGAGCCCTTAAAGAGAAAATCGAGGCTCTAATCCAACAAAGTCACCTCTCCAGCTTTGTTCAGAAAGACAGGGCTGAACCCCCTCCCACTCGGGGGGATAACATGCATGATGAAAGGAATTCTAAGTGTCAGAACTCGGAACAAGGGGCAATGCTCCACTCCATCCACGGAGGACCCATGGGGGGAGAATCAACTCTGCTCGAAAGGCATTCGTCCGAGAAGTGAATTTAGTGCATAACTTCCCCTTGGCCAATAGCATGGGGGTTCCAGTGATATTCTCAAACAAGGATCTAGAGGGAGTTCAAACGCCTCATTGCGACACACTTGTAATTAGACTCTGCATGGCGAATCATGAGTTACGTAGCATCCTAGTAGACAACAGTAGCTTGTCAACATCTTTTTCTTGGAAGCCTTCGAGGGCCTCAAGCTCTTCACGGACCATCTCAAGCCCGTCAAGTACACTCTCCATGGTTTCTTTAGGGGTCCCTATTCAGATAGAAAGATAGTCATTCTTGATGTAACTGCATGAAAAGCCCCAACTACCCGGACAAAGACCATGGCCTTCATGGTTGTCAACGTGAAAGGTTCCTACAACTCTATTGTTGGCCGCCTCGGCCTTCCACATGAAGATGAAGTTCAACACAGCAGCTACGGTGGGAGAAGCTATGGGAAGTCAAGAAGGGGCTCAGAGGTGCTATACGACTACAATAGGAAGCTCGGTCCTCCCACTCAAAGCATTAGAGCTCCCCAAGGGAAGAGCCAAGACATTTAGGAGCTCGTTGATGAATTGGAAGAAGTCTTCCTCTCCCATGAGGACCCACCCGAGTGCTTTCGAGTTAGCCAAGCTCCCCCCCCCCCTCCCTCTACAAGGATAACTTGTTAAAAGGCCTCCAAAGTCATCCACCTAGGGGCCTACCAACTTGAAGACCTGGGGGGACAAGGAGGTATCAAGAGAGCATTTGAGGAAGTTCAACGAGGGTGCTTAACGCCCTCCACTAGACTCTAGATTTGTAATAAGACTGACATATACAACGGCCAGAGCATGTACTAAAGGCTAGCTCCCAGGCAGCTACTTAGTTTAATTTTTCAATAAATTCAACTTTCCTTACCAAATTCTTGTCCAACTCTCCAGAGCAACACCAACTCATCAATTCAAAACAATAAGTTCGGTGCACAACTCATCTTCCGAGCGATACCAATTACTCATCAATTCAAAGTAATAAGTTTGGTGCTCAGCTCTTCTTCCGAGCTACACCAGAAACTCATCAACCCAGTACAATGAGTTTCCTGCCCAGCTTCGTCCAGGCTACTCTAACTGCTCACTAACCTCAAACAATTCGGAATTTCCCCTGCAACTCGTTAAAACTTTTAAAAATCGGTTTAGAGTTCATAATCATGGTTCGACATGGCCCTACGAACATGTGGGTTAAGCGACCATTCAAACTCTCCTAAAACTAGTTAATTTGGCAATAAGAAAGCACGGAGCGCAGCGCCCCTCGGGAGGCACATAATAGATTGATATGAAAATCATGAGCTGCCCCGTAATAAAACCAGTTGTTTCTGATACCTCCTTTTCGGTTCCTCCTTCCATAACCCGAGCTCCAAATCCCACGAATTGCTTCAAACAATAAGCCACAACATGGAGAAGGTAAAACTCAAGACAAGTACAATTTGAAGATCTTTACATCATATCAATTTCCTACTACAAGCTAGGAATGTACACGACAGATCCCTGGTTCATCTCAGCACAAGTCTAAGAGCTAAAATATATTGGATCATGCTACAACTCCTATCCTCTCCAATCACTCTCTATCACAAGGAGGTGGGACACTTTGGTTCAGAGACACATTTTGCTTGAGAGGCCTCTTCACCATCGAAGAGCCACCTCGGCTGCCCGAGCTGCCCAATAGGGGTTCTGACCCCACAGATTAAGTTCCGGCCTCACAAACATGAGCGCCCTCCACCTTCTTGCTAGGAGCCATACTTAAGGTCCTGGCCACTCCACTCTGAGCATCCCGAGGGTTCCTCCAAACCTCTTGAGCATCCAAGGATATTTATCTAGCCGTGTCGGTGGGGAAAAACTTAAACTTGCACGCCTAAGGAAGGTTCGTCTCGATGGTTAGGATCTCCCTTGTGCATCTGGAAAAAGGATTTCAGAGAACGTATTCTCGGTGAAGAGGTTCAACATATGGACTTGATTGCTGAAAATGAATCACAACTCCAACCTTATCTCATCTGACATGTTTCACGAAAAAGACAAATCCCAAATCCACCACGCGCAACTTGTTGTGAAGTCGAGCGAGCTCGGTATCCCAAGCGTCTCCTCTAATGAATCCAAGTATCTGCCACATAATGAAAAAAAGGAAGTTACTATACAACTAAATGAACACAAAGGACATCAATCTAATGTTAAGAAGACTCGGAACACCAACAACTTATTAACTTCATACGGTGAGTTCGGTGCTCCACTCGCCGCTCGAGCTCCTTCAACTCATTAACTTCATACAATGAGTTTGGTGCTATGATTGCCTGCTCGAGCTCCTCCAACAACTCAGTGACTCCCTAGAGTCAGTTCGGTGCACCGCTTGTCATCCGAGCCCCTCCAACAACTCATTCATTCCCGACAATGGGTTCAATGCTCCGCTCATTGCTCGAGCCCCTCCAACAACTCATTGACTCCTACAATTTGTTCAGTGCTCTGCTCGCCGCTCAAGCCCCCCCAAGCACCTACTCATCAACTCCAAGTAATAAGTTCAGTGCTCAACTTGTCGCTCGAGCTCCTCTAACAACTCAATGGCTCCTAACAATGAGTTGGGCGCTCCACTCGCCGCTCGAGCCCCTCCAACAGCTCATTGGCTTTATACAATAAGTTCTCTGCTCCACTCACTGCTCAAAGTACTCTAACTCATTTGCTCCCTACAATGAGTTCGGAGTCCAATGCCTCTCTACGACTACCCCCACAACTTGCTAACTCAAAAACATTTAGAAAATCCTTATTAACCTTCTATTAAGAGCGTGAAGCTTCTCCTCTTCTTAGCTCCTTGGTGGTGAAGCTCATATCCTTAGCTCCTTTTTGGTAAAGCTCCTCTTCTTAACTCATCGGGGGTGAAACTCCTCTTCGTAGCTCCTCGTGGGAAAATATTCTTTTCTTAGCTCCTCGGGAGCGAAGCTTCTCTTCTTAGCTCATCGGGGCAAAGTTCATCGCTCGAGCCCCTCCAATAACTCTTTGACTCCTACAATGAGTTTGGAATCCAACTCTTCCCTATAACTTCTCCCACAACTCGTTAACTTCGGACGGCAAGTTCAGAGAGCAACATCATGGCTCAGCCAATGATAGAGAAGAAAGCCAGGAGGAGGGGGGAAGAGATGGGAGAAAATGAAGAAACAAAAACAACCAAGAATACAAAGGAGAGAGAGAAAAGAGAAAAGAGAAAAGAGCCAAAAGAGAAAGAGACAGGAGAGTTAGAAAAGGAAAGAAGGGATTCTGGAGTGACACCCAAGAGGGGTGACTAACGAGCGGGTGATCCCTTGGGTCCCCCAACCATCCGATCGTTCCAATGTTCGTGCCTTTGATCAACCCCACCTAAAGGAAGGGGGGCTGCTAACATCAGCATGACGTCATGTCGATGTTAGCACCCCGCTCGGGGTCATGCACTCGAGACACATGACACCGAGCCGGAGTAACTTTGGGCCCCCGCAACCACATGATCGCTTTGAAAAATGCACTGCCACTTGATCTCCTCCAACATTTGCGCCCGGTTCAATTTTTTTCACTAAAATTTCCATTTAGTAATTATAAATTATGAAAACTTAAATAATAATTTCAAAGAATATTTTAAAATTTGGAAAATTTAATTAAGAAATCCCAAAAATTTAATTACAAAATTCAAAAAAAAATAATTACAAAATAAGAAAAATGTATAAAAGTTGGGGGGAAATAATTAAAATTTGCAAAAAGTCTGGAAAAATCTAGAAAAATTCGAATTTTTTTGGAAAACATTTACTACCCCCAGAAGCTCCGAATGAAGTTATCGGCACCTCCAATTGTTCACGAAAATTACGTAGTCTCTCATGATCATGTAGAATAGGTCAAATTACTCCTCGAAGGCCGCAAAAGACGACCTTCTGGAGTAGGGAACTTATGATATTGGTAAAAATCACCTCAAATCAAGGATGTACGATACAGGCATGTATTTTAAAGCTTCTAAGGGCAGAACAGTAATTTCTCAGTAATTGTAGACTCGTAAAAGAAATTTGGGCCCCTTTCAAGCTGATTAACTTAACAATGTTTACAAGATCGGGCGGCCATAACAACACAACAAGAGGAGTCTCAGCTAATTCAAAGTTTTTGACTAAATCTTCTATCCGTAATCGAGCAACCAGCTCTATATTGACACTAAGAGAAGGATAACCGACTTTGTCCCTTCAACAAGAGAGGAGCAACTAACTCTATCTCTTTATGATAGGAAGAGCAACTAACTCTATATCTTCTCCAGGAAAAATCTTGCGAATATACTATTTGATGTAAACTTAACCCTAAGTAGAGAATTTTTCAAGAATATCAAAAGATTAAGTTTACCAACGAGTAGTGTCGATTAAAACTAGTAATTGGTTTGATGGATTTTCAAGAAATGAAATAAGTTTAAGAAGCACAATAAAAGATTCAATCCTAACAATCAATAATTATACCTAAGAGTTTTTAGCAAGTAAAATATTCAATAATAATTTGTACGCTAATTGATAAGTAGAAGCAGACACACTCAATATTTTACTCAATTTATTCTTTTTATTACAACTTTGATTGCAAAATGTATGCAATAAAACCAAGTTTTATCCTAGAAGCACAAAATCAGAGGAGGAGAAGAATGAAACAAACAAATTTAAAAGGAAAATGAAAATTACAAAATTACAAAACAAAACCAATTTTTGTCGAGACTTGTGTATCACATAATCTCCTTAAAACAGTTTTGCCTCGTCTAGATGTTGGAATTTGCAGAGGCGTCCGTCTCTCAGGATGTGACTACAGTAAAGTGTTGAAGTAAGGACTACAACACGCTCTCAAACTGAACAGTGTTTGAATTCAATCACCGAACGTTCGAACTAGACGAACATAACATAACAGAATAGAAAAAAAGGGGGAGAGAATAGTTTCCGGTCTGTTCAACGAGGGGAGAAGAGGCCTCTTTTTATATGGCCAGGGTAAAGAATGTAACAGCAGACATCTCCTTGAATGTACTGACTGCAACAGCAGACAAAAGCTTGAATGCACTGACTGTAACGGCAGAAAAAAGGTTGAATGAACCATTGTGACGATCAAAAAAACCGTTTTTGCAGTTCAAAACGTGAATAAATGACAGACAGAACCGTTTCTTCACGTGCGGGCGCACACAAGCCGCATGTAAATTGGTTGGGGATTTGACATGTTTGTTGCTGCTGCTGACAAAAGATGACCACTTAAAGAAATGTTGTCATACTCGAACAGAGTGATAAGGGCTAGTGAGAGACCTAATGACCTGTAGGGGCGGAATCAAGTTAAATGAATACCATTGTTGTTAATTAATAGATGAGACCCCTGAGAGAGAAGGATGGAGAAAAGTGTTCATTTTAGCAAACCCAAATATGAAGGATGAAGGCATCTTTGCAAGTACAAACCTTAAGTACTTCTAACTTGTGTGTGTGCCACCCCAAGCCGAATGCATGCACATATGAGACATGATAAAGCACAACTTACTTGTTGGGGATTTATGCCAGCAGCAACAACATACATGTCAAGCTTCCCAATAGGTATTCTCTCTCTTTTCTCTCTCTTCCTCTGTATCTTCCGAAGCCCGAACCCAACCCATCGAACCCCCCGCTCATCACCGTTGCCTCCCTGCCTCGATTGCTGCCTCTCCGCCTTCTTCCTCTGCTGTCCTTGTCGACAACCTTGCCTCACCGCACCTGACTCGCTGATCCTCCTGCCATTGCCCTTGATGCTACCTCGCGATCCCAACGCCCCTCGCTACCGGGACATAAGTAACAAGGATTTCTCAAAATCAGCTTCAAATGTGCCAATCCTGGAGGATGAACTAAGCAGGATGGATTTACATCGCTTTTGAGTCAAGCTGTCCAATTTCCAAATACATTACTGATATGGTGTAAGTGATGTGGCCCCATCTGGACCACCAGATCTCCTCAGTCTTCACTCTCCTGTGATCATCTAGTCAAACGAGTCAAACGGGGTTTAGCCCATTCAGGCCCATAGGCGAACGGGTTCAACCCGATCCATTAGGGTCTCAGACCCATTTACCCCTGCCTATAAATACTAGACCCCCTCCTCACTTCTGAAGGTAATAAAATTTTTCCCACCTGAACCCTAGCTGTTGTTGCTTTCTCAGTGACTGAGTAGATCATCAGAGGGCCTGTCACCGGGACTTCTTCCGGTATTTCTAGGCAGTGTGTAGGTACAAAATACAGATCCGAGCATCAAAGATCCAAGCTGAGCTACTGGATCTGAGCCGAGCACCCGGCCTCCATCTCTCTGCTGCTACTCCCAAGCCGGTCCTACTCCCCAGGATCGGACAGACGCCAGTACCACAGTTTCCTTTTCACAAATTACAAGAACTCACACCTGTTGCCCCTACACCCCAAAAACAAACAACATTAGGTTGGCATCGTCTGTGGAAAATCAGTTACTGTCGCCCATTCGAGCCCGGCCAGGGACGTCATCCCAAGTCCGAGCTCTCCCAAGGCTCCCAAAGCGAGAAGGGCCGTCACATTGGCACGACATCCGGACCACCCACATCACAGTCATGCGGACGCCCAGGGTTCCAACCGACCATGGGTCCACGGCACGACCGAATGCGGGCCGGGTGCTTCTCACTCGAACGCGACCAATTTGCGACGCGTCATTACGAATCAACAGGCCAGTAGCACAAGGGGAAAGGCCGCTGTAGGGCCCCGAATTTCCAATATGATACCTTAGAAATACATGGCACAATTTCCAACATCAACTTCAATTGCAATAGTAAACATAGCCAAAAACACAGATGATTTTTATTTTAACTTTTATTACATCACTTCTTTACAAAACACAGCAGAATACAAAAACACCTTGAATTACAATATTTTTTTTTACAACACTTCTTTACAATTTTACATAAGCTCTATTATCTTTCTAGCACAAGCATCCAAATCCCAAGATATAAGCACCTACCTGTAAAACATGAGCCTAGAGATAACCCTAACCCCCAAAACTACAGGGGTCAGCCATAACGGTGTAAGTGACATAAAAAGAAAACAACATAAATAAAACATAAAGCATAGAGTCATAAGCAATATGTATTGACAGCAAGAGTAAATGAAATGAGAAATAACAATAAGTAAAACATGAAAACATCAAAGAATATAAGATAGTAAACAGCAATACATGAAAACATCAAGTGAATCTAGACAAAGTGTCAAGTGTAGGAAAAACAGGAAAACACAAGCATAAAACCATGTCAAGAAAACATCAATGCTATATGCTGACTCTCTAATGCATACTTATCGGATTCTATGCATTCCATAGTACATAGGTCCGGTGCAAGCCCTTAACGATCTCCACTTTATAGGGTTAAACCCCTCGTTATGCAACTATTCCTACTACGGTGATGGAAAACAAGATCCAGAATACTCCGCGAATAGGCAACACAGCCCTCAACGCGCAAGCATCATGTAAGAATAGCTTAAAAGCCGGAGAATCACCGCCTAACCGTGTACCCCACGAATAGGCTTGCAAGGCCCTCAACGTGCAGATACACCAGGTACATTCCGTGAATAGGCCAGCCGACCCTCGACAGGCGAATGCACCCTACATGCTCTGTGAATAGGTCTGCAGACCCTCGACACGCAAACATACAAATGTCCTCTCGAGATAGGACAACAAATAGTCCTGGAACGCATCCGTTGGACTAACAAAACCAAAAGCATATCCTTACGTTTCCCAAGTTCCATCACATCTCTACTAGTGCCTGTCCTTAAGTTGGTTATTACTAAAACACAAAAATCCTCATCTCAAGAGTTAGTGTATCCTGCCGGACTTAAATACTCAACAACAACCCCAAGACCCAACTGGTCTAAATCAACAAATCTCAACTGCCGGTTCACAGGACTCAAACTCAACTCCTGGAGATATCATCAAGACCAAACTCACAAATCCATCATCAAAACGATCATATGAAGAAACTTCTCCAATCAACAAAACCGAATCTTTTATAAAATTCCAGAATCCAAATAAATATTAAGTCTATTAAATAACTGAAAATCATATTTTTAAGTTGTAGAATATCACAAAACATCAACTCCTTGAAAAACACGTATAGCTCAATAAGGTCCAAAAGAATACATTTAAAGTTCCAACCTAAATCTCTATAAAACATTTAAATCTGTAGTAAAACATCCTTTGAAATAATATATTATTGAAGGAACAATCGATCAAACAAACATCAGAAAAACTCAAGAAAACATCAGTGAGAGCGGTAACAGTCGACTGTCCAGAGCCAAAACCCAACACTTCAAGAAAATAATTCTAAGTAGTAGCATTCGACTGCAAAAAGTCATCGGTCGACTGTCCAGAGCGAAAATCCAAAACTTCGAGAAAAAATCAAAACAGAGCAGAGGCAGTCGACTGTAAAAATTGGTCAGTCGACTGTTCCGCGGAAAAATTCGAAGACTCAAGAAAACCACAATCAGAGCACCGGCAGTCGACTGTGCAATCTGGATAGTCGACTGTCCCGCGGGAAATTTCAAGACTTCAAGAAAATACTTTAGCCAAGACCCCGACAGTGGACTGTCGACATTGGTCGGTAGATTGTCACTCCTCCAGACTGCAGTTTTAGTTGTGCACATTTCAACCGATACGGAGTTTTACTTTATAAAAACAAATTCTGTAAAAAACATATTTCTGATATGATCAAATACAACTTATAGGATATACAAAGACCTATAAAAACCAATCAAAATAACTTTGAATTGATAAAAAAATAGCTTTTTGATGAATTTCTTCAAAATAAAACATGAATGAGTGCATATATCAAAACTACAGTTTTTAAGAAATAATCATACATTAAATAACTTCGTATTATGTTCCAAACCATATCAATGCGGAAATAATTGAGATTCAATCAAAATTCTACAAAACACACAAAAATCCAATTTCTTTCAAAACAATAAAATAAGATATCTATGTACAATTGTTTGTGCGCCAAGAAAACTTCAAAATTCATCATTTAGAAATAGCAAAATATTTAGATTTAATCTGAGTACTAAAACCAATCATATCCAATTGAAAACATCTCAAAACCTCACAAAATCACAAAATCCCCAAATTGATCATAATGCATAGATCCAAATCTAAACTCCCTTTCTCAAAACTCCAAGACTTAATTCTTAGATCCAATAGCCATTAAACTCATCCACAATCATCGATAATAAATTATCCATGCATATAAGCATCATAACAATCACTAATCAAGTTTCTACTGAACGAAAAGTCCCCAAATAGAGTTTATGCATTATACACAAGTAAAGATAATCTTTTTATCCACTTTTATGCAATATCATCATACAAAACTTCTCAACAAGTCAAACCAGCAAATATGTGAGGGAAAACAACCTACTCATGATTTCTATTCAGTTCTTTAACAATCTCAAGTCAACAAATTAGGGTTTTAATTATCAATAATATAATTTCATGAAAGGATCCGCTTATAATTCATCTACTCATCAAAACATCATATATCATCATACAAACTCCTAGCATGCTTTCTAATAGATAGATCAACACATACCGCATACATAAAACAAAACAAAACAAAACATGCCACTCACCTTGTTGAAGAGATCAAACGAAGATGATAAAGCAGTAGGAAAGATCCCTCCTTCGCATGAAATCCAAGATCTCCTCTTTAAAACTCCATGAAATAATAATAATAAAATCTTTTGTGTTGTGCAGCAAAAGACGGCTACACTCCAACTTTTAAATAGGCCACAATGTAGGTTTTTAGGGTTTTGAACACATTTGCAAAAATACTCCTTTTAAATAGAACTTTACATATACAGATCCATATACTTGGAAACTTGATCAAACCAATTTATTTGATATTCAAAAACAAAAACAACCATCATAAAGTTAGCCGGCACTGTTTGAAAAGCACAGAAAACAATTTTGCATTTTTACCCTTCAAATGATAATTTTGCAAAAAGATCATCTTTTATCGAAACTTGTAAAATAAATCCAATTCATCAAAACAAAAAGTAAACGTTTTAACCCTAAGTTGACTAGGCATTATACCCAGTCCAAAAATCTAAAAATCTGGAGTTTTCACTCAAATTGGTAATTTTGCACAAAAGTCCTTCATTTTGAAATATTTGCAAATGGGTCCAACCATTGTCAGAAAAATCTAGAAAAATCACAAATAATCTCAAATAATAAATAATGAGTTTCCACAAAATAATTTTGTCTTTTGAACTTCCCGAGAAAACATTTTCATGTGCTTTGCACGTGTAAAAAGGGTAAATCTTCACAAAATATTTATTAAATCTCCAAAAAATCATTTTAATTCATTCATAAATCTTAAAAAAAATATTTAAAAATACGGGGTATTACATCACTCCCTCAGAATAGTTCTGTCCTCAGAACTACTACTAATAGGGTCCAAACAAAACAAGCAAAAAGAATTGAAATCTCACAAATAGAAACATAGTTTAAGAAATACAATTGCACAAGAGAATACATTCCAACAAAGAAATACAAACACACAGAAGGAACACAATCATACAAAGGGTTCAGAAAAAAACTTCCGTTGTGCAACTCTGATAACTTGCCATCGGGAACTAGCTGCAACAACCCCTGAATCCCTGCATCCAGCTCTGACCTTCCACCATCTGCTTCATCCTTCCGAGGATCAGTGGCCACTCCCTCCTTAGAAAGGATATGACCAAGAAAAGCTATCTCAAATTTGCAGCTTAAAAGAGATCAATACCAAATGATCTCCCACCACTCTCGATATCACATTCTTCGTAATATCGATCAGCAATCAATTCTTCCCCTGATGGTATTGCCACCGTCAAGGCTCTGCCTAGAAACACCTTAGGTTCCACACCTAAAGCTTGCAAAATAATGGGGTGACACAAATGTATGTAAAGAACTAGTATTAAATAAAACTTTTGTTTTTATTTCCGTTAACCCAAAACAAATTCTGTTATATGGAGAACGATACTTAAATCTCCAATTTATTCTCAAATAAGGTTTACTTAATACATAAATGAATGAATTCAAAATTCTTGCAAACCCCGGATCACATCCCTGAGTTACCCACATCCTTCTCAGTCAATGCGAACACTCGCCTCTGCCTCAGAACTTTGCGTCCGTCTGCACCATCTTTCTTCAGCTGTGGACAGTTTGGTCGGATATGCCCTTCACGACCACACTAATAACAAACCTGTGCCCTCCGAGGCTTGGTGCATGCTGCCTGATAATGACCTGCCTCTCCACAGTTGAAACAAGTCACATCTTTAATGGCGGGTGCCTTATGCACTGGCCCACTGAACTTGACTTGCTTCACTGGGAACTCCTTCCCACTCTGATTATCTGTGGCCTCTTGTTCTTGTTCCACGTCTCCTGCTTCTTCTGGAATTGGTCCATATCCTCTTCTGCCATAGCTTTTCTCCTAACCAGCTTATCAAACCTCCTTATGCCCAAAGGAATCATCCTTGACCTCAAATTCGGCCTCACGCCCTGCTCGAATTTCTTGGCCTTCTTTGCTTCATCCACAATCAGCTCCGTTGCACACCTTGACAGCTGAGCGAACTTAGTCTCATATTCGCGCACTGTCATGCTACCTTGCTACAGATTCAGGAATTCCGTTGCCTTCTTCTCCTGAATATCCAAAGGAAAGAAATGATCCCTGAACTCCTCTAGAAAAGCTATCCAAGTCACTTACTGATCTCCGAATGTCCTCTTCACTGACTGCCACCAAACGCCAGCATCCTTCTCTAACTGCATTGCAGCCAACTTCACCTTATTGACTGCTGGAGTATCCAAGACTTCGAAGACCATCTCCATCTATCTAATCCAATCATCAGCCCTATCTGGATCAAACTGCCCCTCAAACACACGCGGCTTCATCTGCTTGAAAGACTCAACTTGCGTAATCGGATCAGCATTAACAAACACTGATCCTGCCCCCTGATTCTGATTCTGATTCTGCACCATATTAGCTGCCATGAATGTGTACAAGGTCTGATACACTATGGCAATCTCAGTCTCAAGATCAAATCCTGCTCTATGGGAACCTTCTGCCCCATCACCATTACCACCATTCCTGGTTCTAGGTCCTGCCATTCTACTGAATACTGTAAAATGAGTCTAAAGTTAGAACATCACAATACAATTCACATCCATATCAATAACCTATGGCAAAACCCCAAGCATACCCCAAACCAAAACATCATGTTCTAACTCTATGTGATACTCACACTCTAATGTCCATGCCTAGGTACTCACGCTCTAGTGTCCACACCTAGGTTCATTTTTATACTATGTTTATTATTACTATTGAAGCATGCTCTGATACCAATCTCTGTAGTGTCCCGAATTTTCAATATAATATCTTAGAAATACGTGGCAAAATTTCGAGCATCAACTTCAATTGCAATAGTAAACATAGCTAAAAACATAGATAATTTTTATTTCAACTTTTATTACATCACTTGTTTACAAAATACAGCGGAATACAAAAACACCTTGAATTACAATCTTTGTTTTTACAACACTTCTTTAAAATTTTACATAAGCTCTATTATCTTTCTAGCACAAGCACTAAATCCCAAGCTATAAGCACCTACCTATAAAACATGAGGCCAGAGATAACCCTAACCCCCAAAACTATAGGGGTCAGCCATAACGGTGTGAGTGACATAAAAAGAAAACAACATAGATAAAACATAAAGCATAAAGTCATAAGCAACATGTATTGACAGCAAGAATAAATGAAATGAGAAATAACAATAAGTAAAGCATGAAAACATCAAGGAATATAAGATAGTAAACAGTAATACATGAAAACATCAAGTGAATCTAGACTAAGTATCAAGTGTAGGAAAAACAGGAAAACACAAGCATAAAACCAAGTCAAGAAAACATCAATGCTATATGCTGACTCTCTAATGCATACTTGTCGGATTCTATGCATTCCATAGTACATAGGTCCGGTGCAAGCCCTTAACGATCTCCACTTTATAGGGTTAAACCCCTCGTTACGCAACTAATCCTACTACGATGAAGGAAAACAAAATCCCGAATACTTCGCGAATAGGCACCACAGCCCTCAACGCGCAAGAATCATGTAAGAATAGCTAAAAAAACTGGAGAATCACCTCCCAACTGTGTACCCCACGACTAGGCCTGCGAGACCCTCGACGTGCAGATACACCAGGTACATTCCGTGAATAGGCCCGCCGACCCTTGACATGCGAATGCATCCTGCATGCTCAGTGAATAGGTCTGCAGACCCTCGACACGCGAATATACAAATGTTCTCTCGAGATAGGACAACAAACAGTCCTGTAATGCATCCGCTGGACAAACAAAATAAAGAGCATATCCTTACGTTTCCCAAGTTCCATCATATCTCCACTAGTGCCTGTTCTTAAGTTGGTTATTATTAAAACACAAAAATTCCCATCTCTAGAGTTACTGTATCCTACCGAACTTAAATACTCAACAACAACCCCAAGACCCAACTGGTCTAAATCAACAAATCTCAACTGCCGGTTCACAGGACTCCCACTCAACTCCTAGAGATATCATCAAGACCAAACTCACAAATCCATCGTCAAAACGATCATATGAAGAAACTTCTCCAATCAACAAAATCCAATCTTTTATAAAATTTCAGAATCCAAATAAATATTAAATCTATTAAATAACTGAAAATCATATTTTAAAGTTGTAGAATATCACAAAATATCAACTCCTTGAAAAACACGTATAGCTCAATAAGGTCCAAAAGAATACATTTAAAGTTCCAGCATAAATCTCTATAAAACATTAAAATCTTTAGTAAAACATCCTTTGAATTAATATATTATTGAAGGTACAATCGATCAAAGAAACATCAGAAAAATTCAAGAAAACATCAGTCAGAGCGGTAACAGTTGACTGTAAACAGCAGTCGGTCGACTGTCCAGAGTGAAAACCCAACACTTCAAGAAAATAATTCTAAGTAGTAGCAGTCGACTGTAAAAAATCATCGGGCGACTGTCCAGAGCGAAAATCCAAAATTTCGAGAAAACATCAAAAAAGAGCAGAGGCAGTCGACTGTAAAAATGGGTTAGTCGACTGTTCCGTGGACAAATCCGAAGACTCAAGAAAACCACAATCAGAGCAACGGCAGTCGACTGTGCAATCTGGATAGTCGACTGTCCCGTGGAAAATTTCGAGACTTCAAGAAAATACTTTAGCTAAGACCCCGACAGTGGACTGTTGACATTGGTCGGTCGACAGTCAGTCCTCCAGACTACAGTTTTAGTTGTGCACATTTCAACCAATACGGAGTTTTAATTTATAAAAACGAATTCTGTAAAAAACAAATTTATGATATGATCAAATACAACTTATAGGATATACAAAGATCCATAAAAACCAATCAACCACATTGAATTGATAAAAAAAAAATAGCTTTTTGATGAATTTCTTCAAAATAAAACATGAATGTGTACATATATCAAAACTAGAGTTTTTAAGAATCAATCATACATCAAATAACTTCGTATTATGTTCCAAACCATATCAATGCCTAAATAATTAAGATTCAATCGAAATTCTACAAAACACACAAAAATCCAAATTCTTCAAAAACAATGAAATAAGAGATCTATTTACAAATGTTTGTGTGCTAAGAAAACTTCAAAAATTCATCAATTAGAAATAGTGAAATATTTAGATTTAATCCCAGCACCAAAACCAATCATATCCATTTGAAAACTTCTTAAAACCTCACAAAATCACGAAATCCCAAAACTGATCATAATACATAGATCCAAATCTAAACCCCCTTTCTCAAAACTCCAAGACTTAATTCTTAGATCAATAGCCATTAAACTCATCCACAATCATCCATAATAAATTATCCATGCATATAAGCATCATAACAATCACTAATCATGTTTCTACTCAACGAAAAGCCCCCAAATAGAGTTTATGCATTATACACAAGTAAAGGTAATCTTTTTATCCACTTTTATGCAATATCATTATATAACACTTCCCAACAAGTCAAAACAGCAAATATGTGAGGGAAAACAACCTACTCATGATTTCTATTCAGTTCTTTAACAATCTCAAGTCAACAAATTAGAGTTTTAATTATCAATAATATAGTTTCATGAAAGGGTCCGCTTTTAATTCATCTACTCATCGAAAATTCATATATCATCATACAAACTCCTAGCATGCTTTCTAATAGATTGATCATCACATACCACATACATAAAACAAAACAAAACAAAATATGTTACTCACCTTGTTGAAGAGATCAAACGAAGATGATAAAGCAGTAGGAAAGATCCCTCCTTCGCATGAAATCCAAGATCTCCTCCTTAAAACTCCATGAAATAATAATAATAAAATCTTTTGTGTTGTGCAGCAAAAGACGGCTACACTCCAACTTTTAAATAGGCCACAATGTAGGTTTTTAGGGTTTTGAACACATTTGCAAAAATACTCCTTTTAAATTTAACTTTACATATATAGATCCATATACTTGGAAACTTGATAAAACCAATTTATTTGAGATTCAAAAACAAAAACAACAATCATAAAGTCAGACGACACTATTTGAAAAGCCCAAAAAATAATTTTGCATTTTTACCCTTCAAATGACAATTTTGCAAAAAGATCCTCTTTTATCGAAACTTGTAAAATAAATCAAATTCATCGAAACAAAATGTAAACTTTTTAACCCTGAGTTGAATAGGCATTATAACCAGCCCAAAAATTCGAAAAATCTGGAGTTTTCACTCCAATTGGTAATTTTGCACAAAAGTCCTTCTTTTTGAAATATTTGCAAATGAGTCCAACCATTGTCAGAAAAATCTAGAAAAATCACAAATAATCTCAAATAATAAATAATGACTTGAACCAAAATAATTTTGGCTTTTAAACTTTCCGAGAAAACATTTGCACGTGTAAGAATGGTAAATCTTTAGAAAATATTTATTAAATATCCAACAAATTATTTTAATTCATTCATAAATCTTTAAAACAATATTTCAAAATACGGGGCATTATAGCCGCTTCCAACTCGGTCTCAAACCATCATTGATGGTTTTCCCCAAAGCGCGATCCAGAATACAGCCGCTCGCCCCATGGACCTACGCCCCCGCAGGACCGGTGGGGCAAGCCCCCGTCACGAGGGCCGAGTTCCAAAATTTTCAGGATGAGGCCCTCCAAGCATTCCAAGGTGGCCAGGGAACCGAGGTCCGCAATAGCTCTGATCCTCGGTCAAGAGCGAGGGGCGGCGAATCCTACGGATCGGCCCACCCCCAAGAACAGGTAGACGTCGTCCTCTGGCATTTACAGGAGATGGAGAACTGCCTCGCCCATCTCGGCGAGGGCTGAAAAATGCCGGGTCATGGTCATCGGCCGAGCGGGCCCCCATTCTCCCCCCTAATCTTGGAAGCTATGATCCCCCAAAATTTCAGGCCTCCCCAATTCAAGATCTACAATGGGGAGGGTGATCCCACTGATTAAATGGAGGGGTTCAAGACCCTCAAGATGATTCACAGCACTGTGGATCCCCTCCTCTACCGTGCCTTCCCCGCTACCCTTCGTGGTCCATCTCGGGAATGGTTCTCAAAGCTCACTTCCGGCTCAGTCTTCTCGTTCGACCAGTTGGAAGCAAACTTCCTAGCCCACTTCGTGACCAGCAGAAAGGTCGAGAAGATGAGCGCGTTCCTTCTGGACCTCAGGCAGAAAGAAGGGGAGTCGCTCCACGATTTCGTTTGGAGGTTCACCACCGAGGCGAGGTTCGTGTTCTCCCTTGATGCGGGCGTCGCTTCAGCAGCTTTCTGGCACAACATTAAGCACGGTCAGCTGAAAGCTTCATTGGCCAAAAACCACTCGTCAACTTTCCCGTCCTCCTCAACAGGGTAGAGAAGTACATCCGAGCGGAGGAGGTCCTAAATTTGGTGGGAACCAAAGAAGCCACTACCAAGGGGAAGCGGAAGGCCGATGACGTCGAGCCCATCAAGAAAATCGCAAAAGAGACAGCCAGTCTCAGGAGGGTCCCTCCGGTCTTTCGATTCGAAAGGTATACCCCACTGACCCAGAACGTCTCGGCAATCCTGATGGAGATTGAGGATAAAGGGATCATCTGACTCCCTACCCGACCAAGCAATAACAAGAAGCGGGACCAGAGATTTTACTGCCGCTTCCACCGAGACAACGGGCACAAGACCGACAACTGCCGGGCCCTCAAGGACGAGGTCCACCCCAACAACATCAAACTTGGTGACCTCGTGCTCCGAAAGTTAGTGGTGTCCGACCCCGGTAAAAAGAGAAAATTGGCCCCTAATTAGGAAGGTCCGTATAAGGTCTCCGAAGTTGTACGTCTTGGCACATACCGACTCATAGCCTGGGGGCAGGATCATAAAGAGGTCCTGGAACACAGAACAACTCATCAAGTTCCTCGAAAGGGACGACTAAACTCCTTGTGTAAAAGAAACTCATGTAATCGGCACCATGTGCCCCATTTTTTGTGTGTAAATAAAAGGTGTAACTTCTTTTCTTTCCTTTCTTGTTCTAACTATGCAAGGAAATTCGGCAATGACCCCGAGCCACAACCTAACTCTTATTCAGAGAACAGGTGCTTGACATTCGGCATTGGCCTTGAGCCATACCCTAACTTCCTCAAGCTTTTGGGTTAGGCACTCGACAATGACCCTGAACCACATCCTAACTATTTCAGAATACAGGAGCTCGACATTCATTAACCTCGAGCCATATCCTAGCTTTCTCAAGCTTTTGGGTTAGGCACTCGACAATGACCCCGAACCACATCCTAACTCTTTTTCAGAGCACATGAGCTCGAAATTCAGCATTGGCCTCGAGCCATACCCTGGCTTCCTCAAGCTTTTGGGTTAGGTGCTCGGCAATGACCTCAAACCACATCCTAACTCTTTTGCTGAGCACAGGAGCTCGACATTCGGCATTGACCTCGAGTCATACCCTAGCTTTCTCAAGCATTTGGGTTAGGCACTCGGCAATGACCCCGAACCACATCCTAACTCTTTCAGAGTACAGGAGCTCGACATTCGGTATTGACCTCGAGCCATACCCTAGCTTTCTCAAGCTTTTGGGTTAGGTACTCAGCAATGACCCAGAACCACATCCTTTCAGAATACAGGAGCTCGACATTCGGCATTGGCCTCGAGCCATACCCTAGCTTCCTCAGGCTTTTAGGTTAGGCGCTCGGCAATGACCCTGAACCATATCCTAACTCTTTTACTAAGCACAGGAGCTCGACATTCGGTATTGATCTCGAGCCATACCCTAGCTTCCTCAAGCTTTTGGGTTAGGCACTCGGACATGATCCTGAACCACATCCTAACTCTTTCAGAGTACAGGAGCTCGACATTAGGCATTGATCTCGAGCCATACCCTAGCTTTCTCAAGCTTTTGGGTTAGGCGCGCGGCAATAACACCAAACCACATCCTAAATCTTTCAGAATACAGGAACTCGACATTCAGCATTGACCTCGAGTCATACCCTAGCTTCCTCAAGCTTTTGGGTTAGGCGCTCGGCAATGACCCCGAACCACATCCTAACTCTTTCAGAATACAGGAGCTCGACATTCGATATTGACCTCGAGCCATACCCTAGCTTCCTCAAGCTTTTGGGTTAGGCGCTCGGCAATGACCCCGAACCACATCCTAACTCTTTTTCAGAGCACAGGAGTTCGACATTCGGCATTAACCTCGAGCCATACCCTAGCTTTCCTAAGCTTTATGGGCTAGGCGCTCGGCAATGACCCCGAACCACCAACTTTCTTATAAGACGGGGCCCGAAAATCGACTTGCACTACGCACAACGTCCTAATCACTTACAAAGTAGAGAGGGACGGAAAAATTATTTTTTATTCATCATAAGCACCTTGAATGACCACAGTACATGGAAAGTTATTACAACGCTTCTGCTAACCCCAACCTAAGTGTTTCCCTTGGGGCTTTTCCGGCCAATACGGACCATGTCGAGCCCCACCGAGCGGGTACGTCCCTCGATGTGCTCATCCGACAATACCGGCACCGCTAGTGTAGACATCTCGGCAACAGTGCTCTGCGCATCAGTGTGCCTCGCCATCTCTAGATAGAGGGACGACAAGGAACCTAAAATAGAGGGGCCTCCTCCCCCAGGATGGCCGAATCGAGACTAACCTGTGCCTAGCAATACTTTCAAACTCTGAATCTCCAGCACCTTTTCAACCACAACCTCATGAAGAACGAACTCGGAGGTCTGTCTCCTGGTGGAAGCATCAGATATTGACCAGTTCGTCTCGGCACTCTCCCAGTCCCGATCGGCTATAGCCTTCTTCAGGTGTGCCGCCTCTAAGCTGAGCTCCTTGGACTTGTTCATAAAATAGCTTACCGCGGCTTCTCGATCGCGGGCATGCTTGTGATAGCAGATCAAGACACTTTCCTTGGACTCTAACCTATTCTGAAGTCGCCGAACCTCGACAGAACTGAGATCGGCACCCAGGGTCTTGTTCATCTGGCAAAAGGGGAGGAAACCACAATTCACAAAAAAAGCTCACCAAAAAACAACGCCAAAAACAACAAGTCATAGAAGGTTGGCCAAAAACACGATTTTATTAATTCAAAAATTGATTACAAAAGGCAGTGGCCAGTCCGCGTTCGGCAATACAAAAAAGAGAAAAATTTTTTTACTACTTCGGAAAGGGGATCTGCACCTCTTCGTCTGCCATCGCATCCCCCGTCTCCTTCTCCAAGTGGGGGTCCCTCGGAGCCTCATCTCCCTCGCACCCGGGGTTTAGCGGATGCACGGGGGGCTCCCATCCGTAGTGGAGATGGTCAATCTTCGCCTCGGGGTAAAGGAGCAGAAAGTGCTCCTTCGCCCTATCGTACACCTCGTCTTGGGCGTTAATCACCTCTTCCGAAGCTGCCATCGCCAGCTCGTCGTAATACGCTGCCGCCTTTCCTCGGATCGCCGCCAATTTGCGGAGATGCTGGTCCTGTTTGTCGAAGGAATCTACCCTCAACTCATAATGCTAATAGCCGAAGTGCACCACAAGCAATAGAAACTTCCAAGAAATAGATGAACCAAGAACAAGCCACCACAATATGCAAGATCTCACAAGAACACAATCAATATGCAGAGATAACCAATACTTCTTATTCCCAAAGAAATACAAAGATTACAAAAGAGATTACAACTTTCAATCTCTCTCTCTCACCTTTGAAACACTCGGCACAATCTCTCTTGAAGTAGAATAATGATAACGACTAACCTTTTAATACACAAGTTAATGGATTAGATCAACTAAACCTTAGAGTTTACGGCCATATATATATACCCCAAGTAAACCCTAAAAGATAAACACAAATATAGCAATTGGGCCTTTAAACTCGTAAGCCCAAAACAATTAGCCGATGATGTCGGTCGACCGCACCCCCAAGGTCGATCGACTGCAACGTGTAGAACCAAACCTGAGAGCTAACCAGTCGACTGCACCCTTAAGGCCGGTCGACCGTCCCCTATTCTGTTGGACCTGTACACTCGAAAAACTCTCAGCAGCTAGGGTCGGTCGACCGCACCCTTAGGTCAGTCGACCACAACCCTCCAGGCTGCACTCTTCTACTCGTTATTTGTTTGCTCTTGCTTCTTTGTCTCCTCCTCTTCTTCTCCAACTTCAAGTACCCTGTGCCTACGTGTATTTGAGGCCACAATTCCTAACAATCTCCCACTTGGACCAAATACACCACGCTTCAAAGTTATTGCAATCTTTCATTCGCATTATCTCGGCCATCTCCCACTTTTATGGATGACCCAAGTACTCCCTACCCTCTTAAAGAGAACCTCCGCCACCCCACCACGTGGAAGCACCAACCACCCCTCATCGCCATATGAAGGATGTGCTCCGTCAATCGCATAGAGCACGAATACCAGAGAAACAATCTCCCGTGTCGGATTTCGTGTTATGAGAACTTTCCAACTCGCAAGATCTCCATCAACACCGGACATGGTTCAAAGCCTCTCAATGCACCCTCTGCACTAGAAACCTCTGTGGACGACACCTCCATAAACTCCGTAGACTGTTCAAGCCCTATAGTTCCAATTTGGTTACCCTCATCGACATCACCCTGCATATCGATACCAGTGTTCTCTATCACACAAGAGCGACTTGAATCTTCAACTACCAATTTGGAAAGTACCCTCACCGTAGCAACATCTTGCCCACTAGGATTACTTTCATGGCTAGCAGCTCCCACTAAATTAAATAACCTTCCATCCATAACTGAAAGAACTCGGTTGTACCCCACACAACCTACCACTCGATTCTGGCTGAGAGTCAACTAAAGGAGAAATGCTCCTCATATCTCTAAGCAAATACAGCGTTCCCTCACGCTTTCCTTTTGCAATCACCCTTGAACCTGCAACTATACACCACTCCCCACTACCAACTATAGTAGACAACCCCTCCTTGTCTAGCCTTCCAATCGAGATAAGATTTTCCTTCAATTCTGGAACAAGCATTGTCTCCCACAAGACAACACTTTGATCATGAATGGTGTTCACGCGAACAGTACCAACCCCACGTACAGGACCCCGGTGACCGTTCCCCACGATCACAGCTCCAAAAGAACCCTCTTCGTAGTCATCAAACACCTCTCCTCGAAGTGCATTGAAAAGAAGCTCCCAAATCAATACACCAATCTTCGGTGCCTAACTCCTCCCAAGTTGAATGCATAGATCCTCAACAAGCCCCACTTGAGCTTCCTTTGGAGTATCTTTCTTCGGTTTCTCCTGCTTCTTCTTCATATAATCCTTACAACTGCGCATCATGTGACCCTTCTTATGATAATACCAGCACTCAAGCCCATGTCCCACATTGCTGTCATCAGACCCACTCTCAGATGAACTACTCTGATCTTTTCTTCTTCGACTGCTCTTAGATCTCCCACGTCTTTTCACAATGTACGTGGCAGAATCTCTAGAAGATGATGATGGATATCCTCCATTTCTCACCCTTCTCACCTCCTCGTTCAGAATGCTACTCACCATATCCTGTAAAGTCGTCGAATCTGTCATAGTGCCTGAATAGTCTATTCCACCGTACCATAACTATCGAGTAAAGTAGATAGAAGTAATAATGACTGCCCCCTCTCTGAAAACTTCAAGCCTGCAGTATCCATCTGGTTGTAAACCATACATTAATTGTTCACATGCACTGCTACTGAACCCCCTTCCTTCAACATCATATTAACTAATTTCTTCATATGAAGAATTTGATTAGATGTCGACAGTTTCTCATACATATCTTTGAGAATCTCCATAGCCTCCTTTGTAGTCTTTGCCTTCAAGATATGAAATAATGCCTTCCTACTCAGCCCCAACTGAATCTGCCCCAGCATCTTCTGATCCAAATGATTCCAATCTGCCAAGACCTTCGCATTCTTGTCTGCACCTTCTGGCTTCTCATCAAATAATGGACCATCAAGATCTTTCTGACAAAGATATGTTATCATCTGAATCTTCCACATTGCGAAGTCACTCCCATCGAATCTCTCGATCTTCATCTTGTTATCGGCCATCTCGAACCAACTGCTCTGATACCACTTGTCGGATGAATCTACCCTCAACTCGTAGTGCTAATAGCCGAAGTGCACCACAAGCAATAGAAACTCCCAAGAAATAGATGAACCAAGAACAAACCACCTAAATATGCAAGATCTCAGAAGAACAAAATCAATATGCAGAGATAACCAATACTTCTTATTCCCAAATAAATAAAAAGATTACAAAAGATATTACAACTCTCAATCTCTCTCTCACCTTTGAAACACTCGGCACAATCTCTCTTGAAGTTGAATAATAATAACGGCTCACCTCTTGATACACAAGTTAATGGATTAGATCATCTAAATCCTAGAGTTTTCGACCATATATATAGCCCCCAAGTAAACCCTAAGAGATAAATACAAATATAGAAATTCGGCCTTTAAACTCATAAGCCCAAAATAATCAGCCGCCGATGTCGGTCGACCGCACCCCCAAGGTCGGTCGACCGCACCCCCAAGGTCGGTCGACCGCAACGTGTAGAACCAAACCCGAGAGATGACTGGTCGACTACACGCCCAAGGCTGGTCGATCGTTCCCTCCTCTGTTGGACCTGTACACTCGAAGAACTTTCAGCAGCTAGGGCCTGTCGACCGCACCCCGAGGTCGGTCGACCGCAACCCTCCTGGCTGCATTCTTCTACTCGTTGTTTGTCTTCTCTTGCTTCTTTGTCTCCTCCCTTCTTCTAAAACATCAAGTACCCCGTGCCTACGTGTACTTGAGGCTACAATTCCTAACACTGTTCAGAGGCGAGGTCGGCTTGGAAGGCCTACGCCGTCTCCTGAGCGTTCGTCAGCTCGACCCTCAATTCCTTCGCTTCTTGAAGGTATCAATCGGCGTTCCGCTTCTTGGTATGGACCACCTTCTCCAAGCACCTCTTTAGCTGGGCCCCGGTCATCAGCGCTTGGTCGAGATAGGCAGGGTCAGAAAAGAATACCCAGCACAAAAAGTGAACAGACAACAAAACCAACACTTACCACTACTTGAGCTTGAGCCCACTTCATGTAGGCCGTCTCCGTAGTCTCGGTCGCCAGGATGGTCCGGTTGCAGGCCATGGCGAGCTTATCTACCACCTCCATAGAAATCAGGCCCTCGGCCAGCGAATCTGTAATGCCCCAATTTTCATTTAATAAAAATTATTTATTGCACGTAGTGTGCACGTGCAATATTTTTGGTTGAATTAAATCTTATAATTATTTTCATTGTGATGAGTATAGATTTTTAAATATGTGCTTGTAATTATTTTTATAAAGCCTTCTTTCAATTAGACAAAAAGTCTTTTCTTTTTAAAAGCCCAAAGTTAATTTAATTTATTATTTTTATAATAATTATTTTGGCCCATAAACTAAAGTCCATGGGTTAATTTATTTTTAAATACAACTTGTCATGTAGAATACAAATTAATGTTTATTTTTATACAAAATTTAGTGTACAAATTTTTGGAGGCAAATGCTTGCACATGCATTGCACGTACACGTGCAATATGCACCAAGCTAGGCCGGATTGCTTCTTTTTGAGGGAATGAGAAAATTTGAGTGGGATCATGGTGTGGTGGTTGATTATGGGTGGTTAGTATAACTCCTCCTTAAATCTAAGCCATTTGTTCCTAACTCCTACTTCAATCTTAGCCCTCATTTCCCTAGATTTTTAGTATAAATACCCCCTCCCATGGCTAGTGTTCTTGTGCAAAATTAATTCTTCCAAACCTATAGTTCAATTACATTATCTAGTAGTCATTTTAGTGAGTTAAAAGATTGAGTTGTGTGTGGGAGTTGTGCTTGCAACAAGAAGAGAAGAGGGGCCGGCTTTGGAGTGCTCGGGTTGGCTTTGGAGTGCTCGGGTTGGCTTTGGAGTGCTCGAATTTTTTGCTAGTGTGCGCGCATCTAGGAGGAGGAGCAATTCGTTTGCAAGGACATTCGTCTAGGAGGTTGCTAGTTGTATTTTTCTCTCCATATAAGGTGGGTAAATTTTCTGTGTTTCTAATTAGGGATGCATGCTAGATTGAATTGAATGAATGAAGCATGAAAAATATTAATAAGAGTACGCTTTTGATTGATAAAATTGACCTATGAATTGATTGAAATGTGGATGTGAAATTGTATGTTGTTCTATTGTTAAAGGCTAAATTGTGAGTGAATTAATTATGGCCATGCATTATTGAAGATAGTTTCATTATCTACATCACAAATTATATACAAAAAGTTAGTAGATTGACAATGCTACTTTGTATGTTTAAATAAATCTTTGTGTGGCATTGAAATAAATGAATTAAGATATAATTTTGTATGTTTGGTAAAAGATTAAAAATAGAGAATTAATGTGAAGTTTGCTAGTAAAGGGATTAGTAGTGTTAATTGTTAGGAAATGTCGAAATGAAGAAATGTGGTGGTAGAATCTGAATTAATTGTATGAAAATATGTTTTTAATTGTTAAAAAAATTATTTTGTTCATACTGGTATGTAAGTTATGTGAGGAAGAATCAATCTGAAATTTTTACAGAAATTTTTATAAAAGCAAAGTGAAATGAGGACTAGTTGAACATCGAAACGTGAGAATTGGTTTAAATGAAATTTGAGTTGCATTAGTGACAACTTGAGCGCGTAGCTCAAGTGGTCGGGATGGCTCTGATCACTACAGTGGCTTTCGGTCTAAGGTTGCTGGTTCGAATCCCTGTGGCACCATACTTTGTTTCTTTTCTTTTTAAATGTATAAGAACAGCGGCCGAGAGCATTTAATGCTCTTAGCACCTTTCTATACCGCTAGCGCAAGTGGCCTAGTGGCCTGTGCCTTCGGCTGTCTTCTCTGTGGTGCTGGGTTCGAATCTTGGTCTCGGTAGTTATGAAAAAATATTTTTTTTGAATGTTTTGGTGATCAAAAAATTATGGAAAAAATATGACTATTCTTCTAAAAATATATGGGACTTATTAAAAATAATTTGGGAATTATTTACATAAAATAAAGTATAATTTGTAACTAAATGTGGAAATAGAACTATGGTTCCACATTGATATTCTTTGTGAAATTATATCCTGTAAAAATGACTTGAAATGAAGGATTAGAAATTAATATGGCAAAAAGAAATTATATTGTGTGTTGAATGTGAATTACTCTCAGTTGAGAATAGTTTGAAAAATATGAAATGTGAATATTCGTTAGTGATGTGAGTTTCAATGTGAAATTAATAATTGATGAAGTATGTAAATTCCATGTATGATTATGGACTATTGAATAATTCAGAGATCATGCTATTGAAAAAGAAATCTATTTGATTATGAATATGAATTTATGAGTTAGAAATGCTCAATTTAGAAATTGTGAATTGGAAATTGAAACAAAAGAGTAGCTAAGTCTCCCCGGCATTTGGAAAGAAATGAAATGAAATATTGAAATGACAGACCAAGGTTGGTCAGGTTTGAATAAATGAATAAGTCCGGTTTAGTGGAGAGGCTAACTCTAGAGCTTTGATTTTATTCAGGATTCTATTAAATTAAGAATAGTGCATAGTGAAGACGTGATGAAAGTGAGAGAAAATACGAGTATGAGAACTAGAGTTTACGGTGCAGGTGTGTGAGCCACAGAATGCATGCTTGATGAGTCAAGACATGGCGTGGGCACAACTCAGTAATGATCGGACTTTAGCCACGCTTGTGGAATGTTTGGTGACTGCAAGAGGATCGTGTGCCATGAAGGAGGCTGAATTGCCACAAAATGCATGCTTGACGAGTCAAGACATGGCGTGGGGTTCCCCTCCTGGTTTTCTGTACACGTACTTGTACTCATAGATCATCTAGGATACTCACCGTAGTTACAGTAGTAGATTAAGACATGACGAGGGATTGAACCCTACAAAGATGAAGAACGATTAAGAGGCTTGCCCTCGGACCTATGTAGTATGGGATGCAGATAATCCGAACAAGTGCGCATTAGTGTCATCTAATATAAATAATTGCATTGAGGACTAAGTGCACAATCACAACACGATATCAATAGGGTAGTCCCTTTAGTTGATATGTGACAAGTTTGTGTTTGTTAAATATGGAAAATAAGTTATACTATTTCCGGCATAGAGAGGATGGCCGTGTATAATGTTCGTCGGTTGAATAAACTGACGTACCCACAGTCTTATATGCAGGTAAATGACATGATAAAGATTAAAGAGGAACAAATGCTTAAAGATTATTCAATGTTGTTGTACATTTATTCAATTGTTGTAAATTTTACTTCCGCTGTGCAATGTAAAGTGTAAAGTTTTATGTAAACTCTGGTGTAAAGTGAAAAGTTCAAATTTCCTTGTAAAATTGTACTAAATGAAGTGGAAAGATCCTGTAGAACATCTCGAATTCAGTGTATTTGAGATTCGGGGCGTTACAGAATCTCCCTCCTTGACCGCACAGTCCGGGGTGAACGACCTTAGGCCCCCCTTGCCCACCATCCGTCGGGCATCGGGACGGACAGTGGGGGTCCTAGACTTCAGGACCTCGATAACTTTTCAGCTACTTGAGCTCGGCCCCGACTCTTTTGCCTCTCGGGACGAATGGCTTTTCTTCGAATTCTTAGAGGGCGGCTCCAAAGAGACCTTTGCTGCCCCCTGGACTGGTCCCGTCACCGATGCTGCCTTCTCGGCCCTTTTCTTCTGGGCCAGCACCAGTAGGTCCTTCCTCGCCTCGAGCTTCGACGGGTCCATCGCTGCAGAGAAAAATAGAATGTTAATACGAAAGCCGAAAATTAGACAAGAGTGAAACAAAAACGTACAGAGGTCAGCTAGGCTCAGTCCGGTTCGGGCTAGGTGTATCTCTGTCACGCGCGGACCGATGTTGTGTCCCGTTACAATTTTGTCCACATCAGCCCACTCCTCCTCTGTCAAGTCCCTCCACCTCGGGGGTTTGTGGTTCGTCTTGTAGAAATTCTAGGCCATAGGAATTTCCCAAGGCACCTCGCTCCCGACTACAAAGTACTTCTCCATCCACCCCTTTATGGAATCCGGATGACCATGAATTATCTTCTTGTGAGGGCGGCGTGATATGTAGAATATACCCTCCATATCTCCGAGTGAGCTCACCCCTTAGAAAGCACGGAAGTACTTCAGCTTCAGCGGGACCCTCTTCTCCAGGAACTTTAGAATGAAGCAGATCAGATGCTTCCACAGATTAGGGGCTGTATTGCATCGGGCACAGTTCCCCCCACCTCAGCACCCTCTTGATGAACGGGTGCAGTGGCAACCTTAGTCCCAATACGAAAGCACCCTCAGGACACATGCAGAAGCCAGAGGCCAACTCGGTGGTGGGACGGAGACCGGGACACGATAGCATCAATTCGTACTCCCGAGGGATGAAGTAACTGGCCCATATTATGGGCAGAAAATCGGCCATCAGCACTCACAGGATGTTGTCCATCTTTATCTGGGACCGGCCAGACGAAGGCACCTCCACGTTGAATTGGAAAAGGTTCTCCACATCGGTAGGGTACATCCTGATCGACCCTGGGTTCCTGAAGTAGTGGACGTCAAGTCCATGCTTTGGTCCGAACTCATCCGACGTGCTCAGACTATCCGGCAAACACCACTTCCTCTTCTTCCTACGAATACGAGGCTTCCTCGACAGAGACGGTGTCGAAAAAGGAGGGAGAAGGGGGAGAACCCCTCCTTCCTCGCCTCCTTCCTTATCTCTCTCTCCACCGGCTCCTTCCTCACGGTCCCATTGTTCAACCTCTCCTTCCTCAACCTCCTCGCCTGATAACTCTACCACCTCCGGCTTGCAACTTCGTAGGGGGACCACGTCCAGAACCCGATCATCCGTATCCCAGGACGTGGAATCCGACTGTCCCTCCACTTCCAAAGTTTGGTCATCCAGGTCCCAAGACGTTGAGTCCGACTCAATATCCCCCTCACCCCGACCGGAAGAGCTTGCTTCGGAGTCGGACAGAGAGCACGACATTATAAAATAAAATACTAACCTAAATACTGTAAGCAGAGAGATCACCGTAAAAGTCATCGCCGACAGCTTAGAGAGAGAAGCTTCTGTTTTAGAGAGAGAACGCAAAGTAAAGAAATAAGGGAGGGGTGGAGGATTTATAGAGTGAAAACAATACCTCGAATTACGTGTAAAAATCTTAATCGTCCAAATCTTGATCATCAAGATCTAACAGCCACTAGGATTTCAAATGCCTTGATTTCCACCGCCATGACGTTAGCATCACGTGCAAAATTTTAGTTTTTACCCCCTGCTTTCACAGCAAGCACAGGGGTTCGGAGCTCGCTTTGGGTCTTACCAACTAGAGCTTTTTCAGTAAGCTTAGGGGCTCGACGCTCGGTAGTGACCTCGAGTCACCCCAGCGCTTTTACAGCAAGCTTGGGGGCTCGATGCTCGGTGGTAATTCCGAGCCACCCCAGAGTTTTCACAGCAAGCTTGGGGGCTCGATGATCGGTAGTGATTTTGAGCCACCTCAGAGCTTTACAGCAAGCAGGGGGGCTCGAAGCTAGACAGTAACCTCGAGCCATCTCCTAGCTTTTACAGCAAGCTTGGGGGTCTGACTTTCGGCAGCGATTCTGAGCCACCCCAGAGCTTTCACAGCAGCTTTGGGTGTTCGACGCTTGGCAATGCCCTCGAGCCACCCCAGATCTTTTATAGCAAGCTTGGGGGCTCAACCCTCGGTAGTGACCCCGAGCCATCTCCTAGCTTTCAAGCAGCTTTAGGGGTTCGACGCTCAGCAATGACCTCGAACCACCACAGAACTTTCACAGCAAGATTGGGGGCTCGACACTCGGTAGTGATTCTGAGCCACCCCAGAGCTCTTACAGCAAGCTTAAGGGCTCGACACTCGGTAGCAATCCCAAGCCGTCCCCTAGCTTTTACACCAAGCTGGGCGGCTCGATGCTCTACAGTGACCACGGGCCATCCCCTAGCTTTTACAATAGGCTCGGGGTCTCGATGCTCGCTAGTGAGCCTTAGCCACCCCAGAGCTTTTGAGCAGCTTTGGGGGTTCGATGCTCGGTAATGACCTCGAGCCACCCAGAGCTTTTACACCAAGAATGGGGGCTCACGCTCGGTAGTGATTCCGAGCCACCCCAGAGCAAGCTTTTACGGCAAGTAGGGGGGCTCGACACTCGACAGTGACCTCAAGCCATCCCCTAACTTTTACAGCAAGCTTAGGAGCTCGATGCTCGGTAGTTATTCTGAGCCATTCCAGAGCTTTTACAGCAAGCTTGGGGGCTCAACGCTCAGCAGTAATTTTGAGCCACCCACTAGCTGTTACAGAAAGTTTGGGGGCTCAACGCTTGGCATTGACCTCGAGCCACCCCCTCGCTTCTACAACAAGCTTAGGGTCTCGACGCTTGGCAGCGATTCCGAGCAACCGCCTAGCTTTTATAGCAAGCTTGGGGGCCCAATGCTCTCACAGCAAGCTTTGGGGCTCGAGGCTCGGTAGTGATCCCGAGCCACCCCAGAGCTCTCACAGCAAGCTTTGGGGCTCGACGCTCGGTAGTGATCCCGAGCCACCCCAGAGCTTTCAAGAAGCTTTGGGGGTTCGATGCTTGGTAATGACCTCGAGCAACCCTAGAGCTTTTACAGCAAGCTTGGGGGCTCGACGCTCGATAGTGACCTCGAGCTATCCCCTAGATTTTACAGCAAGCTCGGGGGCTCGACGGTCGGTAGCGATTCCGAGCTATTCCACAGCTTTCACAGCAGCTTTGGGGGTTCGACACTCAGCAAAGACCTCGAGCCACCCCAGAACTTTTACAGCAAGCTTGGGGGCTCAATGCTCGGTAGTGATTCCGAGCCATCCCAGAGCTTTTACGGCAAGCAGGGGGTCAACGTTCGACTGTGACATCGAGCCATCCCCTAGCTTTTACAGCAAGCTTAGGGGCCCAATGCTCGGTAGTGATTTCGAGCCACCCCAGAGCTTTTACAGCAAGCTTGGGGGCTCGACGGTCGGTAGTAATTCCGAGCCACCCCCTAGCTGTTACAGCAAGCTGGGGGCTAGGCGCTCGGCATTGACCTCGAGCCACCCCCTCGCTTCCACAACAAGCTTAGGGGCTCGACGCACGGCAGTGATTCCGAGCCACCCCCTAGCTTTTACAACAAGCTCAGGGGCTCGACACTCGGCAGCGATTTCGAGCAAACCCCTAGCTTTTACAGCAAGCTTGGGGCCTTGAAGCTCGGTAGTGATCCTGAGCCACCCTCGAGCTTTCAAGCAGGTGTGGGGATTCGATGCTCGGTAGTGACCTTGAGCCACCCCAGAGCTTTTACAGCAAGCTTGGGGGCTCGATGCTCGGTAGTGATTCTGAGCCACCCCAGAGCTTTTACAGCAAGCTTAGGAACTCGACGCTCGGTAGTGATTCTGAGCCACCCTAGAGCTTTTAGAGCAAGCTTGCGGGCTCGATGCTCGGCAGTAATTCCGAGCCACCCCCTGGTTGTTACAACAAGATGGGGGGCTCGACGCTTGGCATTGACCTCGAGCCACCCCCTCGTTTCTACAACAAGCTTAGGGGCTCGACGCTCGACATCGATTCCGAGCCACCCCCTAGCTTTTACAACAAACTTAGGGGCTCGATGCTCGGCAATGATTCCGAGCCACCCCTAGCATTTACAAACACGCTTGGAGATCGACGCTTGGCAGAGATTCCGAGCCGCCCCTAAGCTCTCTAAAATTCGGGGGCTCGACACTTGGCGGTAACCTTGAGCCACTCCCTAGCTCACTACGAGCTTCGGGGCTCGATGCTCGGTGGTAAGCCTCAGCATCCGAGCACATAGGGGCTCGACGCTCGACCTTCGAAGCGCCATTCATAAATCTCGAGCCATATTCTTGGTCCCCATAGACTCAGTTCGGCGTTCGATGTTCGGCTCTAGACCATTGGTCCCCGACCCTCAACGCCTCTTCCTTCAGAGGATCTCCTTGTCCTACCCCACTTACCACTCCAAGAAGCTATGAGTCATACTCTCCAAACACACCGCTCCACTCTTCCAACGGGGACAGACTACTCTACACGGCTGGCTTACACTGCCCTCGAGGAGTGGGGGGCTCCTGATATGGGGTAAGTGATGTGGCCCCATCTGGGCCACCAGATCTCCTCAGACTTCACTCCCCTGTGACCATCTTGTCAAACGAGTCAAATGGGCTTCAGTCCATTAAAACAGTTTCGCCTCGTCTAGATGCTGGAATTTGCAGAGGCGTCCGTTTCTCAGGATGCAACTACAGTAAAGCGTTGATGTAAGGAGTACACTACGCTCTCTAACTGAACAGTGTTTGAATTCTATCACTGAACGACCGAACTAGACGAACAGAACAGAACATTACAGAATAGAAAAAAGGGGAGAGAATAGTTTCTGGTCTGTTCAAAGAGGGGAGAAGAGGCCTATTTTATATGGCCAGGGTTAAGAATGTAACAGCAGACATCTCCTTGAATGTACTAACAGCAACAGCAGACAAAATCTTGAAGGCACTGACTGTACCGGCAGAAAAAATGTTGAATGCACCATTGTAACAACCGAAAAAATCGTTTCTGCAGTTCAAAACGTGAATAAATGATAGCTAGAACCATTTCTGCACGTGCGGGTGCACACAAGCCACATGTAAATCGGTCGGGGATTTGACATGTATGTTGCTGTTGCTGACAAAAAGATGACCACTTCAAGAAATGTTGTCACGGTCGAACAGAGTGATAAGGGCTAGTGAGAAACCTAATGACATGTAGGGGCGGAATCAAGTTAAAAGAATATCATTGTTGTTAATTAATAGATGAGACCCCTGAGAGAGAAGGATGGAGAAAAGTGTTCGTTTTGGCAAACCCAAATATGAAGGATGAAGGCATCTTTGCAAGTACAAACCTTAAGTACACCTAACTTGTGTGTGCCACCCCAAGCTGAATGCATGCATATATGAGACATGATGAAGCACAACTTACTTGTTGGGGATTTGTGCCAGCAGTAGCAACATACATGTCAAGCTTCCCAATAGGTATTCCAATACCCTAAACCCCAAAGTCTCCAGAATTTTTTCTCAAGCTGACCCACTTTTTAAAAAAATTCCTAAACTGACCTACTCGCTTTCTCAGATAGTGAGTTTAGTCAAAATCCACTCGCTATCTGAGAAAGCGAGTGTTGGTTTTGGATTTTTTTGTTTCTTCTTTGGCCAAGACTCGCTGTCTCAAAAAGCGAGCTTGTTTTAACCAAATTCACTTTTTAAGACAACGAGTGTCCATTGGATTGTGTTAGTTATCCATTAATCATCCCATTATAATATTAAATTTATTTTTTTATACCCCCCCCCTCACTATTTCTCTTTCTCTCCCTCTCTCCTCCTCTGTATCTTCTGAAACCTGAACCCAACCCATCGAACCCCCCCCGCTCATCGTCGTTGCCTCCCTGCCTTGACGCTGCCTCTCCGCCTTCTTCCTCCACTGTCTTCGTCGATAGCCTAGCCTCACCGCACCCGACTCGCTGATCCTCCTGTAGCACCCCGATTTCCGACACTGGGAAACCGTGACACGAGCCAAGACCTTTTCTTCAATTAGTCACAATACACAGAAAAACAGGAGAATTTAAAACTTTTTATTCGATACACAAAGTGTTACAAGTCTGAATACTGTACAACTGTAATACTTTACAATGGAGTTACAATATTGCCTTTACATTTCTAAGTATTACAACCTTCACATCTTACATCAGAGTACCTCTTAACTAATACAGAATCAATACATATTTTGCAGCGGAACTAAACTTAATACTGACTCCTTGCTTTCCTTGCCTTGAGTCCTCTTGAATCTCGCCTTTGTACTTCGGCGATCCAGTACCTATGGAAGTGGGGACGTCAGTATTCACTGACGCTTAAAGGCTGATCATATAGCAGCGAATCTTCCAAACAATATACACAATATAGCAATAGTGTTGGTGTAGTTTAAGTGTTTGTGAGTGCTATGACTAGACTCTAATGCGATACTTAAAATAGAACTAGGACACTCCCTATTCTTATGAATTCTAATTGTACACAACCCGTTCCTGACACCTACCCACGGCAGTTCAGGAATTAACAGCGCAGGATACGCAACCCGTGTCCTCAACCTGTGAGATGGCACCGTACGTATCCCTTTGACGGGAAGGTAGAACTAGGATGCTTCTTATTCTAATGTCAGCAAGTCTCCGAAAGTAACATGCAGCCCATAAATACATGCGACTCCATTTCAAGCCGTTTCTCCATATATAGGGATTGAACCCGCGTTATGAATTCTAATTGTACACAACCTGTTCCTGACACCTACACGTGACTCGCGAGGCTGCAGATGTGGTCATGTGCCACTGTTGCATTTCGCCCGTGGTGTCTATGTTCGCCACCGCGACCCGGCTAACCGGACCTCACTCAAATTAGACGATCCCAACGTATCGGGCGTCATTCCAAAAATCACACTATAGGGTTTCGCAAGCGCAGGGTAGAGCAAAGCCTACCCTGTGGCACCCTCTGGGATATCGCAAGCGCAGGACTGCACAATGCATCCTGTGGCACCCCTAGCCACGGTACTCCAGGAATTAACAGCGCGAGATACGCAATCCGTGTCCTCAACTTGTGAGACGGCACCGTACGTATCCCTTTGACGGGAAGGTACAACCCGGTACACCACCTATGATCTGCCTCAAGAGACGAGTTAGTGTCGGGGCCCCCTACAACTGACCCCTCTCTCCCGGCAAAAGGGTTTAAGTAAACTGATCCTTATAAGTCACTATCCTAGTGATGTCCCTGACTCGAACAATCCTAGGGATGACGATATTATAACACAACATGCTAGGCCTTAAATTAGGCTTCGCAAAACAACTCTACTAGGCCGCTCAACCTAGATTTACCAGAATCCTTCAGGACCCGGTTCGTGGCTCATCGATCCAAGACTTTGGCCGTTGTGAATATACACGCACGCCGCTACCCTAGACTTGGATTCTGTCTATACTCCGGTCCTCGATCAACCTACCCTGGTTAAGATTCGACGGTACACAAGGAGCGACTCCTCCACAGTTCCTTAGGGTAGAAACACATGTCTTGATGGTCGATAGCCCTTAGGGTGGTAACATCACCCTAGATAGCACAACTAACTGTGTACTAGCTAACAAGCTATACACGAGTAATAACCACATACGAGCCAACTAAGCTACGTATGAAACAATAACTACCTACGAGCCAGGCGGGCCTCGTAGGAGATAACCACGTACATACCAGCCAAATAAGCCGCGTATGAGACCAACAGCTACGTACGGGCCAGTCGGGCCGCGTACGAGACAACAACCTACATACGAGCCAACTAAGCTACGTATGAGACCCACCGCTACATACGGGCCAGTCGAGCCACGTACGAGCACGACCGTGTGCAAACAACCATACAGGTAATCAATCCTAGAAGCAACCAAGCGTGCTTACTAACAAACTTAATCTTCTACTATTAGAAGCAACAAAGGGATCTACTGGTAGTCTAAGATCGGTATTCTACTAAGGAAGAATCCGAAGGCGACATAACCGCCTTTATCGAATTAACTATCGCTAGTGGTCTTCCCGATCTTACTACTTCGACCTATAATGTCTTAGGCATGACATACACTCGTAGGCATCTTCCTAAAGTAATCCAATTATAAAATAGAACTACTCACCATCACACTCCTAAGTATGAATATGATTAATGCTTGTGTTTTCATCGAGCTTAAACATAAAAATCACTACGACCTAGATATAGAGTCTACAATAGTCAAGCGAGCATGAAAACTTACTACTTATCTTGACTAATCACCATAACACAAGCATGGGTAGATAACTAATATAACATACAATCATTCCAAGGTATAGTAGATATTCTAACATTACTCCTACAATGTTCTAATCATGTATTACTCTAGCATGGCATAGAATCCAACATAAATCACTACAACTAGCCATGGGTAGTTTCTTTACCCTAAGCATGAACATCCTAGTATGGGTATCCTTAACTTAATATGATCAATAATTTGCATGATCCCTACTTACTTAGCATGAATCATGGTCATTCACTAACATAGTATACACTTCTCTACCATTTATCTAGCATGGTATACAATTTGCGTACAATTTAAACTAGCATGATATGCCAAATACTTACAATTAAGCTAGCATGATATATCGCTTTCCAACAATTAAACTAGCATGGTATATGATTTTATCATGGATCCTACAACACTCTAGGCACAATAGAATTTATCCAAACATTGTAGGAAACTTTTGGATTGAATCCTACACATTCTAAGCATAACTAAGTCACTAAACATAATAGGAAACTTTAGGAATGAATCCTACAAAATTCTAGTATAAGTGAGTTACTAAACATGATAGGAAAAGAATCCTACAACATTACCAAGCATGATAGGAAAAGAATCCTACAACATTACCAAGCATGATAGGAAAAGAATCCTACAACATTCTAAACGTTAAGCATGGTAGGATATTTTTAGAGAAAATCCTACAACATCCTAAACATAAAGCATGATGGGATAATTTTATAAACATCCTACAACTAATTAAGCATAGAATCATGGTAGGATATTTTTATAAGTAATCCTACAACTAACTAAGCATGGATTATGGCTTCTAATTATTTTTAGAAGCAAAGCTACCACTAACTAAGCATGGTAAGCATGGTAGGATATTTTTAAATGCAATCCTACAACTAATTAAGCATAGATATGGCTTCTAATTATTTTTAGAAGCAAAGCTACAACTAACTAAGCATGGTAAGCATGATAGGATATTTTTAAATGCAATCCTACAACTAATTAAGCATAGATATTGTAATACCCTGATTTTTCAATAAATGAAAAATTATTTATTTTGCACGTGTTGTGCACGTGCAATATATTGTTGGATTATTTTATCATGGTGAGTATGTTTAAATATATTTTTCTCAAATTATTTTAGTACAAAAAGCCTTCTTTAAAAGCCTTATTTGAATTAATTAAAAAGCCTTTTCTTAAAAAGCCCAAAAGCATTTTTATTTTAATTATTTTTATAAATTATTTTTGGCCCAAAAAGAAAGCCCATGAATTAATTTATTTTAATTAAACTTGTCATGTAGAAGACTTTTTCTTAACAAAATTATTTTTATACAATTTTGAAATGTACAAATTTGGCCTAGTTGCATGCACGTGCACTACACGTACACGTGCAATGCACACTCCTATGCTTGGCCGGGTATCCTTCTTTTTGGGAGGGAAAGTTGAAATTTTGGTATGGAGAACATGGGGGTAGTTTCAAGGAGGTGGGTAGTTTTCCTAACTCCTACTTGAATCTAAGCCTTTCATTTTGCAACCACCAAGATGATCTTAGCCCTCCATTTCCCTCATTTTTTAGTATAAATACCTCCTTTCTCATGGCTAATTTTGATATGCAAAGTGTAATTTCTAAAGCTATACTAATATATTGTGAGAGTTATAAAAAATAAGAGTTTGTGTGGGTTGTGTTGCTTGGAGTGGCCGGCACCATCAAGAAGCATTCGGCTAGGTAGCTTTCGGCCAAGGAGGAGAAGCATTCGGCATTTGGTTGGAGGCTTGGAGTGGTGCATTCTTTTGGCTAGGAGAAGGTGTTCTCATCTACTTGATTGCTTTTGTTTGTGTTTCTCTCCAAATTGAGGTGGGTAAAACAATTCATGTTTCTAATATAGGGTTCATGCTAGTATATTGATGACACTATACATGGAAAATACTAATAAGAGACCACTCTAATTAAAAAGTTAGTATGTGAATGGCTTAGAATGGTGTGATAAATTGTGTATGTAAATTGGTTGCATGAAATTATACCATATGAAGCACTTTCTCTGATTATTTAGTTTAATTGAACAATGATGCAATGTGACTAGCATGATGTGTGAAAGCCTTTTATTAATCATTTGCAAATTGTGTGGTTGAAACATGACAATTGAGAAAGACATTAACACTATGGGAATTGAATAGAAAAGTATATTGAATACTTTGAATTCATGTGTAGAAGTGGCATGAATGAACCAAGGAATTGCTTGTTGTCATCACATTAGAAATGTACCAAAATTAGTAATTGTTGAGTTTCACCTATTCATGTGCTATATGAATTCTTTTGCTAGTACGGGGAAATCCAAGGTTGTGAATGCAGATTAATAACCAGTAAATCATCATGGAAACTTTGGGATAAAAGAGAGATTAGATGAGCAATCGATTATTTTCGATGTCGAAAATAAAGGATTTGCTAGTTTTAATAAACAAATAATTAATTTGGGTGGAGAAAATGTGTTTTAGTGCAAAAATTTATTTTACAATTACTGTTTTGAAGATGGAATAAAGAAGATTAAATCTGGAATTTTTTAGTGGTGTATATGAAGGCAATATGAATCAATTGTTTTGAACATCGAGTTAATTTCAAAAAAAAACAGTGTGAATATGAGTCAAATGGGTTTTAATCCACACTGTGACAACCTGAGCCAGTGGCTCAGGCGGTCGGTGGCGCTGTTCGGTTTCCCTGAGCGGTGTGGTTCGAATCCGGGTCTCACCATTCTTTTTAAAAAGTACTGTGTATATATATATATGACAGCGAAGAGATGGCATATATACTTAGTGCACTCTCTTCTATTCGCTAGCACCGATCGGCCTATCGGCGGGTGCTCTGGCCTTCTTCTCTACTGTGCTGGGTTCGAATCTTTCCCCTAGCACTTAGGGAAAAATATTTTTTTTGTGAGATTTTGATGTCCAAAAAATATGAGAAAAATATGGTAATTTTCATAAAAATACAAGGAATTTTATGGGATTGGTTTGGATATTAATTGAAGAAAATATAATGTAGTTTGCGAACAAATGGTATATTAAAGCTATGGTTCTAAGACACATACTCATGGGAATTTTCAAATTTATAAAGAGTTATTGAAATGAATTTATTAGAAAGTATTTGACACAAAAGAATTTGTGGTGTGACATGATATTATAATTTTTACTTGAAGATATGGTGTAAAACATGAAGTACGAGTGTATGTTTGTAAAGTGCATGAGTCCATTGTATGATGATGGAGTTTAGAAACTTTGTTGATGAAATTGTTGGACTTGGATATGAAACTTGAGTTATAAGTATTCACCATGGATTTGTGAACAAATGAAATTATGAATAAGAAAGAGTATGAAATTGTGACATGAAAGTGGTCATGACTTAAAGATTGTGAAATGAAATTTGAAATAGAGTAGCTAAGTCTCCCCGGCATTGAGAAATGAAATAAATTGAAATTAGACCAAGGTTGGTCATGTTGAATTAAAGGAATAAGTCCGGTTGATGGAGAGGCTAACTCTAGTGATTATTTTGTTCATGATTTTTATTGAAACTAAGGACTAGTGCATAGTGAAGACGTGATGAAAGTAAGAGAAAAACACTGAGTATGAGGGCCCCGGGTAGCGGCGAGAGCGTATCCCAGGAATTCCCATGACGAGTCTGGGTGAGGATACTGTTCCAGAGTACCGTCCCAGTGGCGACGCTCGTGGGATGTTTGAAGACTACGGGTGGTGTCATGTTTATGGTGAGAGCGTATCCCAGGAATTCCCATGATGCGTCTGGGTGAGGATACTACTCCAGAGTGCCTAAACATGAGTTCGTAGGTCAGATAACATCTAGGATACTTACCGTAATTACAGTAGTAGATTAAATCATAACGGGGGATTGAACCCTATAAAGATGAAGAACGAATAAGGGCTTGCCCTCGGACCTATGTAGTATGGGATGCATAGAATCCGAACAAGTGCGCATTAGTGTCATGTAACTTAATTAACTGCATTAAGGACTAAGTGCACAATCACAACACGACATCAATAGGGTAGTCCCTTTAGTTGAAATGTGACAAGTTTGTGTTTGCTAAATATGAAATGTTAAGTTATACTATTTCCGGCAAGCGAGGACGGCCGTGTATAATGATCGTCGGTTGAATAAACTGACGTACCCACAGTCTAACATGCAGGTAAATGTTATGCTAAAGATTAAAGAGGATTTGGATGCTTAAAGATTATATCAAGCTGTTGTACTTGTATTTAATTGTTGTATTTTACTTCCGCTGTGCAAAAGAAAGATGTAATTATGATGTAATCTCTGATGTATGATGAAAAGTTTTAATTTCCCTGTAAAAGTGTACTAAGAAAGTGAAAAGATCCTGTAGAACATCTCGAATTCAGTATATTTGGGATTCGGGGCGTTACAGATATGGCTTCCAATTATTTTTAGAAGCAAAGCTACAACTAACTAAGCATGGTAAGCATGGTAGGATATTTTTAAATGCAATCCTACAACTAATTAAGCATAGATATGGCTTCTAATTATTTTTAGGAGAAATCCTACAACACTTGAAGCATAATTATGGCTTCTAATTATTTTTAGAAGAAATCCTACAACCTTTGTAGCATGAAAATGGCTTCTAACTATTTTTAGAAGGAATCCTACAACCTTAGTAGTGTGAAGATGGCTTCCAAATATTTTTAGAAGAAATCCTACAACCTTAGTAGCATGAATATTGCTTCCAATTATTTTTAGAAGCAATCCTACAACATTCTACTACTACTACTACCCCTACTTTAATCAAAACATAACACACCATTATCTACTACTACTACTACTTCATTCACAACAAAATCATCACATACAACTATCCATTACTACTACTACTTTATGGACATAAACATACTACTACTTTATTAATTACATACATGCTACTACTACTTCATTTATTACATACTACTACTTATTATTTAGCATACTACTACTTAGTTGCTTACTAACCTTATTTATTACTAGTGATAAAAGAAAGATTATTTTATTTTACTTTACTTTACTAAAGAAAAGATTTGATTAATTACAACTAGTGACTTGAAATAAAAGAAAGCACTTTTTAAATTAATTACAACTAGTGATTTAAAATAAAAGAAAGATCTTTTTAATTAATTACAACTAGTGATTTAAAAAGAAAGATCTTTTTAATTAGTTACAACTAGTGATTTAAAATAAAAGAAAGGTCTTTTTAATTAATTACAACTAGTGATTAAAATAAAAAGAAAATCTTTTTACTTATTAGCTACAACTAGTGACTAGAAATAAAAGAAGATCTTTTTATTTATTAGTTACAACTAGTGATTAGAAATAAAAAGAAGATCTTTTTATTTATTAGCTACAACTAGTGATTAGAAATAAAAAGAAGATCTTTTTATTTATTAGCTACAACTAGTGATTAGAAATAAAAAGAAGATCTTTTTATTTATTAGCTACAACTAGTGATTAGAAATAAAAAGAAGATCTTTTTATTTATTAGCTACAACTAGTGATTAGAAATAAAAAGAAGATCTTTTTATTTATTAGCTACAACTAGTGATTAGAAATAAAAAGAAGATCTTTTTATTTATTATTTACAACTAGTGATTAAAACAAAAGAAGATCTTTTTATTTATTACACTAAGTCCTACAACCAACAATGGTTGTATATTTCAACAATATGCAATATGTGAGTCCTTTGGTCCAATATCATACAAACAACAAACTACAATACTAAAGGTATGATCTTTATGAGTTAGTAGTTACTACTACTACCTTTCTTTCCTTTTCATCCAACATAACAACACAACAACACACCCAAAAAAGAAACAAAACAAGAAGGTGAGAAGAAGAAGAAGTCAAACAACAAACAACAAACAAACAAACAAACAAGCAAAGGATCAAATGAAGAAACCCCCACCTTCCCTAACTTGTTGGAAGAACTAGCTAGCTATTCCTTCTCCTTCCCCTAGCTTTCTTTTTGAACTCTTCTAAGACCCTACAAAACAAAACTCTCAATGTTAATTGTTCTCTCTTTCTTTTCCTTTCCTTCTTTCTTTCTTTTGTTTTTTCTAAAATGAGAGAAGGAGGTGAATGAGGGGGGATTTATAGAAGGAGATGGAAGGTGGTGAGTGCACCAAAATGGCACAAAATAAACCCCAAGAAGAGGTGGCCGGCCAAGTATAGGGGAGTAGGGGGTGAGGTTTAGAGTGGTGAGGTGGAGGGAGGTGTTATGTGAGGGAGGGTGTTTCTAGAAGACTTTCTCCTAATCTCTTATGCATACAACCCCTAAATGAAACCTCCTAATTAAACCTTAATTCTCTAATTAAGTAGCCATGACAAGCATAAGTATATTGTCCTAAAGTACATACTATATACTAGGTATAATATACTAAGTATCATACAATTATGTGTATGTGTACATGTATGTGTATACAAAATCTTTTTATAAAATCCTCACAAAGTTCCCAAAAATAATTTAATTTAGAAAATAATAGTGAAATAATTTTTATTATTACTTCGGAGAGTCGTGCTACCAATTTGATGCGCTTGGGATGCGCATCGACCGATAGACGTGCGTAGGCACTGTTTGTGGGCAACCCGACAAAAATCGCCAAAATAGTCCGATTTTGGAGTTAAAATAAAATAATAATAAAATAATAATAAAAAAAATAATAATTTATATGAGTTAATATCCGTCCGGGATATTACACCTCCCGCCATTGCCCTCGATGCTGCCTCGCGATCCCGACGCCCCTTGCTACCAGGGACATAAGTAACCAGGATTTCTCGGAATCAGCTTCAAATGTGCCAATCCTGGAGGATGAACTAGGCATGATGGATTTACTTCGCTTTTGAGTCAAGCTGTCCAATTTCCAGATACATTACTGATATTGGGATAAGTGGTGTGGCCCCATCTGGACCACCAGATCTCATCAGTTTTCACTCCCCTGTGATCATCTAGTCAAACGAGTCAAACAGGCGTCAGCCCATTCAGTCCCACAGGCGAACGGGTTCGACCCGGTCCGTTACGGTCCTAGACCCGTTTACCTTGCCTATAAATACCAAACCCCCTCTGCACTTCTGAAGGTAATGAACTTTTTCCCGCCTGAACCCTATCTACTGTTGCTTTCTCAATGAATGACTAGATCGTCAAAGAGCCTGTCACCGGGACTTCTCCCGGTATTTCTAGGCAGTGTGCAGGTACAAAAGACTGGGCCGAGCATCAAAGATCCGAGCCAAGCTACTGGATCCGAGCCGAGCGCCTGGCATCTACCTCTCTGCTACTACTCCTGAGTCGGTCCTACTTCCCAGGATCGGACCGACTCCAGTACCATCATTTCATCTTAACAAATTACAAGAACCCACACCTGTTGCCCCCACACCCCAAAATCAAACAGCATCAATTACTATCAGAAAACCAAACATATTAAGGAATTACCCAACTTAAGTAGACTTTCGGAGTTCTATCATTCCAAAACAATTGTGCTCAAAAAAGGAGAAGAAACTAAACATTGGCTTCTGCCAATCCGATTTCATTCGGTTTATAACAGGGAGATTACCAAACTAACTGCTTTGATATCTGTCATGAATTTTGATTCCGATATCAGTACAAATCATCATCAATATCCATTAATTCCACAAATCTTTCAAAGGCAATGAAATAACTACATTTGCAACTAATGTTAGATCTCGGAATCTCCAGATACTTGCGAACATAAACCTCGATCATATACAAAATTAGTTCTAACATCGATCAAATAAGATGTACACGCAAAATTAGGATAAATTTGTTTTACAGTATATATAAACTGAACAAAATAACTGAGTATCCGACACTCTTACAACCAGGAAAGGAAAGCTGAAAGCTAAACGCACAGAAACAAGTGGGGTATGAGTTAAGGTCAAGCATACTATTTCAAGATTTTGCATATGAGATGGGTGGCAGGAGCAGCGGAGAGAGGCGAAGTGGAGCTGATTGGTCGATGGTAGCGAGGAGTATCGGGGTCGCGAGGCAGCGTCGAGGGCGATGACGGGAAGATCAACGAGCCGGGGTGCGGTGAGGCGAGGCTGTCGACGAGGACAGCGGAGGGAGAAGGCAGAGAGGTAGTGTAATATCCTATACGGATATTACCTTATATAAATTATTATTTTATTATTATTTTATTATTATTTTGTTTTAATTCCAAAATTGAATTTTTTTGGTGATTTTCACCCGGTTTATTCATAGACGTTATCTGTACCCAGATACCGGTCAGTATACATCCGTAGTGTATCAAATTGATACCGCGATCTTCCGAACTAATAATAGAATTTATTTTATTATTATTTTCGAGATCAAATTATTTTTATACGGATTATGCAAAGATTTTTGGTATACATATATATATACACACGTGTATGTAGTATGTCGATTAGTACATGATGCAAATTGTGTGTTGTGTATTTTTGGGCAAACACTTATCTTGTTTGTGACAAAACCTATTAGATTGTTAGGGTTTATAAGTGGTTAACCTAGGTTAAATGTGCATGAGAGAATTAGGAGAAAGAAGCTCCCTCACATAACACCTCCACCACATAGCACCATACCACACCAAGCCTCCACCTCATTCCACCTCCCCTAGATCAAAACCGGCCCAATTTGTGGAGGGGTTTTTGTGCAATTGTGTGTGTGCACATTTGCACTCTCCACCCTTCTCTCCACCTATAAATACCCCCTTCCTCCACCTTTGTTTCATTTAGAAAGATCAAAAATAAAGAAAGAAAGGAAAGGAAAAGAAAGAGAGAACACCATACTAATTTGTGAGTTTTCCCATTGTAGGTATTCCATAGAGATTTCTAAAAGCTAGGAGGAAGGAGAAGTAGTAGCATAGCAAGTCCTTCCAACTAAGAAAACAAGGTGGGGGTTTCTCTTTTGTTTGTTTGGTTGTTTGTATTGATGTTTTGATGTTCTTCTTCTTCTCATCCTCCTTGTTTTGTTTCTTTTGTTTGGGTGCTTCCTTGAGATATTATTGTGTGTTGTTTGTGGTGTAAGTTGTAAATTTGGGAGGTAAAAGAAATGTGATAAGTAGTAGTAAAGAACAAAAAGATGGAATTTTGTAGTAGTTGTTGTTGTTTTATGTTTACTAATTGGACTAAAATGACATAAGGCATATGGACTCGTACATACAACCATTTGGGGTTGTAAGACTTGATGTGAACACATGAACAAAGCATATGAACCTTTTATACAACCATTTTTGGTTGTAGGACATGTATTGAACTTGGACTAAACAGATAGCATATGTTGGTTGAACTAAAATACAAGGCTCTTACCTTATTTCATTGTTGTTTGTTCTCTTTTATAGTCTTAATAAATAAAGAAACCCTTGTGGGTGTTAATTCTATTAATGGAAAAGAAACTATCTAAATCACTAGTTGTAGAATGGTCAAAAAGATCTCTTTTTATGTTCAACTAGTGTTAATAAGAAATAAATACTAATGAAGATTGGTAGAAATGTTAGTAGATGTTCATATTAAAATGAAGTAGTAGTAGTAGTAGTAGATGATTAAAAGAAGTAGTTGTAGATGTTTTATATTCATATTAAATTAAAGTAGTAGTAGTAGTAGTAGATAATTAAAGAAGTAGTTGTAGATGTTTTATGTTCATATTAAAATAAAGTAGTAGTAGTAGTAGTAGATAATTAAAAGAAGTAGTTGTAGATATTTTATATTCATATTAAAATAAAGTAGTAGTAGTAGTAGTAGTAGATAATTAAAAGAAGTAGTTGTAGATGTTTTATGTTCATATTAAAATAAAGTAGTAGTAGTAGTAGATAGTTGTAGATATTTTATGTTATGTTCATGGTTAAAATAAAGTAGTAGTTGTAGTAGATAGTTGTAGATGTTTTATGTTATGTTCATGGTTAAAATAAAGTAGTAGTAGTAGTAGAATGTTGTAGGATTTATATTAAAAATACCTACCATGTTTAGGAATGATGTATACCATGCTAAGTGTATAAACATGCTTAGAGTGTTGTAGGATTTATATTAAAAATAAATACCATGTTTAGGAATGATGTATATCATGCTAAGTGTATAAACATGCTTAGAATGTTGTAGGATTTATATTAAAAATACCTACCATGTTTAGGAATGATGTATGCCATGCTAAGTGTATAAACATGCTTAGAGTGTTGTAGGATTTATATTAAAAATCCCTACCATGTTTAGGAAAGTTGTATACCATGCTAGTTTAATTGTAGGAAAGTTGTATACCATGTTAGTTTAATTATAGGAAAGTTGTATACCGTGCTAGATTAATTTATCAATGTTTAGATAATTGTAGGAAAGTGGTATATCATGCTAGATTAATTTATCCATGCTTACATGCTTATAGGAAAGTTGTATACCATGCTAGGTTAATTTATCTATGCTTAGATAATTGTTGGAAAGTGGTATATCATGCTAGATTGATTTATCCATGCTTACATGCTTATAGGAAAGTTATATACCATGCTAGAGCAAATAAATATTCATGCTTACATGATATCCATGCTTAGATAAGTATATGTTCATGCTATGTTAGTAGATGATCATGCTTAATCATTATTCATGCTAAGTTAGTAGATGTCATGCTAATTATTGTCTACGTTAAGTTAGTAGATGACCATGCTAATGATTGTTTATGTTAAGTTAGTAGATGACCATGCTAATGATTGTTTATGTTGAGTTAATGGTATCCATGCTAATGATATTCATGCTTAAAATATAGTAGATACTCATGCTTAAATTAAGGTAACTATCCATGGTTAGTTGTAGCGATTTTTATGTTATGTTCTATTCATGCTAGAATTGTTGTAGAAACTCATGCTATGTTGTAGGTTGATACTTAACTAGTATACATGACTAGAATGACACAAAAATATACACCATGCTATATGTTAATGTGAAAGTAGCATACCATGCCTAGGAATAAGGTATACCATGCTAAAGTTTAAATACATGCTTAGAATGTTGTAGGATTAATGTTAGAATACCTACCATACCTTGGAATGTTGTATGTTCATACTAGTTATATATCCATGCTTGGGTTGTGGTGATTAATCATGATAAGTAGTGAGCATTCATGCTCAAGTTATAACCTATGCTTGACCATAGTGGACTTCATGCCTAGATCATAGTAATTTTCATGCTTAAGCTTGATATAAGCACATGCTTAATCATATTCGTACTTAGGAGTATTGTGGTGAGTGGTTATGTTATACAATTAGATTGTCGTAAGAAGATGCTTGCAATTGTATGACATGCTTAAAGTACTATAGGTTGAAGTAATAAGGATTTAGAAGACCACTAGTAATAGTTAGTTTGATAAAGATTGTTATGTCGCCTTCGGTTTTTCATTGGTAGAATACCGATCATAGACTATTAGTAGATTCTTCTGTTGCTTCTAATAATAGAAGATCAAGTTTTCTAGTAAGCACGTTTGGTTGCTTCTAGGATTGATTACCTGTATGGTTGTTTACATATGGTTGTGCTCGTACGTGTCTCGACTGGCCCGTATATAGCTGTGGGTCTCATACGTAGTGTATTTGGCTCGTATGTAGGTTGTTGTCTCGTACGCGGCTCGACCGGCCCGTGCGTAGCTGTTGGTCTCATACGCGGCTTATTTGGCTGGTATGTACGTTGTTATCTCCTACGAAGCCCGCCTGACTCGTAGGTAGCTATTGTTTCATACGTAGCTTATTAGCTCGTATGTGGTTGTTACTCGTGTATAGCTTGTTGGCTAGTACACTGTTCGTTGTGCTTGTCTAGGGTGATATTACCACCCTAGGGGCTATCGACCATCAAGACATATGTTTTCTACTCTAAAGAACTGTGGAGGAGTCACTCCTTGTGTACCGTCGAATCTTAACCAGTGTAGGTTGATTGAGGACCAAAGTATAGACGGAATCCAAGTTTAGGGTAGCGACATGCGTGTATGTTCGCACGGCCGAGGTCTTGGATCGATGGACCAGGAACCGGATCCCGAAGGGTTCTGGTAAGTCTAGGTTGAGCAGCCTAGTAGAGTTGTCTTGCGAAGTCTACTTTAAAGGCCTAGCATGTTGTGATTATAATATTGTCATCCCTAGGATTGTTCGAGTCAGGGACATCATTAGGATAGTGACTTATAAATATCATTTTACTTAAACCCTTTTGCCGGGAGAGAGGAGTCGGTTGTAGGGGGCACCTTATGACTCACTCGTCTCTGGAGGCAGACTAGGTGGTGTTATTGGGTTGCGCCTTCCTGTCAAAGGGATACGTACGGTGCTGTCTCACAAGTTGGGAGCATGGGCTGCGTATCTCGCACTGTTAATTCCTGAAGTACCGTGGCTTGGGGTGCCACAGGATGCATTGGGCAGTCCTGCACTTGCGAGACCCCAGGGGTGCCACAGGGTAGGCTTCGCGCTACCCTGCGCTTGCGAGACCCTATGATTTTGGTTTTTGAAATGACGCCCGATACACTGGGTTTGTCTGTTTTTGAGTGAGGTCCGGTTAGCCGGGTAGCATTGGCGAACATAGACACCACTGGCGGACTGCATTAGTGGGACTTGACCACGTCTACAACCTCATCAGTCACGTGTAGGTATCAGGAACAGGTTGTGTACAATTAGAATTCATAACGCGGGTTCAAATCTCTATATATGGAGAAACGGCTTGAGATGGGGTCGCATGTAGTATGGGCTGCATGTTGCTTCGGGGACTCGCTGACATTAGAATAGGAAGCATCCTAGTTCTATTTAAATATCGCATTAGAGTCTAGTCATAGCACTCACGAACACTTAAACTACACCAACACCGTTGCCATGTTTTGTATGTTGTTTGGGAGATTCGCTGCTTTGATATCATCCTTTAAGCGTCAGTGAATACTGACGTCCCCACTTCCATAGGTACTGGATCGCCAAAGTACAAGGGCGAGATTCAGGAGGACTCAAGGCAAAGAAAGCAAGGAGTCAATGTCGTATTTAGTTCTGCTGTAAAATGTGTGTTGATCATCTATTGGTTGGAAAGTACTCTGATGTAAGATGTTGAAGGTTATAATACTTGAAAATGTAAAGGTAATATTGTAACTCTATTGTAATGTATTGCAGTGTATAATGTTCAGACTTGTAATACATTGGGTGTTGAATGAAAAGTTTTAAATTCTCCTGTTTTTTCTGTGTATTGTGACTAATTGAAGAAAAGGTCCTGGCTCGTGTCACGGTTTCCCAGTGTATTGGAAATCGGGGCGCTACAGAGTGGTATCAGAGCTAACTTCAATTTACAGTCCAACACAGCAGGAAAATTGAACTTGGATGCCCTTTAGGAGTCGGGTCCTAGTTAGTTGTAGACAATTGTAATTCATATTGTTGTTCCTTTCAACTTAGGTTTTATGATTTTCCTATATCTGGAGCGTCAACTTAAGCAAATCACAGGAGAAGATCCTGGAAGTCGGAAGTAATGATTCATAGGTCATGTCGTATTCTAAGGAGGGAGTAGCTACCGAATTGCAAAGGTCGGGTTCTTTGAAAAACCAGTTCGTGGATGAGCCACTTGGGAGCCAGAAGGCAGCATAAGCTTTCTTTCCCCCGAGTTATTTAGTATATGAATGTTTGCCTGTTTTCCTAACTTAACGTAGTTCTGAGGACAGAACTATTCTAAGGAGGGAGTATTGTAATATCCCGGACGGATATTACCTTATATAAATTATTATTTTATAATTATTTTATTATTATTTTGTTTTAATTCCAAAATTGAATTATTTTGGTGATTTTCACCCGGTTTATTCATAGACGTTATCTGTACCCAGATACCGGTCAGTATTGTAATATCCCGGACGGATATTACCGTGTATAAATTATTATTTTATTATTATTTTGTTATTATTTTGTTTTAATCCCAAAATTAGAATATTTTGGTGACTTTCACCCGGTTTGACCCTAGACATTATCTGTATCCAGATATCGGTCAGTATATATCCGTATTGTATCAAATTGATACCGTGATCTTCCGAACTAATAATAAAATTTATTTTATTATTATTTCCAAGATTTAATTATTTTAATGCGGATTATGCGAAGATTTTCCGGTATACGGACATATAGGCGCACGTACGAGTAGTATGTCGATTAGTGCATTATACGAATTATGTGTTGTGTATTTTGGACAACACTTATTTTGCTATGACAAAACCTAGTAGGGATGGTTAAGGGTTTGATTAGGAGGTTTAATCTAGGTTAAGTATACATAAGAAGGTTAAGAAAAACCCTTCTAGAAACTCCCCTCCCTCACATAACACCTCCCCCACACCATACCCTACACCTCACCCCTAATCCCTACAAGGCATGGCCGGCCCCCAAAAGAGGGAATGGGTTTTTGGCAATTGTGTGGGTGCACATTGCAAATATCCACCCTTCTCTCCTTCTATAAATAGCCCCTCCTTCTCCTCCTTCTGTCATTTTAGAAAACAAAAAGAAAGAAAGAAAGAAAGGAAAAGAAAGAGAGAACAAAGTTAACTTGAGAGTTTTGTTTTGTAGGTTATTAGAAGCCTTCTAAAAAGCTAGGGAAAGGAGAAGGATTAGCAAGCAAGTCCTTCCAATAGATACTAAGGTGGGGGTTTCTTCATGCTTCTTGTTTGTTTGTTTGTTTGTTGTTTGTTTGTTTGTTTGACTTCTCCTTCTACCTTCTTGTTTTGTTTTTTTTTTTTTGGGTTTGTTCTTGAGAATGAGTGTGGTATGTTGTGGTAAATAAAAGAAAGAAAGAAGGTAGTAGTAGTAACTACAAAAGAACACATAAAGATCACATCTTTTGTATTGTAGTTGTTGTTGTATGTATGATTGTGGACTAAAAAAGACATATGGCATATGAACATTGAACATACAACCATTGTTGGTTGTAGGACTTAGTATACATAAGCATATGAGCATTTTACAACCATTGTTGGTTGTAGGACTTTGATTGGACATTGGACTAATAATAAAAAGCATATGTTCTAATAAAAAGATCTTTTCTTTTTACTAATCACTAGTTGTAGATTAAAAAGATCTTTCTTTCTTTATTAATCACTAGTTGTAGATTAAAAATATCTTTTCTTTTTATTGATCACTAGTTGTAGCTATTAAAAAGATCTTTCTTTTAATCACTAGTTGTAGAAATATTAAAAAGATCTTTCTCTTTTAATCACTAGTTGTAGAAATAATAAAAAGAGATATTTTTCTTTCATATTTTCTAGTTGTAGAGTAAAATAAAATAAAAATGATCTTTCTTTTATCACTAGTAATAATAAAGACTAGTAAGCAACTAAGTAGTAGCATGCTAAAATATAAGGTAGTAGTATGTGATTAAATGAGGTAGTAGTAGCATGTTAATTTAATAAAGTAGTAATAGTAGGTTGATTAATAAGGTAGCAGTAGTAGTAGTCCGTTGTATGTTGTGATTTTGATGAGAATAAGGTAGTAGTATGTAGTAAGTAATTATAGATGTTTTATGTCCACAAAGTAGTAGTAGTAGTAAGTTGTATGTTGGGTTTTTGATAAAGAATGAAGTAGTAGTAGTAGATAATTGTGTGTTATGCTTTAATTAAAATAGGAGTAGTAGTAGTAGTAAAATGTTGTAGGATCACTTCTAAAAATATTTAGAAGCAAGGTTCATGCTTCAAATGTTGTAGGATCACTTCTAAAAATATTTAGAAGCAAGGTTCATGCTTCAAATGTTGTAGGATCACTTCTAAAAATGTTTAGAAGCAAGGTTCATGCTTCAAATGTTGTAGGATCACTTCTAAAAATATTTAGAAGCAATTTTCATGCTTAATTAGTTGTAGAATGTTTTATAAAAATTCCCCATCATGCTTTATGTTTAGAATGTTGTAGGATTATTTCTACAACTATCCTATCATGCTTTATGTTTAGAGTGTTGTAGGATTATTTCTACAACTATCCTACCATGCTTTATGTTTAGAATATTGTAGAATTGTTTCTAAAAATATCCTACCATGCTTTATGTTTAGAATGTTGTAGGATTGTTTCTATGAATATCCTATCATGCTTTTATACTTGAAATGTTGTAGGATGATTTCTAAAGATATCCCACCATGCTTTATGTTTAGAATGTTGTAGGATTGTTTCTAAAAATATCCTACCATGCTTTATGTTTAGAATATTGTAGAATTGTTTCTAAAAATATCCTACCATGCTTTATGTTTAGAATGTTGTAGGATTGTTTCTAAAAATATCCTACCATGTTTAGATTAGCCTATTTGTGCTTAGGATGTTGTAGGGTAAATTCTAAAATTCCTACCATGCTTAGATTATTCTATTTATGCTTAGAATGTTGTAGGAATCAATCTAAGAGTTTCCTACCAAGCTTGGATTAATGACATTATGCTTAGGATGTCGTAGGATCCATAATAAAATTACTTACCATGACTAGTTTAATTGTAGGTATGTGATATACCATGTTAGTTTAAATATAGATATGCCATACTAGTTTAACTACAAGTAAGTCGTATGCCATGCTAACTTAAGTGTAAGTAAGTTGCATGTCATGCTAGTTTAGATTGTGAGTAAGTTGTATACCATGCTAGGTTACATGAATACTCATGTTTACATGGCACCCATGTTTACATAAGTGTCCGTTCATGCTATGTTAGTAGATGAGCATGATTCATGCTAAGTAAGTAGGTATCGTGCTAATTGTTGATCATGTTAAGTTAATGATAGCCATACTATGATATTCATGCTTAGAGTAAAGAAACTACCCATGGTTAATTGTAGAGATTTTATGTTGTGTTCCATACCATGCTAAAGTTCAAATGCATGTTTAGAACGTTGTAGGAGTAATGTTAGAATACCTATTATGCCTTGGAATGTTGTATGTTATATTAGTTATCCATCCATGCTTGGGTTGTGGTGATTAGTCATGATAAGTAGTAAGCTTTCATGCTCAATTTGTAACCTATGCTTGACTATAGTGGACTTCATGTCTAGGTCGTAGTGATTTTTATGCTTAAGCTCGATATAAGCACAAGCTTAATCGTATTCATACTTAAGGATATCATGATGAGTGGTTGTGTTATATGATTAGATTGTCGTAGGAAGATGCTTGTAATTGTATGCCATACTTAAGGCGCTATGGGTTGAAGTAATAAGGACTGGGAAGACCACTAGTGATAGTTAGTCTGATAAAGGCTATTATGTCGCCTTCGGATTCTTCCTTAGTAGAATACCGACCATAGAATATTAGTAGACTCTTCTGTTGCTTCTAATAATAGAAGATCGAGTTTGCTAGTAAGCACGTTTGGTTGCTTTAAGATTGATTACCTGTATGGTTGTTTGCTTAAGGTTGTTGTCTCGTATGCGGCTCGACTGGCCCGTACGTAGCTATGAGTCTCATACGTAGCTTATTTGGCTCGTATGAAGGTTGTTGTCTCGTACGCGGCTCGACTGGCCCGTACGTAGCTGTGAGTCTCATACGTAGCTTATTTGGCTCGTATGAAGGTTGTTGTCTCGTACGCGGCTCGACCGGCCCGTGCGTAGCTGTTGGTCTCATACGCGGCTTATTTGGCTGGTATGTACGTTGTTGTCTTCTACGAGGTCCGCCTGGCTCGTAGGTAGTCATTGTTTCATACGTAGCTTATTGGGCTCGTATGTGGTTGTTACTCGTGTATAGCTTGTTAGCTAGTACACAGTTCGTTGTGCTCGTCTAGGGTGATATTACCACCCTAAGGGCTATCGACCATCAAGACATAGGGTAGCGACTTGCATGTATATTCGCACGGTCGAAGTCTTAGATCGATGAGCCACGAACCGGATCCTGAGGGGTTCTGGTAAGTCTAGGTTGAGCAGCCTAGTGGAGTTGTCTTGCGAAGCCTAATTTAAGGCCTAGCATGTTATGTTATAATATTATCGTCCCTAGGATCGTCGAGTCAGGGACATCATTAGGTTAGTGACTTATGAAGGTCATTTTGCTCAGACCCTTGCTGAAGAGAGAGGAGTTGGTTGTAGGGGGACACCTTACGACCAACTTGTCCCTTGAGGGAGGCCTTAGGTGGTGACATTGGGTTGTACCTTCCCGTCAAAGGGATACGTACGGTGGCGTCTCACAAGTTGGGAGCACGGGTTGCGTATCTCGCTCTGTTAATTCCTGAAATACCGTGGCTGGGGTGCCACAGGATGCATGGTGAAGTCCTGCGCTTGCTAGACCCCAGAGGGTTCCACAGAGTAGGCTTCGAGCTATCCTGCGCTTGTGAAACCCTATAGTTTGATTTTGGAACGATGCCCGATATACTGGGATCGAGTGAGGTCCGGCATGTCGGGTAGTAGTGGAAAACGGAGACACCATAAGCAGACTGCATGGGGGGACTTGACCCCTTCTGCAACCTCACAGAGTCATGGAGTATTGTCAGGAACAGGTCGTGTACAATTAGAATTCTTAACGCGGGTTCAAATCCCTATATATGGAGGAACGGCTTGAGATGGAGTCGCATGTAGTATGAGCTGCATGTTGCTTTCGGAAACTTGCTGACATTAGAATAGGAAGCGTCCTAGTTCTACCTTCCCGTCAAAGGGATACGTACTGTGCCATCTCACAAGTTGAGGACACGGGTTGCGAATCTCGCGCTGTTAATTCCTAAACTACCGTGGCTGGGGTGCCACAGGATGCATTGTGCAGTCCTACGCTTGCGAAACCCCAGAGGGTGCCACAGGGTAGGCTTCGCGCCACCCTGCGCTTGCGAAACCCTATAGTTTGATTTTGGAATAATGCCCGATACATTGGGTTCGTCTGTTTTGAGAGAGGTCCGGTTAGCCGGGTCGCAGTGGCGAACATAGACACCACTGGCGAACTGCATTAGTGGGACTTGACCACATCTGCAACCTCATTAGCCACGTGTAGATGTCAGGAACAGGTTGTGTACAATTAGAATTCATAACGCGGGTTCAAATTCCTATGTTTTTGCACTCACGAACACTTAAACTACACCAACACCATTGCTATATTTTGTATATTGTTTGGGAGATTCGCTGCTATATGATCAGCCTTTAAGCGTCAGTGAATACTGACGTCCCCACTTCCATAGGTACTGGATCGCCGAAGTACAAAGGCGAGATTCAGGAGGACTCAAGGCAAGGAAAGCAAGGAGTCAGTGTTAGGTTTAGTTCCGCTGCAGTATATGTATTGATTATCTATTAATTGAGAAGTACTCAAGTGAGAGTTACCAAGTATTGTTCTTCATTCCTTGTACTCTGATGTAAGATGTTGAAGGTTGTAATACTTGGAAATGTAAAGGTAATATTGTAACTCTATTGTAATGTATTGCAACTGTATAATGTTCAGACTTGTAATACATTAGGTATTGAATAAAAAGTTTTAAATTCTCCTGTTTTTCTGTGTATTGTGACTAATTGAAGAAAAGATCTTGGCTCGTGTCACGGTTTCCCAGTATATGGAAATCGGGGCGCTACAGAGTGGTATCAGAGCTAACTTCAATTTACAGTCCAACGCAGCAGGAGAATTAAACTTGGATGCCTTTTTGGAGTCGGGTCTTAGTTAGTTGTAGGCAATTGTAATTCATATTGTTGTTCCTTTCAACTTATGTTTTATGATTTTCCTATATCCGGACTAATTCCAGTATGTATATCTTAGGATGGTATTCGAAGATATCCTAACCGAGGATGTATTGATGGAGGAGAGTGAGCCAATTTCGAGGGATGATCCGATGATCACGAGCAAGGAGCCGAAGGAGATTTCACTACATGTTAACCTCAAGATGAACTCGCCTTCACCACCGCGTGGGCCGAGTATGGATCAACACAGGGCAGCGGCGGCCAGCATATATCGAGAAATGAGGAAGCTAATGAAGTACGTAGCCAGGATAGATCGTCAAGCTAAGCAACTGGGTGATGCTTGCATAGCTACATTAGCAGGCTTGGCGGAGGAGCGGGAATATTTCAACGCCAGATTAGCAGAACTACGACGTGAGTGGGAGAAAATTCTAAAGACCGCCAAGGTTATAGTATGCCATTTTTGTGAGGAAGATGGGCACGAGAAATCAGTCTGTCCACGACGACAAGGAAAAAGACCTACACCTGCATCCGGATTTGAGAACCAAAGTCAGAAACAGAAGACTCAGAAAACAAGGGGCAAAATAAGAAGAACCAACCCGGGAAGTTGTTCCTTATGTGGCGAGAGAGGTCATTTCAGGAAACAATGTCCAATGAAGAACTCTCGGGTGGAAACCCATACATGTTACAACTGTGGGGAGATTGGTCATATTAGGCCAAACTGTCCCCAGCTTCATAAAAATGACGACAGATCATCTCCGAAGATGAACGCTAAGGGAAAGGATCCTGTTCACCAAGGGTGAGAATTAGCACGTACTAAGAGCAAGCTGAAGGAGCCAGTAACAATATGTGCATATGGAACTGCAACTAAGTCTAAAGGTTGCATCTTTTGAAATTTATTTTGGACGGAAGAAGTTATATATGATGTAACACTTTTTGTAACCCATCGGATTTATATATATATGAAATCCAGGCAACCGTTTTGTTCAAACTTGGTTCATCATAATCTCCCATCTAAATTATTTTTCCAATGGTTGAGGTGTGTGCGAGAGGCGACTCAAGAATCAGTTCGGTTAATTACACCACATGGAGCGTCAAAATTACAGGAGAGAATCCTGGAAGTTGGAAGTGATGTTCATAGGTCACGTCCTATTCTAAGGAGGGAGTAGCCACCGAATTGTAAAGGTTGGATTCCATAGATAACCAGTTCGTGAATGAGCCACTTGGGGGCCGGGAAGCAGCATAAGCTTTCTTTCCCCGAGTTATTAGGGTATGGATGTTTGCCTGTTTTCCTAACTTAACGTAGTTTTGAGGACAGAACTATTCTAAGGAGGGAGTATTGTAATATCCCGGACGGATATTACCGTGTATAAATTATTATTTTATTATTATTTTGTTATTATTTTGTTTTAATCCCAAAATTAGAATATTTTGGTGACTTTCACCCGGTTTGACCCTAGACATTATCTGTATCTAGATATCGGTCAGTATATATCCGTATTGTATCAAATTGATACCGTGATCTTTCGAACTAATAATAAAATTTATTTTATTATTATTTCCAAGATTTAATTATTTTAATGCGGATTATGCGAAGATTTTCCGGTATAAGGACATATAGGCGCACGTACGAGTAGTATGTCGATTAGTGCATTATACGAATTATGTGTTGTGTATTTTGGACAACACTTATTTTGCTATGACAAAACCTAGTAGGGATGGTTAAGGGTTTGATTAGGAGGTTTAATCTAGGTTAAGTATACATAAGAAGGTTAAGAAAAACCCTTCTAGAAACTCCCCTCCCTCACATAACACCTCCCCCACACCATACCCTACACCTCACCCCTAATCCCTACAAGGCATGGCCGGCCCCCAAAAGAGAGAATGGGTTTTTGGCAATTGTGTGGGTGCACATTGCAAATATCCACCCTTCTCTCCTTCTATAAATAGCCCCTCCTTCTCCTCCTTCTCTCATTTTAGAAAACAAAAAGAAAGAAAGAAAGAAAGAAAGAAAGGAAAAGAAAGAGAGAACAAAGTTAACTTGAGAGTTTTGTTTTGTAGGTTATTAGAAGCCTTCTAAAAAGCTAGGGAAAGGAGAAGGATTAGCAAGCAAGTCCTTCCAATAGATACTGAGGTGGGGGTTTCTTCATGCTTCTTGTTTGTTTGTTTGTTTGTTGTTTGTTTATTTGTTTGTTTGTTTGTTTTTTTGTTTGACTTCTCCTTCTACCTTCTTGTTTTATTTTGTTTTTTTTGGGTTTGTTCTTGAGAATGAGTGTGGTATGTTGTGGTAAATAAAAGAAAGAAAGAAGGTAGTAGTAGTAACTACAAAAGAACACATAAAGATCACATCTTTTGTATTGTAGTTGTTGTTCTATGTATGATTGTGGACTAAAAAAGACATATGACATATGAACATTGAACATAGAACCATTGTTGGTTGTAGGACTTAGTATACATAAGCATATGAACATTTTACAACCATTGTTGGTTGTAGGACTGTGATTGAACATTGGACTAATAATAAAAAGCATATGTTCTAATAAAAAGATCTTTTCTTTTTACTAATCACTAGTTGTAGATTAAAAAGATCTTTCTTTATTTATTAATCAGTAGTTGTAGATTAAAAAGATCTTTTCTTTTTATTGATCACTAGTTGTAGCTATTAAAAAGATCTTTCTTTTAATCACTAGTTGTAGAATTATTAAAAAGATTTTTCTCTTTTAATCACTAGTTGTAGAAATAATAAAAAGAGATATTTTTCTTTCATATTTACTAGTTGTAGAGTAAAATAAAATAAAAATGATCTTTCTTTTATCACTAGTAATAATAAAGACTAGTAAGCAACTAAGTAGTAGCATGCAAAAATATAAGGTAGTAGTATGTGATTAAATGAGGTAGTAGTAGCATGTTAATTTAATAAAGTAGTAATAGTAGGTTGATTAATAAGGTAGTAGTAGTAGTAGTACGTTGTATGTAGTGATTTTGATGAGAATAAGGTAGTAGTATGTAGTAAGTAATTATAGATGTTTTATGTCCACAAAGTAGTCGTAGTAGTAAGTTGTATGTTGGGTTCTTGATAAAGAATGAAGTAGTAGTAGTAGATAATTGTGTGTTATGCTTTGATTAAAATAGGAGTAGTAGTAGTAGTAAAATGTTGTAGGATCACTTCTAAAAATATTTAGAAGCAAGGTTCATGCTTCAAATGTTGTAGGATCACTTCTAAAAATATTTAGAAGCAAAGTTCATGCTTCAAATGTTGTAGGTTCACTTCTAAAAATATTTAGAACCAAAGTTCATGCTTCAAATGTTGTAGGATCACTTCTAAAAATGTTTAGAAGCAAGGTTCATGCTTCAAATGTTGTAGGATCACTTCTAAAAATATTTAGAAGCAAGGTTCATGCTTCAAATGTTGTAGGATCACTTCTAAAAATATTTAGAAGCAATTTTCATGCTTAATTAGTTGTAGAATGTTTTATAAAAATTTTCCATCATGCTTTATGTTTAGAATGTTGTAGGATTATTTCTACAACTATCCTATCATGCTTTATGTTTAGAGTGTTGTAGGATTATTTCTACAACTATCCTACCATGCTTTATGTTTAGAATATTGTAGAATTGTTTCTAAAAATATCCTACCATGCTTTATGTTTAGAATATTGTAGGATTGTTTCTATAAATATCCTATCATGCTTTTATACTTGAAATGTTGTAGGATGATTTCTAAAGATATCCCACCATGCTTTATGTTTAGAATGTTGTAGGATTGTTTCTAAAAATATCCTACCATGCTTTATGTTTAGAATATTGTAGAATTGTTTCTAAAAATATCCTACCATGCTTTATGTTTAGAATGTTGTAGGATTGTTTCTAAAAATATCCTACCATGTTTAGATTAGCCTATTTGTGCTTAGGATGTTGTAGGGTAAATTCTAAAATTCCTACCATGCTTAGATTATTCTATTTATGCTTACAATGTTGTAGGAATCAATCTAAGAGTTTCCTACCATGCTTGGATTAATGACATTATGCTTAGGATGTCGTAGGATCCATAGTAAAATTACTTACCATGACTAGTTTAATTGTAGGTATGTGATATACCATGTTAGTTTAATTATAGATATGTCATACTAGTTTAACTACAAGTAAGTCGTATGCCATGCTAACTTAAGTGTAAGTAAGTTGCATGTCATGCTAGTTTAGATTGTGAGTAAGTTGTATACCATGCTAGGTTACATGAATACTCATGTTTACATGACACCCATGTTTAGTTAAGTGTCCGTTCATGCTATGTTAGTAGATGAGCATGATTCATGCTAAGTAAGTAGGTATCGTGCTAATTGTTGATCATGTTAAGTTAATGATAGCCATACTATGATATTCATGCTTAGAGTAAAGAAACTACCCATGGTTAATTGTAGAGATTTTATGTTGTGTTCCATACCATGCTAAAGTTCAAATGCATGTTTAGAATGTTGTAGGAGTAATGTTAGAATACCTACTATGCCTTGGAATGTTGTATGTTATATTAGTTATCCATCCATGCTTGGGTTGTGGTGATTAGTCATGATAAGTAGTAAGCTTTCATGCTCAATTTGTAACCTATGCCTGACTATAGTGGACTTCATGTCTAGGTCGTAGTGATTTTTATGCTTAAGCTCGATATAAGCACAAGCTTAACCGTATTCATACTTAAGGATATCATGATGAGTGGTTGTGTTATATGATTAGATTGTCGTAGGAAGATGCTTGTAATTGTATGCCATACTTAAGGCTCTATGGGTTGAAGTAATAAGGACTGGAAAGACAACTAGTGATAGTTAGTCCGATAAAGGCTATTATGTCGCCTTCGGATTCTTCCTTAGTAGAATACCGACCATAGAATATTAGTAGACTCTTCTGTTGCTTCTAATAATAGAAGATCGAGTTTGCTAGTAAGCACGTTTGGTTGCTTTTAAGATTGATTACCTGTATGGTTGTTTGCATAAGGTTGTTGTCTCGTACGCGGCTCGACTGGCCCGTACGTAGCTATGAGTCTCATACGTAGCTTATTTGGCTCGTATGAAGGTTGTTGTCTCGTACGCGGCTCGACTGGCCCGTACGTAGCTGTGAGTCTCATACGTAGCTTATTTGGCTCGTATGAAGGTTGTTGTCTCGTACGCGGCTCGACCGGCCCGTGCGTAGCTGTTGGTCTCATACGCGGCTTATTTGGCTGGTATGTACGTTGTTGTCTTCTACGAGGCCCGCCTGGCTCGTAGATAGTCATTGTTTCATACGTAGCTTATTGGGCTCGTATGTGGTTGTTACTCGTGTATAACTTGTTAGCTAGTACACAGTTCGTTGTGCTCGTCTAGGGTGATATTACCACCCTAAGGGCTATCGATCATCAAGACATAGGGTAGCGACTTGCATGTATATTCGCACGATCGAAGTCTTGGATCGATGAGCCACGAACCGGATCCTAAGGGGTTCTGGTAAGTCTAGGTTGAGCAGCCTAGTGGAGTTGTCTTGCGAAGCCTAATTTAAGGCCTAGCATGTTATGTTATAATATTATCGTCTCTAGGATCGTCGAGTCAGGGACATCATTAGGGTAGTGACTTATGAAGGTCATTTTGCTCAGACCCTTGCCGAAGAGAGAGGAGTTGGTTGTAGGGGGCACCTTACGACCAACTTGTCCCTTGAGGGAGGCCTTAGGTGGTGACATTGGGTTGTACCTTCCCGTCAAAGGGATACGTACGGTGGCGTCTCACAAGTTGGGAGCACGGGTTGCGTATCTCGCTCTGTTAATTCCTGAAATACCGTGGCTGGGGTGCCACAGGATGCATGGTGCAGTCCTGCGCTTGCTAGACCCCAGAGGGTGCCACAGGGTAGGCTTCGAGCTATCCTGCGCTTGCGAAACCCTATAGTTTGATTTTGGAACGATGCCCGATATACTGGGATCGAGTGAAGTCCGGCATGCCGGGTAGTAGTGGAAAACGGAGACACCATAAGCAGACTACATGGGGGGACTTGACCCCTTCTGCAACCTCACAGAGTCATGGAGTATTGTCAGGAACAGGTCGTGTACAATTAGAATTCTTAACGCGGGTTCAAATCCCTATATATGGAGGAACGGCTTGAGATGGAGTCGCATGTAGTATGGGCTGCATGTTGCTTTCGGAGACTTGCTGACATTAGAATAGGAAGCGTCCTAGTTCTACCTTTCCGTCAAAGGGATACGTACGGTGCCATCTCACAAGTTGAGGACACGGGTTGCGTATCTCGCGCTGTTAATTCCTGAACTACCGTGGCTGGGGTGCCACAGGATGCATTGTGCAGTCCTGCGCTTGCGAAACCCCAGAGGGTGCCACAGGGTAAGCTTCGCGCTACCCTACGCTTGTGAAACCCTATAGTTTGATTTTGGAATAATGCCCGATACATTGGGTTCGTCTGTTTTGAGAGAGGCCCGGTTAGCCGGGTCGCAGTGGCGAACATAGACACCACTGGCGAACTGCATTAGTGGGACTTGACCACATCTGCAACCTCATTAGTCACGTGTAGATGTCAGGAACAGGTTGTGTACAATTAGAATTCATAACGCGGGTTCAAATTCCTATGGTTTTGCACTCACGAACACTTAAACTACACCAACACCATTGCTATATTTTGTATATTGTTTGGGAGATTCGCTGCTATATGATCAGCCTTTAAGCGTCAGTGAATACTGACGTCCCCACTTCCATAGGTACTGGATCGTCGAAGTACAAAGACGAGATTCAGGAGGACTCAAGGCAAGGAAAGCAAGGAGTCAGTGTTAGGTTTAGTTCCGCTGCAGTATATGTATTGATTATCTATTAATTGAGAAGTACTCAAGTGAGAGTTACCAAGTGTTGTTCTTCATTCCTTGTACTCTGATGTAAGATGTTGAAGGTTGTAATACTTGGAAATGTAAAGGTAATATTGTAACTCTATTGTAATGTATTGCAACTGTATAATGTTCAGACTTGTAATACATTAGGTATTGAATAAAAAGTTTTAAATTCTCCTGTTTTTCTGTGTATTGTGACTAATTGAGGAAAAGATCTTGGCTCGTGTCACGGTTTCCCAGTATATGGAAATCGGGGCGCTACAAGTATACATCCGTAGTGTATCAAATTGATACTGCAATCTTCCGAAGTAATAATAGAATTTATTTTATTATTATTTACGAGATCAAATTATTTTTATACGGATTATGCAAAGATTTTCAGTATACGTATATATATACACACGTGTATGTAGTATGTCGATTAGTACATGATGCAAATTGGGTGTTGTGTATTTTTGGACAAATACTTGTCTTGTTTATGACAAAACCTATTAGATTGTTAGGGTTTATAAGTGGTTAACCTAGGTTAAATGTGCATGAGAGAATTAGGAGAAAGAAGCTCCCTCACATAACACCTCCACCACATAGCACCATACCACACCAAGCCTCCACCTCATTCCACCTCCCCTAGATCAAAACCGGCCCAATTTGTGGAGGGGTTTTTGTGCAATTGTGTGTGTGCACATTTGCACTCTCCACCCTTCTCTCCACCTATAAATACCCCCTTCCTCCACCTTTGTTTCATTTAGAAAGATCAAAAATAAAGAAAGAAAGGAAAGGAAAAGAAAGAGAGAACACCATACTAATTTGAGATTTTCCCATTGTAGGTATTCCATAGAGATTTCTAAAATCTAGGAGGAAGGAGAAGTAGTAGCATAGCAAGTCCTTCCAACTAAGAAAACAAGGTGGGAATTTCTCTTTTGTTTGTTTGGTTGTTTGTATTGATGTTTTGATGTTCTTCTTCTTCTCATCCTCCTTGTTTTGTTTCATTTGTTTGGGTGCTTCCTTGAGATATTATTGTGTGTTGTTTGTGGTGTAAGTTGTAAATTTGGGAGGTAAAAGAAATGTGATAAGTAGTAGTAAAGAACAAAAAGATGGAATTTTGTAGTAGTAGTGGTTGTTTTATGTTTACTAATTGGACTAAAATGACATAAGGCATATGGACTTGTACATACAACTATTTGGGGTTGTAGGACTTGATATGAACTCATGCGCAAAGCATATGAACCTTTTATACAACCATTTTTGGTTGTGGGACATGTATTGAACTTGGACTAAAAAGATAGCATATGTTGGTTGAACTAAAATAGAAGGCTCTTACCTTATTTCATTGTTGTTTGTTCTCTTTTATAGTCTTAATAAAGAAAGAAACCCTTTTGGGTGTTAATTCTATTAATGGAAAAGAAACTATGTAAATCACTAGTTGTAGAATGGTCAAAAAAATCTCTTTTTATGTTCAACTAGTGTTAATAAGAAATAAATACTAATGAAGATTGGTAGAAATGTTAGTAGATATTCATATTAAAATGAAGTAGTAGTAGTAGTAGTAGTAGATGATTAAAAGAAGTAGTTGTAGATGTTTTATGTTCATATTAAAATAAAGTAGTAGTAGTAGTAGTAGATAATTAAAAGAAGTAGTTGTAGATATTTTATGTTCATATTAAAATAAAGTAGTAGTAGTAGAAGTAGATAATTAAAAGAAGTAGTTGTAGATGTTTTATGTTCATATTAAAATAAAGTTGTAGTAGTAGTAGATAGTTGTAGATGTTTTATGTTATGTTCATGGTTAAAATAAAGTAGTAGTAGTAGTAGATAGTTGTAGATGTTTTATGTTATGTTCATGGTTAAAATAAAGTAGTAGTAGTAGTAGTAGAATGTTGTAGGATTTATATTAAAAATACCTACCATGTTTAGGAATGATGTATACCATGCTAAGTGTATAAATATGCTTAGAATGTTGTAGGATTTATATTAAAAATACCTACCATGTTTAGGAATGATGTATACCATGCTAAGTGTATAAACATGCTTAGAATGTTGTAGGATTTATATTAAAAATACCTACCATGTTTAGGAATGATGTATGCCATGCTAAGTGTATAAACATGCTTAGAGTGTTGTAGGATTTATATTAAAAATCCCTACCATGTTTAGGAAAGTTGTATACCATGCTAGTTTAATTGTAGGAAAGTTGTATACCATGTTAGTTTAATTATAGGAAAGTTGTATACCGTGCTAGATTAATTTATCAATGTTTAGATAATTGTAAGAAAGTGGTATACCATGCTAGATTAATTTATCCATGCTTACATGCTTATAGGAATGTTGTATACCATGCTAGGTTAATTTATCTATGCTTAGATAATTGTAGGAAAGTGGTATATCATGCTAGATTGATTTATCCATGCTTACATGCTTATCGAAAAGTTATATACCATGCTAGAGCAAATAAATATTCATGCTTACATGATATCCATACTTAGATAAGTATATGTTCATGCTATGTTAGTAGATGATCCTGCTTAATCATTATTCATGCTAAGTTAGTAGATGTCATGCTAATTATTGTCTACGTTAAGTTAGTAGATGACCATGCTAATGATTGTTTATGTTAAGTTAGTAGATGACTATGCTAATGATTGTTTATGTTGAGTTAATGGTATCCATGCTAATGATATTCATGCTTAAAATATAGTAGATACTCATGCTTAAATTAAGGTAACTATCCATGGTTAGTTGTAGCATTTTTTATGTTATGTTCTATTCATGCTAGAATTGTTGTAGAAACTCATGCTATGTTGTAGGTTGATACTTAACTAGTATACATGACTAGAATGTTTCTAAAATGTACACCATGCTATATGTTAATGTGAAAGTAGCATACCATGCCTAGGAATAAGGTATACCATGCTAAAGTTAAAATACATGCTTAGAATGTTGTAGGATTAATGTTAGAATACCTACCATGCCTTGAAATGTTGTATATTCATACTAGTTATATATCCATGCTTGGGTTGTGGTGATTAATCATGATAAGTAGTGAGCATTCACGCTCAAGTTATAACCTATGTTTGACCATAGTGGACTTCATGTCTAGATCATAGTGATTTTCATGCTTAAGCTTGATATAAGCACATGCTTAATCATATTCGTACTTAAGAGTATTGTGGTGAGTGGTTATGTTATACAATTAGATTGTCGTAGGAAGATGCTTGCAATTGTATGCCATGCTTAAAGTACTATAGGTTGAAGTAATAAGGATTTGAGAGACCACTAGTAATAGTTAGTTTGATAAAGATTGTTATGTCGCCTTCGGTTTTTCATTGGTAGAATACCGATCATAGACTATTAGTAGATTCTTCTGTTGTTTCTAATAATAGAAGATCAAGTTTGCTAGTAAGCACGTTTGGTTGCTTCTAGGATTGATTACCTGTATGGTTGTTTGCATATGGTTGTGCTCGTACGTGGCTCGACTGGTCCGTATGTAGCTGTGGGTCTCATACGTAGTTTATTTGGCTCGTATGTAGGTTGTTATCTCGTACGCGGCTCGACCGGCCCGTGCATAGCTGTTGGTCTCATACGCGGCTTATTTGGCTGGTATGTACGTTGTTATCTCCTACGAGGCCCGCCTGGCTCGTAGGTAGCTATTGTTTCATACGTAGCTTATTAGCTCGTATGTGGTTGTTACTCGTGTATAGCTTGTTAGCTAGTACACTGTTCGTTGTGCTCGTCTAGGGTGATATTACCACCCTAGGGGCTATCGACTATCAAGACATATGTTTTCTACCCTAAAGAACTGTGGAGGAGTCACTCCTTGTGTACCGTCGAATCTTAACCAGTGTAGGTTGATTGAGAACCAGAGTATAGACGGAATCCAAGTTTAGGGTAGCGACATGAGTGTATGTTCGCACGGCCGAGATCTTGGATCGATGGACCAGGAACCGGATCCCGAAGGGTTCTGGTAAGTCTAGGTTGAGCAGCCTAGTAGAGTTGTCTTGCGAAGTCTACTTTAAAGGCCTAGCATGTTGTGATTATAATATTGTCATCCCTAGGATTGTTCGAGTCAGGGACATCATTAGGATAGTGATTTATAAAGATCATTTTACTTAAACCCTTTTTCCGGGAGAGAGGAGTCGGTTGTAGGGGGCACCTTACGACCCACTCGTCTCTGGAGGCAGACTAGGTGGTGTTATTGGGTTGCGCCTTCCTGTCAAAGGGATACGTACGGTGCCGTCTAACAAGTTGGGAGTACGGACTGCGTATCTCGCGCTGTTAATTCCTGAAGTACCGTGGCTTGGGGTGCCACAGGATGCATTGGGCAGTCCTGCGCTTGCGAGACCCCAGGGGTGCCACAGGGTAGGCTTCGCGCTACCCTGCGCTTGCGAGACCCTATGATTTTGGTTTTTGAAATGACCCCCGATACACTGGGTTCGTCTGTTTTTGAGTGAGGTCCGGTTAGTCGGGTAGCATTGGCGAACATAGACACCACTGGCAGACTGCATTAGTGGGACTTGACCACTTCTGCAACCTCATCAGTCACGTGTAGGTGTCAGGAACAGGTTGTGTACAATTAGAATTCATAACGCGGGTTCAAATCCCTATATATGGAGAAACGGCTTGAGATGGGGTCGCATGTAGTATGGGCTGCATGTTGCTTCGGGGACTCGCTGACATTAGAATAGGAAGCATCCTAGTTCTATTTAAATATCGCATTAGAGTCTAGTCATAGCACTCACGAACACTTAAACTACACCAACACCGTTGCCATGTTTTGTATGTTGTTTGGGAGATTCGCTGCTTTGATATCAGCCTTTAAGCGTCAGTGAATACTGACGTCCCCACTTCCATAGGTACTGGATCGCCGAAGTACAAGGGCGAGATTCAGGAGGACTCAAGGCAAAGAAAGCAAGGAGTCAATGTCGTATTTAGTTCCGCTGTAAAATGTGTGTTGACCATCTATTAGTTGGAAAGTACTCTGTTGTAAGATGTTGAAGGTTGTAATACTTGAAAATGTAAAGGTAATATTGTAACTCTATTATAATGTATTGCAGTGTATAATGTTCAGACTTGTAATACATTGGGTGTTGAATGAAAAGTTTTAAATTCTCCTGTTTTTTCTGTGTATTGTGACTAATTGAAGAAAAGGTCCTGGCTCGTGTCACGGTTTCCCAGTGTATTGAAATCGGGGCGCTACAGGTAGCGTCGAGGCAGAGAGGCGACGGCGATGGGGGAGAGGGGGGGGGGGGGGGGGTTGATGGGGTTGGTTCAGTTTCAGAAGAAACATAGGAGGAGATCGGGAGAGAGAGAGAGAAACAGTGAGGGGGGTTTTATAAAATAATAATTATAATATTATAATGGAATGATTAATGGATAACTAACACAATCCAATGGACACTCGCTGTCGCAAAAAGCGAGTTTTGTTAAAACAAGCTCGCTTTTTGAAACAGCGAGTTTTGGCCAAAGAAGAAACCAAAAAAATCCAAAACCAACACTCGCTTTCTCAGATAGCGAGTGGATTTTGACTAAACTCGCTATCTGGGAAAACGAGTGGGTCAGTTTGGAATTTTTTTCGAAAAGTGGGTCAGTTTAGGAAAACTTTCAAAAAGTGGGTCAGTTGGGGAAAAAATTCAAGTCTGCACGTCAAAAAATACGGCTCCCATCAGTCATCAGTATCATGCCAACCTGAGTTATATAGATTAAAAAAATAAAGGACAAAAGAAAAAACATAAATAAGCAATCCTTTATTCTTTGCCTAATACCTGTCCAGAATTAACGTCGAGAAATTGAGAATGAGGTAGTAATAAAAGGATTTCAAGCAAACTCCTTAATGGAAGTAACACAAAGAAAATCTTAATAAATCATAACAGTGAATCGCATTGCTAGATATATATGTGTACAGGTTCAAAATATGTACAAGTAGGAAAATAAAATTTCATCTGAATTCACAAATTCAATCTAGACTAAGATGAGAGGAAAAATAGCCAGCGATGAGTAAAAATGGCCATACTCTAAACCATGAGCTTTCCTGATAAGTATTCACTAATCATCAGAAAAAACTGAACTGCAGAGACATGTTGGGTCTACTCTGAATTAGTTGAAAAATAAAGCTGAAGTATTTGTTCATTTCACTGCTCTAGATTTTATGGAAGTCTCTTGAGGGGTTTGTTTCCAGGTTCTAAATTCAAGAACGATTCTAAGTAGCCATCAAAATTTATTAATCTTTTTCAAGGCCAAAGACAAATAACCTAATGGAATTAGCAATTCAACTGGAAGTATTTCAGGATATACATTCCAAATTCTGATATGAAGTCCCAAAATTACTTTGTTGTTTGCTTTTTCAACAGAAGTGCTAGTTTTGAACAGTATAAACGAGTGTCAACCGAACTAAATCCAATTACTCTAATTCACAATCCAAAGATGGACTATTGGATGTACCCTGTAGTCCAACCATCTATGTATTACATGAAAGATTTATAATAACAGTAAAAGTATTCCTGTCTAGAAGAATGACAGAACTTAATGACTGAGGTGTGTAATTATGCTAAAAGAAAATCACTCTCCCCAAAACGACGGAAGGAATGAATTGCATGTCGTTAATTACTTAAACTTTTCCAACCATCCATTTGAAAATTCAAATGTGGTAGCTTCGGGATAGAGTTGCTTTAGAAAAATATTTATCTTCTCTTTTAGCAATTCGCCACTCATATTGGCATGCTCTTGATGGCTTACAAGCCATTCATAGAGGGCATACTCCATTGTTGGGTACTTTATCTGATGAGGACATCGATTCAAGACGATTCGGGCATTTCTATAAGCACAGACATCGTCTAGAACAGCTACTTCATTAATTTAGTATTTTATTTAATAATCATATTTATTTTTGGCAATTATAGCCATATGTAGTAGTTTTACGCAGTGTTCTAAAAGTCGCTAGGCGGTAATCGGGCGGCCGATGGGGGCCTAGGCGGCTAGGCGCTAGGCGTTATTTATTTATTTATTTATTTATTTTAGTTTAGTTTATTTTTGCCCAAATTTAACTGTTGGTTTTGTTTTGTTGTTCTATCATGCATTATCATGCTCTTTATTGCTCTTCATTCTTACTCTTAGTTTTTCTCCTTGCTATTGCAAGATGAACTTTAAATAGTCTAAAAGACACAACTGTATCAAGGTGTTGGTTTTGGTAACAGATTTGGGTAGAGCAATGATTTGTCAGGATAAAGTATTGCTTCCCATCAGAATTTTTAATGTTTTAATTTGATGTATCGAGAAAATAAACTATTATACTAGTTCTAGTCTATCTCTTTTGAAATATGGATTGACTTACCTTTTCATAATTAAAAGCATCGGTAGAGATTTGATATCTTGGAGGTAAACAGTGTTGTGATAGTGGTTTTCAGTGAACTCCAACTTACAATTTGTAATGTTGGGTTGCGTGTTCTTCTATGAAAACAATTTTGGGGAAAAATTTAAAAAGTCATCTCTTCCTAATCTGATGATTGTCTAAATATGTAGTAGTTATATAAGTATATATATTTTTGAATATAGGAAGATTGTTGTCATCCCGTTTCATTGATAAGTTGATATCGGAACAATAACGCTAAATCCTCAAGATGAAAACAACAACCAGACCACACCTACTACTACAAGTAAAAAACACCACCTAAGAACTATTACTACTACTGCTACTAGTAATATGAACCAAGTCTCTAACTCCTTAAATGGTTCCGGATTGGGTCAGATCGGGTTAAGCTCTATTTTATGATCTTGGCCGCCTAGGCCGTCCAGACTCACCTAAACCCGCCTAGACCCACCTGGACCCGCCCAATAGGCCAAACCGATTTTTTCAAACGCCTAGGGCCTAGGCAAGTCGCCTGGGGACCGCCAAGCGCCTAGACCGATTTTTAGAATAGTGGTTTTACGATTTGAATCCTTTTCTTTTATGCATTAGAATATTTTTGAGATTTTAGAATATTTTGATACTTGTATCAATATTTGTTTTGAGCCTATATATAGGCCTTGAGATTAATGAGAAATTATCCAATTATTGATTTTAAAAAAATTATTGTGTTGAGTTATTGCTCTTCATCCCTCTTTTGTGTGAAACAATTAAGAGAATTATTAGTGTTTATGAGAAATCCAAATAGAGTATTAGGCATTGTGATAAAATCTAAAACTATACCCCAAAATCCCCAAATTAATTGAACCCCCAAAATCCCACCTTCTCTCTTCTCTCTCCTTCTTCTCCTTCATGTTCTCTTATCCCGAACCCAACAAACCCGCTGTTGTCCTCTCTCCTCGCTCGACCTCCAAACCCAACCTCGCCATGCCGCCTCCCTCCGGCCTCCAACATCGACGCCACCACAACCACCTGTCGACCACCCCCGTCGCCCTCATCCCGATCCCCCGTCGCTCCACCTTCCTCGACGCCCTTCCACCAAAGCCCGCCTACCTCCCTCGCCATTGTCTTCGCCGACCACCACCTGACATTGACTGCAGCCCCTCGCCGTCGCCAACATCGTCGTCCGCAACCACCGCTCGACAACTGCGACTGCTGTCGTCGCTCTCCTTCTACACGCACAACAAGGAGGCGATCAAGTCAGATATGATTCTTTTCGATTGGATAGCTTTGGTGTTTGGTGTTTGGTGTTTGGTGTTGGTGTTTGGTGTTTGGTGTTTGGTGTTTGAGAGAATCCATATTCAAATCCAGCAGCATCGTAACACTGTCTACGAACCTAGTAACTTCTTTTCATTCTCATTTATTTGTGATATCACCTGTCATCTCTAGAATATTATTTTATTTATTTGTCGTCCATAAATATCGAGAGTGTGTGCTTCTACTTGCTAATTAGGGTACAAATCGTTATTGAATATCTTACTTTCTAATCACACTTAGGTATAATTGTTGATTATTAGGCGTGAACTTTTAATTGGGCTTGTTAAACTTAACTCATATCTTGAAAATCTATCAAACCGATTAATAATTTTAATTTCTCACTTAATCTGCATTACATGTTGGTAAATTTAATCCTTTAAGATTCTTGAAAATTCTCTTAGTTTACATCATAATCATCTTTGAACATTTTGCCTTTGGGTTCAACAATACTTCTTCTTGAAAGAGATCGACTGATCATTTGAGTGTCTTAGAAATTAGTGCTGGTGGTACCTTAAGACCATTAGTATCTTCTAACCACTTCATAAGACCGTTTTGCTTCCAGTTGGGGTTTGGTTCTTTTATTTTGCACAACTCTACACAAATATTTTCGGTCATTTGAGTTTGTGTGTTAACTTTGGGTGGCATGGTTGATTTGGTAGATGAGGATGAAATATATCATTTGAATTGGCTGAGGATAGCATAAGTTATGTCATACAATCTATATAATAAAATACAAAGAAAGCTATCAAGTGGCTCTTCTTCAATCCCCCCAAAAAGTAAAGGTCCAGATCTAATCTCACAATACATATTTTCCCCCCAAAACTCAAATTCAATTCCCCCACCTAAAACAACTCCTATATTTATTTAATTTTTTTTTCTCTCTCTCCCTCGCTCTTCTATTAAAAAAATCAAGTGGCTCTCCTTCAATCCCCCAAAATCAAAGGCCGAGATCTAATCTCACAATACATATTTTTTTCTCCAAAAATTTCCCTCCAAAACTCAAATTCAAATCCCCCACCTAAAACAACTCCTTTATTTATTTAATTTTTTTTTCTCTCTCTCCCTCCCTCTTCTATTAAAAAAATTAAGAAAATTCAAATTTAAAAAATTTAAGAAAAATTAAAAATTTAAAAAGTTTAAAAATAATTCAAACCAATCAAAAAAATCATATAATATGTTTTTTGCTGGACCCCCAAAAGTTTCTCATATAATATGTTTGCTACTTCAATTAATTTGCTGGATCTCCAAAACTATTTTATATGATCAAACAAGGTACACCATTTCGAAGACGTGCCGTAGGCACGTGTCAACGGGCAAACCTAGTAATGAACCAAAGAAAGCTATCAAGTGCCTCTCATTCATTTGGTAGAAAATCAACGTTTTAGATTTATGCTCCCAAAAAACAATTTTCTTTTCAAACTTTTCAAACCCCCCCCCCCCCCCAAATTCAAAATTTCCCCCCAAAACAAAACAACTCAATCATTTATTACTCTCTCTCTCTCTCTCTTCCCCCTCTTTTCTCCTTCTCATAATTTTTCCTCTCTTTCTTCTCTCTTTTTTTACCCAGATATGTCAAAAAAGAAATCTGTGAATGTTTTTTTTGTTATGCAATTTCGGACTTTTTTTATCATTTCAAATTTTTAATTATGTTTTTTTTTGCCGGATTATGCTTTCATAACTTAATAACATTCCCTTCCATCTAATTGCTTTTGAATTACTATATTTGATCTGATTGTATTATACTTCACCGAGTAATTGTTTTAGATTAGAATTCTTCACTGAGTTAATTTTGATTAAAATACTTTTTTTTATTATGCAATTTCGGATTATGTTTTTTTTTAATATTTGGGCATTTGCGGATTTGAAAAATCTTTACAAATTCTTTAATTGACTCGCTTGATCGTGCTTTTATGGACAAATCCATGCTTAATCCCCGTATTTCGGGTTTTTGCAGCTACAAAATTGTATCTTGATCTGCTTTACCGTAATTTCACTTCATGTATTCATCACAACAAATTTTCTCTTTTAAATTCATACATGGTTAACTACATAAAAATCAAACAAGGGGGAACTAACTCATGCAGTTTGAGGTGTTAACCGTAACTGATGCAGTTAAAAAATAAATTGCTACTTATGTTAGACTCCAAATCAAAAAAGAAATCTCTTATGCTCAAGTCACACATAGCAAGGAATTTTCGATTTACTACTATTGTAGATTCACAATACTATTTTTGAATTCCGAGCTGCTGACAAATAATACTGCAATGTACAAACCAATAAACATCAAGATCACTTCATAATCCTACTTCAAAGTACATCAATACATCAATGTCTACTAGCAAATAAACATCGATATAAATCATCCCTTACTGTTTACATGATTTTTCATATATTGTATCGTTCTGAATACGTGCCGTAGGCACGTACCCACGGGCATACCTAGTTTATTTATATAATTCACATTGAGAGAAAAATGTAACATCCCGTAGTAAACTTTTAAAATAAAAATACACTTTTCATTTTTGCACGTGAAACGCACGTGCAATTTTATCTCATTTTGTTCTATTTTTTTTATTAAATTATGCATAAGTTTCTTTTATTCTCTTTTGTCTCATTTTTTTTCTTTTCTCTAAATTAGAAACTCATAGGCCTAAAAGACTAATTTAGATCCATTAGAAATCAAAATAAAAAATAAAAAAATAATAATAACAGCCCAGAGAGAAGCCCACTAATAAAACCTACATTTAGTTTGTACACTTTTTACACTTGTCTTATCACAAACAAGTAGCTACAAAATTTAACAAAATATAAAAATGAATGAGAGTGTGCATGTGTACTACACGTGCACGTGTGTATTTGTTCATGCACAAGGATAGGCCGACCAATTAGAAGGGAAATGGGAGAGTGGAGAGTGGGGTGAGTTCATGAGTAGTTATTTGGGTAGTAGAGTTAACCTTAGCCTCACAAATTCCCTATATAAACCCCCCTACTGTATGTCATTTGCACCTAAACTAAAGAATCAAAGAGAGAGGAAAAGAAAGAGACCAAGAGGAATTTCAGTTGCTTCACCTTGGAGACTTGGAGTTGCTTTGCTAGGAGGAGAAGTGCTAGGCCATTGGAGTGGAGCTTGGAGCCTTCCTTTAGGAGTTTTCCATTTGTGCAACAAAAAGAGGTAGGTGTTTTGCTTGTTTTCTAATTAGTTTAGAAATCATGATTAGGTGTTATATGGTAAATTTTAGCATAGTCTAATGATTCTTACTAATGAAATTGTGATGCAAGTTGAAATGATGAAAATTGCTATTTGTAGAAAATCATGAGATGCATTGTGTGTTAAATTGAAGTAAATGATGTGAATGATAGATTAGGATGGGGGAAATGTATAATTGAATGCATATTAGGCACAATTGCAAAAATGAGTTTCTTTTGTTGCATGATTGATGTCTTGTACAAAATTAGACAAAAATATATATAAAAAATGTGATAATTAGTGAAGAGAAATTAGAAACAAATTGGGAGAATAAAAGGGGGTATGGTTGAAAAATGAAGAATTACATTAACATGAATAGGACAAAATTGGCATAGTTGCATTTCTATTAAAATTTTCTCATAAGATAAAAATTACTAATTTGGGAAAAGAGGGTTAAATTCTCATAAAAGGGATAAAATCAGTTAGTTATTATTTTTTGGTGATATATGAATGTAAATTTATATTATTGTTAAAAAGAGAATAGAAGTTTTAATCAAATTTCGTATATATATGTGTGTGTGTGTGTGTGTGTGTGTGTGTGTGTGTGTGTGTGTGTGTGTGTGTGCGTGCTTTAGAAAGTGAATATGTGTAAAATGGGTATAAATCCCTTTAAAAATAATTAAACCAGTAAGTGAAGAATTCTGGAGCTTATGAATGTATTTTTTTCATAATATTAATTTGGGAAAGAAGAAATGGAAACAAAATAGTTGAAAAATAAGAAAAGAAAAATAAACAGAGAGTGGGTACTTAAAGAAGATAACCCATAATATTTTAGGTAAGCACTTGGCCTTAGTGGCTAGGGCGTGCGTGTGCAATGTGGGGCTGCCACGTGGTGCCTAGGGCTAGGGTGTTGCGGGTTCGAGCCCGGTTGTACACTAAACATTTTTTTAAATCTTTTTGTTTTTTTTGGGGTTTTAAAAATCCAGAAAAAATCAATAAAAATTCCTAAAAACCATGGAGACATTTAGGAACATTCCTTACCATTTTAAAGCTATATTTTGAGATTTTTCTTTAACGTTGAGGCTCAAAGTGGATGTTTTAACTCTTGATGAATTCTTTTGTATTAAGAAATCTAGATGAATATGAAAAGGGACTTTGTACGAATAACTTGATATTGTTCATATGCATGAGTATGAATATGAAAAGATGGGAATAAATTAAATTGATATAGAAGGTGAATGGAATGTTTTCTTGTATAAAATTGAGTAGAAGTTACTAAATGAGAATTTAAAAGTGTTAAAGATGAATCAATGTTTATGTTGAGGGTGAATATAACCAAATTAATCTCTAAGAAGAGAAGATTGACAAATACATGATGAGATATGAATTAAATACATGAATATTGAAGGGTATGAGTACCCATGATTATAACATGAAAGGTTGTGATCTAGATGCTTAGTGAGACCCAAGTGCCGTTAATGTTTAAAGAACTAATTGATTTGAGATTTGGCTATATGGGCTATTGCGGTATTTTGTTTAAGTCCGGTAGGAGGGGAAGCTAACTCTAGATAGTGTAATTTATTCATGTTTTATGCATAAGTATTAGGCAATAAGTGAAGATGTAGTAAACTTAGGCAAACGTAAGTTGGTGGCCTCTATATAGTCTGACGGTGGACTCTGGGATTGTGGTTGTTTGTGATGGAGGTGAGCCTTAATTAAATCCGAGACTATGATTGGTTTGATGGTGGACTCCAGGATCATGAATAGTCCGACGGATGGTAGGCCGTACTCCAGTGTATATGAGTATACCGGGGCTAGAGGGACACTTGCGGGAAGTTCGCACGATGAGAATTTTCGTATAAGCTTGACGGTGGACTCCATGACTGGAATCCGTACTCGTGGAATGTCTAAAACTTGTTTTATTACCGGATTGTCATCATGGCGAGAGATTAAACCCTTTAATGTAGAGTACGTAGCTTCTTGCCCTCGGATTTATGTAGTATGGGATGCATAGAATCCGAACAAGTATGCATTAGTGTCATTTTAGCGTAAACACATGAATTAGGCATTATGTCATTTGCATACACTGACATGTACAGGATAGTCACTTTTCACTCTTTGTTTTACATTCAAGATTGTGGTTGTTAAAATAAGTGAATCGTTATATTTCGGCATAGCGAGGATGGCCATGTATATTGTATCAGTTGTAAGTAACTGACGTGCCCACAGTTTCTAATGCAGGCATTGGATTTGCCAGGAGATATAAAGATGATTGATGCTAAAGATTATTTCCCGCTTTAAGTTGTTGATGTTTAAATTGTACATTTAAATCATGTTGTACTTCATTTAATTTTCTACTGCGTGTTGTTGTAAAAGAATTTGATGTAATAAAAGTTTCAAAATTCCTTGTTAAATTATACGAAGTGAAGTGTAGATCCTGTTAAGCTATGAATTACCATATTTTGGTATTCGGGGCGTTACAGAGTGGTATCAAGCCATGCTTCAATGAGTAGTACAAATTTACAAGGACGACACATTAGGGTAAACATTAGAGTGTGAGTTCAGCTTATAGAAATTTAAATGTAAGCAGTTTACATTTGTGTTGCTTTATACGCTAATGTTTTCTCCTCTTTTTCCCTATAAGATGGCTAATCATCATGACCAAGAAGATGAGGTTGAATGGTTCGATCCTTTCAAAGAAGAAATTGAGGAAGAAGAAGAACACATAGAGGAAGAAGACACAGAGAAAATAGAAGAAGAACTACCAGAATCCAGTGAGATTACTCCAACTCCACCTGATTCCCTAGATGGAACTTAAAACGAAGAACCAATTTAAGATGACCAAGGTAGCATTGTTTCTTCTATTCGGAGGGAGTTGGATACCCAGAAGTGGAGAGTAAACCACTAAGAAGCACCATGGGCAGAAGACATGGAGCGCATCCAAGAACTGAGTTACCAAGTGTGGGAACTTGAGAAGCTCCAGCACAAGAATGCCCGACACTTCACCCAACTGGACAACATAACTCGTTAGGGACAAGCAGGAACGTCATCAGAAGTTCGAAGAGATGACGAAAGAGATCAAGGAACTATGGGGAGAGCTTATAGAAGCCAAGAGGAACCGTAGGATCTAGGATGTCTTTATGTTAAAGTTATGTAATGGATGTATGAGCAAGTTTTCTTTCTGAAAGTAAAAAGTTCAACTTTGGAAATGAATAAAATTTTGTTGAAAGAGAAATGTTGTGCTATTTATGGTGATTAATAAAAAGTTTTATGACCCAGAAATGGTTGGACGAAGGAACCGAAATGGCGAAGGACACAGTGGTGAGAACAATGGACTCGACCTGGAAATAGAACTGGCTCGAGTGTACCAAACCTTGAATACTTTAGCTGCAAATGTTGTCGGGAACGCTAGGCCGGGGCCAGCAATACAAGTCCCTAAAGCTATCCGACTGGTGGGGTCGTTCAAAAGAATGAAGCCACCTGTGTTTGAGGGTCAGGCCAATCCAGATGCAGTAGATGACTGGATCATGCAAATTGAGACAGTCTTTGAAGTTTTGGAGACTCCTGAGGCGAGTAAGGTGAATCTGGCCACCATCCAGCTAGAGAAAGACGCAGGGGTCTGGTTGCAATCACTGAAGAGGACCTTGGACAATGTGCAGATCACCTAGGAGGAGTTCTTGGGAGAATTCCGCAGCCACTATTTCTCCATGGATGTTCAAGAGAAGAAAGCCATGGAATTCTTAGGCTTGCAACAGGGAGCCATGACGGTGCGAGAGTATGAAACCAAATTCAATCAACTTTTCAGGTATGTGCCAGAAATGGCTCTTGATGAAGCCAAGAAGGCACGAAAGTTCGAGCAGGGTTTGAGGCCGAGCCTGAGGTCCAAATGATACCCCTAGGTATCCGAAGGTTTGAGAAGCTAGTCCAGAGAGCCGCAGCTACTGAGGTCGATATGAACCAGTACTAGGCGACACAAGTCAAGAGGAACATTTGAATACTGGTAAGAGGCCTACAGCACCGAGCAATGGGGACAGTCGCCATCTCAGAGGTTCAAACCCACCGGAGACAATGCTATTGCAGTGACTGGAAGGCTAAGCACTTGTTACAGATGTGGAGAGACGGGCCATATTGCTACTGGATGCATAAAGTTGCAGAGGACCAAGACTTGTTTCCATTGTGGCAAGAAGGGCCACATCAAGCCAGATTGCCCTCAGTTCCAGCGGGGAGGGCCAAGTCAGAAGCAGACCGATCCAGGGCAGAAGCCATACCGATAGGGACGAGTGTTCGCCCTGACAGATGCTGATGCTGATGATGGTTACAACGTCATCACGGGTATGGGAGTAACTGATTAGGGTTCTCTGTTGTTATTTCCATTTTATGTAATAAAGCATTATGTAATGAGAGTACTCTTTATGTAACAGGAGAAATTCATATAAATGGAATAAAAACAACATTTTATTTGATACGGGATCATCTCATATATTTATGTCACCGTCATTTGTAAAACGATTGGGAGTCGAACCAAAAAAAATTTCCTGGCAAAGTTCTATCTGTAGCTACCCCGTCAGGAGAAAATTTATGAAGGATGTGATCTTGAAATTGGAGGCAGAATCTTTGGCATCGACCCATTGAGTGGCAATTTTGGGGGTCGACATCATCATTGGCATAGAGCCATAGACTAGATGTCAATATACAGTGCCACTATCGAGTGCAAAAGTAAGGAGGTTGTGGTAAAAGTACCAAGAGGACCAGTAGTTACATTTCAAGGAAAGAGGAAGTGCAAACAGTTGGTATCAGCTCTGATTCAGCAGAAGGTTCCTGAAGAAGTGAAGCAGATCCCAGTAGTTCGGGATTTTCCAACTGTGTTTCTAGAAGATCTACCCGGGCTTCCACCTCAGCGTGATGTAGAGTTTAGCATCTCCGTTCAGCCAGGGAGTGCACCAATTTCTAAGGCACCGTACAAAATGGTGCCAGTGAAACAAGATGAGATCAAGAAGAAAATTGAAGAATTGTTGGGCAAAGGATTTATCAGACCGAGTGCGTCACCTTGGGGAGCACCAGTTCTTTTGGTAAAGAAGAAGGATGGATCGATGATGATGTACATCGATTACAGAGAATTGAACAAGGTGATAGTGCAGAACAAATATCTAATACCTCAAATCGATGATCTATTCGACCGTCTATAAGGAGCAATTGTCTTCTCTAAGATAGATCTACGGTCAGGTTATCACCAGGTCCGAGTAAAGGAAGCAGATGTGCACAAGACGGCGTTCAGAACTCGGCATGGTCACTACGAGTTCTTAGTCATGCTGTTCGGAGTAATCAATGTACCTGCTATCTTCACGGACATGATGAACAAGGTTCTGCGACCGTTCATCGATTTTTTTGTCGTTGTGGTCATCGATGACATATTGGTCTACTCCAAGATAGAAAAAGAGCATGCTGGTCAGCTAGTAGAGGTACTGAAGAAGTTGCAGGAACAGAAGCTGTATGCAAAGTTGTCTAAGTGTGACTTCTGGAAAACCGAAGTAGCCTTCCTGGGTCACATCCTTTCTAAGGATGGAGTGGATACTGACCCACAAAAGATTGAGGCAGTAAGAGATTGGCCTAGAACGACTAGAGTGAAAGAAATCAGAAGCTTCTTGGGTTTAACTGGCTACTACAAAAGGTTCATTCAGGACTACGCCCAGATGAACGTGATTTTTAAATGGTCAGAACAGTGCGAGGCTAGCTTTCAGGAGTTGAAGGAGAAGTTGACTACCGCTCCCATTCTGGCTTTGCCAAGAGCAAGAGTCGACTAAGATGTCTACAACGATGCTTCCCATTGCGAACTGGGCTACGTACTGATGTAAGAGGGGAAGGTAATTGCTTATGGGTCTAGACAGCTGAGACCACATGAGAAGAATTACCCAACCCATGATCTGGAGTTGGCGGCAATCATCTTCGAACTAAAGCAGTGGAGGCACTACGTGTACGGGGAAAAAGTTAACATGTACACAGATCACAAAAGTCTGAAGTATATTTACCAGCAGAAGGATCTGAACCTAAGGCAACGGAGATGGTTGGAGGTATTGGAGGATATCCATCCCGAAATAAAGCAACATCCAGGCAAGGCCAATGTTGTAGCTGATGCACTAAGCCGGAAGAGTAGTTTGGCTTGTTTGATCACAACTCAGGAGAAGTTGGCAGAAGAACTCGATCGAGCTGAAATTGAGGTGGTGTTGCAAGGATTGGGGGCTTCCTTAGCCCAGTAAAGACTTCAACCCTCATTGAGGAACAAGATCATTGACAGTCAGAAGACCGATCTGGAGATTCAGAAGATGAAAGAGCAGGTTCACATCAGCAAGTTTACAGAATTCCATGTGAGGGATGAAGTATTGTGGTTTGGAGAGCGGTTGTGTGTGCCAACTCAAGCAGAACTGAAGGAGAGTATTCTATAGGAAGCACACATCACTTTTTTATCCGTACATTCGTAGAGTACCAAGATGAATAAGGATATCAAGCAGTGCTTCTGGTGGTCAGGGATGAAGTGGGATGTGGCTGGGTTTGTCGCCAGATGTGCAGTCTGTCAGCAGGTCAAAGCCAAAAATCAGCAACTCGGGGGTTTGTTGTAGCCATTACCCATTTCGGAGTGGAAGTGGGATAATATCAACATGGACTTAATCACAGGATTGCCCAGGAGTTCCAAAGGCAACGATGCGATTTGGGTGATAGCGAATTGACTCAACAAATCAGCTCACTTTTTGGCGATGAAACTTACTTGGTCTATGGAGAAGCTAGCCGAGTTGTATGTTGGGGATATCGTGAGGCTACATGGAGTTCCTTTATCTATTGTATCCGACCGAGATGTGCGATTCACCTCGCATTTCTGGAAAAGTCTTAAGGCAGCTTTGGGGACGAAGACTGATTTCAGTACTGCCTTCCATCCTCAAACTGTTGGGCAGATTGAGAGGGTCAACCTGGTACTGGAAGATATCTTAAGGTGTTGCGTGTTGGACTTTAGCGACAATTGGGAGAGGTATTTGGCTCTAGTGGAATTCGCCTACAACAACAGTTTCCAGGCAAGTACCGGTATGGCACCATATGAGGCTCTGTATGGAAGAAAGTGCACAACACCGGTGTGATGGTATGAAGTGGGGGAATGGCAGATGTATGGGCCAGAGATTGTGCAACAGAACTCAAAAAAGATTAAGCTGATCAGGAAGAGGTTAGTCGACGCACAGAGCAGACATAAAAGTTATGCCGACAACCGGATGAGAGATCTGGAGTTTGAGGAAGGTGATTTTGCCTTTGTGAAGGTGTCTCCAGCCAAGGGAGTGATTCGGTTTGGAAGAGGTGGGAAATTAGCCCCGAGATACACAGGTCCTTATAAGATATTGAAGAGAATTGTGAAGACGGCTTATCCGTTAGAACTACAGGAACAGTTAGCCCAAGTACACAATGTCTTCAATGTGTCTACGTTGCGAGGCTATATTCCATGTAACCCCCATTCCCGCAAATACGTATTTTCTGAATATTTTCTGTATTTCGGTATTTATAAATTCATTATTTGTTAAAATTGTCTTGGATTTTATATTAAAGTGTTTTTCTATCGACAATTTTATTTATTTCGAATAATTGTGTATTTCGATCTTACTTTATATTTCTTATTTATCGGATATTCATATTTGAGTCCAAAATCAAATATATTATTATTATTGGATTATTTTAATAAAGTTGTTAAACCTGGATACTATTTTATTATGTAATTTTATTTTTATTATGATTATGACTATTAATTTTTATTTCTTGATTATCTGTTTAAAGTTCATTTATCGAATTATTTTATTATTGTACTAGATCCAATTTTATTGGCTAATTCCAATTTTATTTTCAAGCCCCAATTTATATTTTATTCATTGTATTATTTATTTATCTAATTTGATTTAAGTTTTCGATTCATGAACTATATTTTCTTTGTTGGGCTATCTGTCTTGTGGATTTCATTTTTATTTTATTGTGGGTACTTTTATTTGAACCCGATTGATTTTGATCTATCTCATAATTGAACCCTAAAACCCCAATTTCTATTGTTCTTAACCCAAACCGCTCTTATTGGACCCTAATTCACTAACCTAATACCCTAATTGTACCCTATAAATACAACTCTGCTGCAAACCCTAAGAATTGCACAATTCTGAAACCTAGCCGCCTATTCTATCTCCTCTCTTCCCCTGTTTCTCTTTCCCCATCAACCAAAACCCCTAACCCATCTCCCTGTTCTTCCTTCCCCGGCCATCTCCGGCGACCCCGTCACCGCCACCCCCCGTCGGCCTCTCGCCGGTGCCACCCCACCTCTCTCCTCGACGCCCAGCCACCCAAATCTCCAACCCATCCTTCTCTTCTGCTGTAATATCCCGGACGGATATTAACTCATATAAATTATTATTTTATTATTATTTTATTATTATTTTATTTTAACTCCAAAATCGGACTATTTTGGCGATTTTCGCCGGGTTGCCCACAAACAGTGCCTACGCACGTCTATCGGTCGGTGCGCATCCAAAGCGCATCAAATTGATAACGCAACTCTCCGAAGTAATAATAAAATTTATTTCACTATTATTTTCTAAATTAAATTATTTTTGGGAACTTTGTGAGGATTTTATAAAAAGATTTTTGTATACACATACATGTACACATACACATAATTGTATGATACTTAGTATATTATACCTAGTATATAGTATGTACTTTAGGACAATATACTTATGCTTGTCATGGCTACCCAATTAGAGAATTAGGTTTTGATTAGAAGGTTAAAAGAGAGTTGTATGCACAAGATTAGAACTAAACCCTTCTAGAAACCTTATCACTCCACCTCACTAGTCTACACCATGCCCTCCCCCCCCCCCCCCTAAGTCATGGCCGGCCTCCTTGTTTTGGGGTTATTTTGTACCATTGGGTGCACTTACCACCTCCATCTCCTTTTATAAATCTCCCCTCATTCTCCTCCTTCTCTCATTTTAGAAAAAAACAAAAGAAAGAAAGAAAGAAGGAAAGGAAAAGAAAGAGAGAACAAATTAACTAGAGAGTTTTGTTTTGTAGGTAATAGAAGAGTTCTAAACAAGCTTAGGGGAAGGAGAAGGAATAGCTAGCTAGTTCTTCCAAAAAGGGGCTAAGGTGGGGGTTTCTTCACTTTGATTCTTTCTTGTTTGTTTGTTTGTTTGTTTGTTTGTTTGTTTGTATGGTTGTTTGACTTCTTCTTCTCATCCTCTTGTTTTGTTTTCTTTGAGTTTTGTTGGGTGTATTGTTGTAGTAAGAAGTAAGAGTAAAAAGTAGTAGTAGTAACTACTAGCTTGTAAAGATCATAGTTTTATTATTGTAGTTGTTGTTGTATGTTATTGGACTAAAGAAACTTACACATTGCATAATGTTGAACATACAACCATGAGTGGTTGTAGGACTTAAAACATAAGCATATGAGCATTCATTTTACAACCATTGTGGGTTGTAGGACTCTTGATTAAACTTGAACCAAAAAAAATAAAAGCGTATGTATAATAAAAAGATCTTTCTTTCTTTTTAATCACTAGTTGTAGAAACTAATAAAAAGATCTTTCTTTCTTTTTAATCACTAGTTGTAGAAACTAATAAAAAGATCTTTCTTTCTTTTAATCACTAGTTGTAGAAACTAATAAAAAGATCTTTCTTTCTTTTTAATCACTAGTTGTAGAAACTAATAAAAAGATCTTTCTTTCTTTTAATCACTAGTTGTAGAAACTAATAAAAAGATCTTTCTTTCTTTTTAATCACTAGTTGTAGAAACTAATAAAAAGATCTTTCTTTCTTTTAATCACTAGTTGTAGAAACTAATAAAAAGATCTTTCTTTCTTTTAATCACTAGTTGTAGAAACTAATAAAAAGATCTTTCTTTCTTTTTAATCACTAGTTGTAGAAACTATAAAAAGATCTTTCTTTTTAATCACTAGTTGTAATTAATTAAAAAAGGATCTTTCTTTTATTTTTAATCACTAGTTGTAATTAATTAAAAAGGATCTTTCTTTTATTTTTAACCACTAGTTGTAATTAATTAAAAAGATCCTTTCTTTTGTAAGTAAAGTAAAATAAAAAATGACCTTTCTTTTATCGCTAGTAATAAATAAGGTTAGTAGGCAACCAAGTAGTAGTATGCTAAATAATAAGTAGTATGTAATAAATGAAGTAGTAGTAGCATGTATGTAATTAATAAGGTAGTAGTATGTTTATGTCCATAAAGTAGTAGTAGTAATAGATAGTTGTATGTGGTGATTTTGTTGTGAATGAAGTAGTAGTAGTAGTAGGTAAGTTGTATGTTATGTGTTGATCAAAATAGAAGTAGTAGTAGTAGTAGAATGTTGTAGGATATTTTCTAAAACTATTTCTTTATGTTTTGTGCTTAGAATATTGTAGGATCACTTCTAAAATTAATTAGAAGTCATACTCATGCTACTTATGTTGTAGGATTGCTTCTAAAAATAATTAGAAGCCATATCCATGCTTAGTTAGTTGTAGGATTGCTTTGAAAAATATCCTACCATGTTTACCATGCTTAGTTAGTTGTAGCTTGATAATTAGAAGCCATAATCCATGCTTAGTTAGTTGTAGGATTGCTTTTAAAAATATCCTACCATGTTTACCATGCTTAGTTAGTTGTAGCTTTGATAATTAGAAGCCATGTCCATGCTTAGTTAGTTGTAGGATTGCTTGTAAAAATATCCTACCATGTTTACCATGCTTAATTAGTTGTATCTTTGCTTCTAAAAATAATTAGAAACCATATTCATGCTACTTATGTTGTAGGATCATTTCTAAAAATAATTAGAAGCCATATCCATGCTTAGTTAGTTGTAGGATTGCTTGTAAAAATATCCTACCATGTTTACCATGCTTAGTTAGTAGTAGCCTTGCTTCTAAAAATAATTAGAAGCCATATCCATGCTTAGTTAGTTGTAGGATTGCTTGTAAAAATATCCTACCATGTTTACCATGCTTAATTAGTTGTAGCTTTGCTTCTAAAAATATTTAGAAGCCATCTTCATGCTCAATTAGTTGTAGGATTACTTATAAAAATATCCTACCATGATTCTATGCTTGATTAGTTGTAGGATGTTTATTAAAATTACCCCATCATGCTTTATGTTTAGGATGTTGTAGGACTTTTTCTAAAAAAAAATATCCTACCATGCTTAAACGTTTAGAATGTTGTAGGATTCTTTTCCTAGCATGCTTGGTAATGTTGTAGGATTCTTTTCCTATCATGTTTAGTAACTCACTTATACTAGAATTTTGTAGGATTCATTCCTAAAGTTTCCTATTATGTTTAGTGACTTAGTTATGCTTAGAATGTGTAGGATTCAATCCAAGAGTTTCCTACCATGTTTGGATAAATTTTATTGTGCCTAGAGTGTTGTAGGATCCATGATAAAATCATATACCATGCTAGTTCAATTGTTGGAAAGCGATATATCATGCTAGCTTAATTGTAAGTATTTTGCATATCATGCTAGTTTAAATTGTATGCAAATTGTATACCATGCTAGATAAATGGTAGAGAAGTGTATACTATGTTAGTGAATGACCATGATTCATGCTAAGTAAGTAGGGATCATGCAAATTATTGATCATATTAAATTAAGGATACCCATACTAGGATGTTCATGCTTAGGGTAAAGAAACTACCCATGGCTAGTTGTAGTGATTTATGTTGGATTCTATGCCATGCTAGAGTAATACATGATTAGAACATTGTAGGAGTAATGTTAGAATATCTACTATACCTTGGAATGATTGTATGTTATATTAGTCATCTATCCATGCTTGTGTTATGGTGATTAGTCAAGATAAGTAGTAAGCTTTCATGCTCGCTTGACTATAGTAGACTCTATGTCTAGGTCGTAGTGATTTTATGCTTAAGCTCGATGAAAACACAAGCATTAATCATATTCATACTTAGGAGTGTGATGGTGAGTAGTTCTATTTTGTAATTGGATTACTTTAGGAAGATGCCTACGAGTGTATGTCATGCCTAAGACATTATAGGTCGAAGTAGTAAGATCGGGAAGACCACTAGCGATAGTTAATTCGATAAAGGCGGTTATGTCGCCTTCGGATTCTTCCTTAGTAGAATACCGATCTTAGACTACTAGTAGATCCCTTTCTTGCTTCTAATAGTAGAAGATTAAGTTTGTTAGTAAGCACGTTTGGTTGCTTCTAGGATTGATTACCTGTATGGTTGTTTGCACACGGTCGTGCTCGTACGTGGCTCGACTGGCCCGTATGTAGCTGTGGGTCTCATACGTAGCTTAGTCGGCTCGTATGTAGGTTATTGTCTCGTACGCGGCCCGACCGGCCCGTGCGTAGCTGTTGGTCTCATACGCGGCTTATTTGGCTGGTATGTACGTGGTTATCTCCTACGAGGCCCGCCTGGCTCGTAGGTAGTTATTGTTTCATACGTAGCTTAGTTGGCTCGTATGTGGTTATTACTCGTGTATAGCTTGTTAGCTAGTACACAGTTAGTTGTGCTATCTAGGGTGATGTTACCACCCTAAGGGCGATCGACCATCAAGACATATGTTTCTACCCTAAGGAACTGTGGAGGAGTCGCTCCTTGTGTACCGTCGAATCTTAACCAGGGTAGGTTGATCGAGGACCGGAGTATAGACAGAATCCAAGTCTAGGGTAGCGGCGTGCGTGTATATTCGCAACGGCCAAAGTCTTGGATCGATGAGCCACGAACCGGGTCCTGAAGGATTCTGGTAAATCTAGGTTGAGCGGCCTAGTAGAGTTGTCTTGCGAAGCCTAATTTAAGGACTAGCATGTTGTGTTATAATATCGTCATCCCTAGGATTGTTCGAGTCAGGGACATCACTAGGATAGTGACTTACAAGGATCAGTTTACTTAAACCCTTTTGCCGGGAGAGAGGGGTCAGCTGTAGGGGGCCCCTTACACTAACTCGTCCCTTGAGGCAGATCATAGGTGGTGTACTGGGTTGTACCTTCCCGTCAAAGGGATACGTACGGTGCCGTCTCACAAGTTGAGGACACGGGCTGCGTATCTCGCGCTGTTAATTCCTGAAATACCGTGGCTGGGGTGCCACAGGATGCATGGTGCAGTCCTGCGTTTGCTAGACCCCAGAGAGTGCCACAGGGTAGGCTTCGCGCTGCCCTGCGCTTGCGAAACTCTATGGTTTGATTTTGGAACGATGCCCGATATACTGGGATCAAGTGAGGTCCGGCTTGCCGGGTAGTAGTGGAAAACGGAGACACCATAAGCAGACTGCATAAGGGGACTTGACCTCTTCTGCAACCTCACAGAGTCATGGAGTATTGTCAGGAACAGGTTGTGTACAATTAGAATGTGTCGCGCGGGTTAAATCCCTATATATGGAGAAACGGCTTGAGATGGAGTCGCATGTAGTATGGGCTGCATGTTGCTTTCGGAGACTTGCTGACATTAGAATAGGAAGCGTCCTAGTTCTATTTTTAAGTATCGCATTAGAGTCTAGTCATGGCACTCACGAACACTTAAACTACACCAACACCATTGCTATATTTTGTATATTGTTTGGAAGATTCGCTGCTATATGATCAGCCTTTAAGCGTCAGTGAATACTGACGTCCCCACTTCCATAGGTACTGGATCGCCGAAGTACAAAGGCGAGATTCAAGAGGACTCAAGGCAAGGAAAGCAAGGAGTCAGTATTGAGTTTAGTTCCGCTGTAAAATATGTATTGATTCCGTATTAGTTAAGAAGTACTCTGATGTAAGATGTGAAGGTTGTAATACTTAGAAATGTAAAGGCAATATTGTAACTCCATTGTAAAGTATTACAGTTGTACAGTATTCAGACTTGTAACACGTTGTGTATTGAATAAAAAGTTTTAAATTCTCCTGTTTTTCTGTGTATGGTGACTAATTGAAGCAAAGATCTTGGCTTGTGTCTCGGTTTTCCAGTATCGGAAATCGGGGCGCTACAGAGTGGTATCAGAGCTAGCTTCAATTTACAGTCCAACACAGTAGGAAAATTTAAACTTAGATGCCTGTAGGAGATTGGGTTTTAGCTAGTTGTAGATAATTATAACTCATATTGTTGTTCTTTCAACTTATGTTTTATAATATTTCTATATCGATGCTAATTTCTGTATCCACTCCTTGCAGGATGACGGACAGCTCAGTTCCCACGGGGAGTGGGTGGGGACAGGGAGAGGTGATCGAGATAGACTCGGATACCGAGCCTGTCATGGAGGAGGCACAGCCACCGGTAGAGGCCGGACTGGCCCCCGGAGCCCCGCAGCTGCCACAGCAGGGGGCTTTTGCTTTTGGAGGTCAGGCCCCGGTACCGCCACCTCCCCAGCTTACTCCTGTCGAGGAGGCCTTCCAGCAGGTCTTCGACGATATCTCCGTACTGACGTGGTCGCACATCCACCTGGAGACCAAGATGGACTCCTCCGAGTTCGTCAACTACCACCACGCCAGGGAGGTGGAGAGACTGAGAAGCGCCAACGCCAGGGCGCAGCGCCGTATGGTCATCCGGGACCGTGCCTACAGGGCACAGTTTGAGCGCCTGGAGCGCCGGTGCGCGGACCTTCAGGTCCAGGTTGAGCAGTTGCTGGCGCTGATCACCGGGCAGGACCCGCCTGAAGGAGCCAGCAGTACCGACTAGGCAGTCGGGTACCTAGAAGCTGTTTTTGTCATTTTGTGGATTTTGACCCCTACATGTATGATGTATAGGTAGGGAGGATGTCACTTAGAAAGAAAAATGTGACACTTTGTAAACAGGTAGGTCTAGGACGACTGTGTTGTTATTTTGACTCCTACTCTTGTAAAGTATAGGTAGGAAGGTTAGTACTTAGGAAAAAATGACATTTTGTAAACAAGGGGTTGATGTACATATAAATGTAACCCATTTGATGGATGATCAATGGAAAAATTTCGGTTCATCTCTTGTTCTCCGACTATACTGTTTCATGTTTGTCGATTCATTCTCCTAACTTAAGGTAGTTCTGAGGACAGAACTATTCTAAGGAGGGAGTAATGTAATATCCCGGACGGATATTAACTCATATAAATTATTATTTTATTATTATTTTATTATTATTTTATTTTAACTCCAAAATCGGACTATTTTGGGGATTTTCGCCGGGTTGCCCACAAACAGTGCCTACGCACGTCTATCGGTCGGTGCGCATCCAAAGCGCATCAAATTGATAACGCAACTCTCCGAAGTAATAATAAAATTTATTTCACTATTATTTTCTAAATTAAATTATTTTTGGGAACTTTGTGAGGATTTTATAAAAAGATTTTTGTATACACATACATGTACACATACACATAATTGTATGATACTTAGTATATTATACCTAGTATATAGTATGTACTTTAGGACAATATACTTATGCTTGTCATGGCTACCCAATTAGAGAATTAGGTTTTGATTAGAAGGTTAAAAGAGAGTTGTATGCACAAGATTAGAACTAAACCCTTCTAGAAACCTTATCACTCCACCTCACTAGTCTACACCATGCCCTCCCCCCCCCCCCCCCCTAAGTCATGGCCGGCCTCCTTGTTTTGGGGTTATTTTGTGCCATTGGGTGCACTTACCACCTCCATCTCCTTTTATAAATCTCCCCTCATTCTCCTCCTTCTCTCATTTTAGAAAAAAACAAAAGAAAGAAAGAAAGAAGGAAAGGAAAAGAAAGAGAGAACAAATTAACTAGAGAGTTTTGTTTTGTAGGTAATAGAAGAGTTCTAAACAAGCTTAGGGGAAGGAGAAGGAATAGCTAGCTAGTTCTTCCAAAAAGGGGCTAAGGTGGGGGTTTCTTCACTTTGATTCTTTCTTGTTTGTTTGTTTGTTTGTTTGTTTGTTTGTTTGTATGGTTGTTTGACTTCTTCTTCTCATCCTCTTGTTTTGTTTTCTTTGAGTTTTGTTGGGTGTATTGTTGTAGTAAGAAGTAAGAGTAAAAAGTAGTAGTAGTAACTACTAGCTTGTAAAGATCATAGTTTTATTATTGTAGTTGTTGTTGTATGTTATTGGACTAAAGAAACTTACACATTGCATAATGTTGAACATACAACCATGAGTGGTTGTAGGACTTAAAACATAAGCATATGAGCATTCATTTTACAACCATTGTGGGTTGTAGGACTCTTGATTAAACTTGAACAAAAAAAAATAAAAGCGTATGTATAATAAAAAGATCTTTCTTTCTTTTTAATCACTAGTTGTAGAAACTAATAAAAAGATCTTTCTTTCTTTTTAATCACTAGTTGTAGAAACTAATAAAAAGATCTTTCTTTCTTTTAATCACTAGTTGTAGAAACTAATAAAAAGATCTTTCTTTCTTTTTAATCACTAGTTGTAGAAACTAATAAAAAGATCTTTCTTTCTTTTAATCACTAGTTGTAGAAACTAATAAAAAGATCTTTCTTTCTTTTTAATCACTAGTTGTAGAAACTAATAAAAAGATCTTTCTTTCTTTTAATCACTAGTTGTAGAAACTAATAAAAAGATCTTTCTTTCTTTTAATCACTAGTTGTAGAAACTAATAAAAAGATCTTTCTTTCTTTTTAATCACTAGTTGTAGAAACTATAAAAAGATCTTTCTTTTTAATCACTAGTTGTAATTAATTAAAAAAGGATCTTTCTTTTATTTTTAATCACTAGTTGTAATTAATTAAAAAGGATCTTTCTTTTATTTTTAACCACTAGTTGTAATTAATTAAAAAGATCCTTTCTTTTGTAAGTAAAGTAAAATAAAAAATGACCTTTCTTTTATCACTAGTAATAAATAAGGTTAGTAGGCAACTAAGTAGTAGTATGCTAAATAATAAGTAGTATGTAATAAATGAAGTAGTAGTAGCATGTATGTAATTAATAAGGTAGTAGTATGTTTATGTCCATAAAGTAGTAGTAGTAATAGATAGTTGTATGTGGTGATTTTGTTGTGAATGAAGTAGTAGTAGTAGTAGGTAAGTTGTATGTTATGTGTTGATCAAAATAGAAGTAGTAGTAGTAGTAGAATGTTGTAGGATATTTTCTAAAACTATTCCTTTATGTTTTGTGCTTAGAATATTGTAGGATCACTTCTAAAATTAATTAGAAGTCATACTCATGCTACTTATGTTGTAGGATTGCTTCTAAAAATAATTAGAAGCCATATCCATGCTTAGTTAGTTGTAGGATTGCTTTGAAAAATATCCTACCATGTTTACCATGCTTAGTTAGTTGTAGCTTGATAATTAGAAGCCATAATCCATGCTTAGTTAGTTGTAGGATTGCTTTTAAAAATATCCTACCATGTTTACCATGCTTAGTTAGTTGTAGCTTTGATAATTAGAAGCCATGTCCATGCTTAGTTAGTTGTAGGATTGCTTATAAAAATATCCTACCATGTTTACCATGCTTAATTAGTTGTATCTTTGCTTCTAAAAATAATTAGAAACCATATTCATGCTACTTATGTTGTAGGATCATTTCTAAAAATAATTAGAAGCCATATCCATGCTTAGTTAGTTGTAGGATTGCTTGTAAAAATATCCTACCATGTTTACCATGCTTAGTTAGTAGTAGCCTTGCTTCTAAAAATAATTAGAAGCCATATCCATGCTTAGTTAGTTGTAGGATTGCTTGTAAAAATATCCTACCATGTTTACCATGCTTAATTAGTTGTAGCTTTGCTTCTAAAAATATTTAGAAGCCATCTTCATGCTCAATTAGTTGTAGGATTACTTATAAAAATATCCTACCATGATTCTATGCTTGATTAGTTGTAGGATGTTTATTAAAATTACCCCATCATGCTTTATGTTTAGGATGTTGTAGGACTTTTTCTAAAAAAAAATATCCTACCATGCTTAAACGTTTAGAATGTTGTAGGATTCTTTTCCTAGCATGCTTGGTAATGTTGTAGGATTCTTTTCCTATCATGTTTAGTAACTCACTTATACTAGAATTTTGTAGGATTCATTCCTAAAGTTTCCTATTATGTTTAGTGACTTAGTTATGCTTAGAATGTGTAGGATTCAATCCAAGAGTTTCCTACCATGTTTGGATAAATTTTATTGTGCCTAGAGTGTTGTAGGATCCATGATAAAATCATATACCATGCTAGTTCAATTGTTGGAAAGCGATATATCATGCTAGCTTAATTGTAAGTATTTTGCATATCATGCTAGTTTAAATTGTATGCAAATTGTATACCATGCTAGATAAATGGTAGAGAAGTGTATACTATGTTAGTGAATGACCATGATTCATGCTAAGTAAGTAGGGATCATGCAAATTATTGATCATATTAAATTAAGGATACCCATACTAGGATGTTCATGCTTAGGGTAAAGAAACTACCCATGGCTAGTTGTAGTGATTTATGTTGGATTCTATGCCATGCTAGAGTAATACATGATTAGAACATTGTAGGAGTAATGTTAGAATATCTACTATACCTTGGAATGATTGTATGTTATATTAGTCATCTATCCATGCTTGTGTTATGGTGATTAGTCAAGATAAGTAGTAAGCTTTCATGCTCGCTTGACTATAGTAGACTCTATGTCTAGGTCGTAGTGATTTTATGCTTAAGCTCGATGAAAACACAAGCATTAATCATATTCATACTTAGGAGTGTGATGGTGAGTAGTTCTATTTTGTAATTGGATTACTTTAGGAAGATGCCTACGAGTGTATGTCATGCCTAAGACATTATAGGTCGAAGTAGTAAGATCGGGAAGACCACTAGCGATAGTTAATTCGATAAAGGCGGTTATGTCGCCTTCGCATTCTTCCTTAGTAGAATACCGATCTTAGACTACTAGTAGATCCCTTTGTTGCTTCTAATAGTAGAAGATTAAGTTTGTTAGTAAGCACGTTTGGTTGCTTCTAGGATTGATTACCTGTATGGTTGTTTGCACACGGTCGTGTTCGTACGTGGCTCGACTGGCCCGTATATAGCTGTGGGTCTCATACGTAGCTTAGTCGGCTCGTATATAGGTTATTGTCTCGTACGCGGCCCGACCGGCCCGTGCGTAGCTGTTGGTCTCATACGCGGCTTATTTGGCTGGTATGTACGTGGTTATCTCATACGAGGCCCGCCTGGCTCGTAGGTAGTTATTGTTTCATACGTAGCTTAGTTGGCTCGTATGTGGTTATTACTCGTGTATAGCTTGTTAGCTAGTACACAGTTAGTTGTGCTATCTAGGATGATGTTACCACCCTAAGGGCGATCGACCATCAAGACATATGTTTCTACCCTAAGGAACTGTGGAGGAGTCGCTCCTTGTGTACCGTCGAATCTTAACCAGGGTAGGTTGATCGAGGACCGGAGTATAGACAGAATCCAAGTCTAGGGTAGCGGCGTGCGTGTATATTCGCAACGGCCAAAGTCTTGGATCGATGAGCCACGAACCGGGTCCTGAAGGATTCTGGTAAATCTAGGTTGAGCGGCCTAGTAGAGTTGTCTTGCGAAGCCTAATTTAAGGACTAGCATGTTGTGTTATAATATCGTCATCCCTAGGATTGTTCGAGTCAGGGACATCACTAGGATAGTGACTTACAAGGATCAGTTTACTTAAACCCTTTTGCCGGGAGAGAGGGGTCAGCTGTAGGGGGCCCCTTACACTAACTCGTCCCTTGAGGCAGATCATAGGTGGTGTACTGGGTTGTACCTTCCCGTCAAAGGGATACGTACGGTGCCGTCTCACAAGTTGAGGACACGGGCTGCGTATCTCGCGCTGTTAATTCCTGAAATACCGTGGCTGGGGTGCCACAGGATGCATGGTGCAGTCCTGCGTTTGCTAGACCCCAGAGAGTGCCACAGGGTAGGCTTCGCGCTGCCCTGCGCTTGCGAAACTCTATGGTTTGATTTTGGAACGATGCCCGATATACTGGGATCAAGTGAGGTCCGGCTTGCCGGGTAGTAGTGGAAAACGGAGACACCATAAGCAGACTGCATAAGGGGACTTGACCTCTTCTGCAACCTCACAGAGTCATGGAGTATTGTCAGGAACAGGTTGTGTACAATTAGAATGTGTCGCGCGGGTTAAATCCCTATATATGGAGAAACGGCTTGAGATGGAGTCGCATGTAGTATGGGCTGCATGTTGCTTTCGGAGACTTGCTGACATTAGAATAGGAAGCGTCCTAGTTCTATTTTTAAGTATCGCATTAGAGTCTAGTCATGGCACTCACGAACACTTAAACTACACCAACACCATTGCTATATTTTGTATATTGTTTGGAAGATTCGCTGCTATATGATCAGCCTTTAAGCGTCAGTGAATACTGACGTCCCCACTTCCATAGGTACTGGATCGCCGAAGTACAAAGGCGAGATTCAAGAGGACTCAAGGCAAGAAAAGCAAGGAGTCAGTATTGAGTTTAGTTCCGCTGTAAAATATGTATTGATTCCGTATTAGTTAAGAAGTACTCTGATGTAAGATGTGAAGGTTGTAATACTTAGAAATGTAAAGGCAATATTGTAACTCCATTGTAAAGTATTACAGTTGTACAGTATTCAGACTTGTAACACGTTGTGTATTGAATAAAAAGTTTTAAATTCTCCTGTTTTTCTGTGTATGGTGACTAATTGAAGCAAAGATCTTGGCTTGTGTCTCGGTTTTCCAGTATCGGAAATCGGGGCGCTACATCTGCCGTCCTCGACATAACCCCAAATCCCATTGCTGCTTTCCCAGTTCATTGCTGACCTGGGCCCATCGCCGCCCGCTGTTGCGTCGACCTGTCCCGTCGCGCAGCCACTACGACGCCTTGCCGCCATCACTCCTCGCTGATCGGGGCCAGACCCCCTTTACTGTTGCAGCTGCTATCTCTTCATGGTGGTGCTGATGTACTGTTGCTGTAGTTGCTTTCTCTCTTTTTAATTGCTTGGCTCTTTGTGTGCACGTATATTGCACATGTTATAAATTGCTAGTTCGTGAGTTCGTTGCTTCGGGATCCTAATCCCGTTATTCTTGGTAATCATTTTCATCGTCTAACAGGCAAATCATCGTCCTCTTGAATTGCTAATTGTATCAAATTCAAGTGTTATTGAAATTCTTGCAAGTAGATCTCTTTGTTATCGTACTATCCATTGTTCATCTATTCGTTGGGTCTATTGAGGGTTTACACGAGTTAACCCCAATATTTTTGACATCGTGCCACTTAGACTCTAAAGTTTGGATCTTTCATGAGGGCATATAGAATTGACAATAGGGTTGTTCATATAATTGACAAACAAATAAACTATTGTAAAGGTAATTGCTAGGTTGTATGTTGTTTGATCGATTTATGATTGATTGATGATAAATTGATGTATGAGCGTGTTCTAGTTTTATTTATCATGTTTTGACACCCCTCATGTTGATTATACAATTTATTGACTAAAGAAACGATACCCATCATATTTAATTAATTTATTTTCAAGAAAAATACCCTAAAAACTGTACATGCTTGCTGACCTGAATTTTGATCGTTATTTTCGAATCAGTAAATGATCTTAAAATGAAATAATTTCTGAATATGAAATGTAGACCCCAGTGTCTAGTTACCAATAATATCCAGAATTTTTAAATTCCGAGTTTTGTAGCAAAAGTTATGCCTATTTTACTACAGCTGTATTTTTACATTTCAGATTTTCAGATTCTCGTACCTTTCATGTTCAAACAGTAAAAAGGCTGATCAAATGATTAAATTTTGCTATGAAAATTTTTATTTTGTTGCTTAACATGTTTAGGAGTCTAGATTATATTTTTATTGAATTTAATATTGAGTTTTTGTTGATTCAAAAATTAAATCAACAAGATGTCAAATTTCTGCCTGAACATGAAACCTGTAAAGAACCATGTATTTGACCTAACTACTGTTGTCGGAATTCGAACTTCAAATATGCGTTGGAATTGTGTGGAAGTCCAGTTTCCAGATTTTCTGACGAATTCAACTTTTGACTTCTGAGTCAGCGGAAAATTGTATTTTTGTACAGACTGCGCTTGCTGTCCAGAATTTTAGATTTCACTTTTTAATAGATTAATTATTTCTTTGTTGTACCATCGCATGAATTAATGTATGTGTATTGCATTGCATGATCCTAGTGTCTTATCGTCATCATTTTAATTGTCCTATCTAAGTTATCATTCTATTGTTCCTCTATTATTGCTATCGTTCATCTAATGTCTCATGATTGCATATTATATTGTATTGTTGCATCGATAAAAAAAATTTCGTTAACAAGCCGGGGTTTAAGGGATGACCTAACTAGTGGACAATATAGAGACTGTACTCGGAAGGGAACTCGTGGTTTCCCTACAATTACTGAATAACTGGATAACTATATAGTGTTCCATGGATACCGATATTGAATAACTGAATGACTGAATGACTGAATAACTGAATACTGAAAAGAATTGTTTATTCTGTTTTCCGAGTACATGAACTATAAAGTCCACTACCAAGTCTAAAAAAAATTGATTGTATGCATCGAACCTGTGGTACAGAACACATGTGACACAATAGTACATGCATTAGTTAGGATTAAAATGAATAATATACTTAAGGATTAACACAACATCGACATTGTATATTGTTCATGATTGTTCCCATTGATATCGAATATTGGCTAAATATTATTAATATTGATCATTGATTATTGTTACCAATTATTGAACCATTGTTTATAGCCAATTGCATCGATTATCATGATTTTTGTCCCATGTTATTGATTCGTATTGATCCATTGATTCATTGTTATACCGTTATTCCATTGTTTCCTGCTTTTTCTACTTGGTGGCCATGACTTGCTCTAAGGAAAATTTTTCTCCTATTTTTAGATGAAGTGTTTGCAGGTGTTGATGGAGAATTACCTGATGGATTGGGAGAACAACATTGGTGAAGAAATTGATTGTATCGCTGCTTAATATTTATTGCTTTGTTATGATGACTTCATTATTGGATTATTGTTAATTCATTGTATTGGGCTTATGACCCGAATATTGCTATTTGTTTCCAAACGTTGGATTATAATTATTGTACTTGGATATTATATATTACTTCATTTCAAGTATTATTGTTTATGAGATTATTATTATTGCTTGTGGAATTGTTCTGTATTATTTATATTGTTGAGTTGATCAGATAAACAACTTATGGGTGAGATTATTCATTCGCTAGGCTAATATTACGTGCTCGTATTCTGTATTTTTGGGAAGCGGGACGTGACATTCTTGATCCTAGTCACCATTTGTCCGAAGTGCCAGATGGTTTGCAGTTGGATTTGAGCTACACTGAGCGTCCAATTGAGATTGTGGATCAACGGGAGAAAGTCTTGAGAAATAAGACTATTCCTATGGTCAAGGTCATCTGGAGGAACCAACTAGTCGAGGAGGCCACTTGGGAATCAGAGGAGAGGATGATGAGAGATCGACCTGAACTTTTCAATTAAAATTTATAAATTTTTTTCTTTCGTTTGCTTTCTCACTCATTAAATTGTAGTTCCGAGGACGGAACTATTCTAAGGAGGGAGTGTTGTAACATCCTGTAATAAATTTTTAAAATAAAAAAAACACTTTTCATTTTTGCACGTGAAATGAACATGAAATTTTAACTCATTTTGTTCTAATTTCTTTATATTAAATTATGCATAAGTTTCTTTATTTTCTTTTGTCTCATTTTCTTTTTTTTCTTTTTTCTAAATTAGAAGCCCATAGGCCTAAAAGACTAATTTAGATCCATTAGAAATAAAATAAATAAATAAAATAATAATAAGAGCCCAAAGAGAAGCCCACTAATAAAACCTACATTTGGTTTGTACACTTTTTACACTTTTCTTGTAACAAACTAGTAGCTACAAAAATTAACAAAATATAAAAATGAATGAGAGTGTGCATGTGTACTACACGTGCACGTGTGTATTTGTGCATGCACACGGATAGGCCAGCCAATTAGAAGAGAAATGGGAGAGTGGAGAGTGGGGTGAGTTCATGGGTAGTTATTTGGGTAGTGGAGTTAGTCCTAGCCACACAAATTTCCTATTATATGTCATTTGCACCTAAACTAAAGAATCAAAGATAGAGGAAAAGAAAGAGAGCAAGGGGAATTTTGGTTTCTTCATCTTGGAGGCTTGGAGTTGCTTTTCTAGGAAGAGAAGTGCCAGGCCATTGGAGTGGACTTAGGAGCCTTCCTTTAGGAGTTTTCCATTTGTGCAACAAAAGTGGTGGATGTTTTGCTTGTTTTCTAATTAGTTTAGAAATCAAGATTAGGTATTATATGGTAAATTTTAGCCTAGTCTAATGATTCTTACTAATTAAATTGTGATGCATGTTGAAATGATAAAAATTGCTATTTGTAGGAAATTATGAAGGAAATTATGAGATGCATTGTGTGTTAAATTGAAGTAAATGATATGAATGATAGATTAGGATGGGGCAAATAGATAATTGAATGCATATTAGGTACAATTGCAAAAATGAGTTTCTTTTGTTGCATGATTGTTGTGTTGTACAAAATTAGACAAAAATATATATAAGAAATGTGATAATTAGTGAAGAGAAATCAGAAACAAATTGGGGGAATAAAAGGGGGTATGGTTAAAAAATGAAGAATTACATTAACATGAATAGGACAAAATTGGCATAGTTGCATTTGTATTAAATTTTTCTCATAAGAAAAATTACTAATTTGGGAAAAGTGGGTTAAATTCTCATAAAAGGTATTGTTACCGCTAAATTCGGTGTGGGGGCAAACAGATAGAATTTGTGAGTTCTTGGAAAACCTGAATAGCAAACACCTAACCTGTTCCGCCGGAGCTTGACCGTTGACTCCCGCCGTTCACCTGCAAGGAAGTGCGAGACACCGGGGTTGATCCCGGCGACGCACCCTCCGACGCTCAAGTCAGTAACCAGAAATGATTATGAAAGAGCATTTAACTAGCAAAAGATTGATTACCTCTTAATGGAGATGGGTGTGGGGTATTTATAGTCGCCGTTAGGATCAGATAAGGAATGTGATTCCTGTGATCTGATAAGGCATAAAATCCTCGTAATCATATTAGGAATGTAATCCCTTATTCCCGGTGAAAAGATAGATGTGAATCAGAGCCGTTGATTAGGATTAATCAGAAACCCTAATTCTATCTTTTCTGGACTGGGTGTGTTTCGGGTTGGGACCCATACCCAGTTGAGGTGGATCCGTTCGTGGGTTATTGGGTCGTGAAGAAAGACCCAGTTTCCATTTCAGACCCGTTAGTAGGTGAAATTACCGTTTTACCCCTGAGCTTTAAGATTCGTGTCCAATGTGAACGGTCCCGATTTAATCCTATTTTTAGCCATATCACGAGCCCCCCCACTCCAGAAGACTGAGTTTGATCAGCCTTTGAGGAGTAGCTTTACTGTTTTAATGGCGTACGGGATTTTATCGGTGTTCTTAAGGGAGTTTGGAATCTTGCTCGGGGTGTAACAGTGTTATTATGGGCTTGTAAAATGCCCAAAAATATTCTCAGAATTTTCTGGATTTTTGGTGATTTTTCCAGATTTTTCTGAATTTTTTCTCATTTTTTTGAATTTTTTATTCATTTTCCGAATTAAATAATTAATTATCAAAAATATTAAATAATTATTCTAATTTAATAATTATTTTTTCAGAATTTAAAAATAACTTTTTCTGAATTAATAATTATTTTTAGAATTTTTAATTAATTTTTTTCAATTTTTAAATATTTTTTTCGGATTTTTTAAATAAAAAAAAATTAAATAAATAAATAAATAATTTAAATATTACCTGGACACGTGGCGCGTTTCTGACCGTCCATCATGATCAGATGAGTGCGCATCGTGAGGCAGATCACGATCTGGACACGTGGCACGTTTCTGGCCGTCCATCATGATCAGATCTGTGCGCATCGTGAGGCAGATCACGATCTGGACAGGTGGCGCATTTCTGGCCGTCCATCATGATCAGATCTGTGCGCATCGTGAGGCAGATCACGATTGGGACACGTGGCGCGTTCCTGAGCGTCGATCGTGTTGCGATGCGAATTTTGAGACGATCGGACGGATCGTGTGCATCGGCGAGTATTTTCTCCATATACGAGGGTCGGCACCCCGGCTCCTCGGCTCGGCTACTTGGGTCGGCTCGGCTAGATGCCACGTGGCAGTGCCACGTGGCGCTTTTTTTTTTTTTTTTCGTCGTCCCTGTTCTTCCGCTGCTTCTTCTTTCTTTCTCCTCGCCTTTCTCTGCTGCTCTTTCTCTTCTTCTTCCTTCGTTCGTTCGACCAAACCTTCGACTCGCCGACCCAAGCTTGTGAGAGCTCGTCAGGCGGCGATCGCGGCGTAGCTCGGAGCGTGACGAACTCGACGAACATGGAGGAGGTCGACAGTGGAGAGGCGTTGGCGCTCGGCTACGTGGAGCTCGAAGGTGAGGAGCTCGGTTCGAGAGCTCGAGCTTGGAGGTCATTTGGCGAACTTTTGACGAAGGGGAGCTCAGTGGAGGAGAGGAGCTCGTTCGCCGTGGAGGAGCTCGTGAAGGGCGGAGTTGTGAGCTCGACATTGATGAAGTTGGCGAGGAGCTTGAAGCTCGGTGTTGGAGATGAGCTGAGTTTGGCGTCGGAGGCAGTTGGTGATGAGCTCGGCGACGGAGGGAGCTTGCGAAGGAGGAGAGGAAGGTGGAGCTCGTCGGCATGGCGAGGAGTTTGCTCGGTCGGAGCTTTGATGAAGGTGAGTTCGGCAGCGAGCTTTTGAAGAAGATGGGTTCGGCTCGACGACGGAGGGAGCTCGACGAGAGCGAGAGCACGAATGTGGTCGTCGGAGCTCGACCTCGCCATATTCCGAAGCTAGAGCTCGTGTGAAGTCGAGGTGAAGCTTCGAGCTCCGTCAATGGCTCGGCAATGGAGGCTCAACGACAGAGCATGAGCGCTGTCTTGGAGTTCGGAGGATGAGGTGTCGAGCTCAGTATGGCGAGCTCGACGTTGGCGATGGCATGGTGAAGAGCTCGGCGTAGGGAAGAGTTCCGAAGCTTGGGGTTTGGCGGTGTGGAGTTTTGTGAGCTCGGTGAACGGAGCTCGGTGGTGGAGCTTCGACGTCGGTGTTGCTCGGGAATCGAGCTCGGTGATGAAGCTTGTCAGTGTGGAGGTTCGACGTCGGAGGTTGAGGAAGAAGATGTTGGGTTTTCCTCTTCGGTTGGTTTTGCTGTGGCGGGAGTATGGAGAAGAAGGAGTGAGGAAGGGTTCGGGTTCGGTACCCTAACGGGTCCGACCCGACCTTTCTAAATTTTTTTTCTTTTTCTTTTTCTTTTTCTTTTCCTCCCCCTTCTTCCTTGTTGCTCGGCTAATGCATCTGGTTCGGCAGATCCGAGCACGGATTTTGAGGAGAATTTTTTCCCACTTTGCTGTTCGGTAGGTCGGTAGCTCGGATTTGAGATCCGAGCTACGTGGCTCAATCTGGACGGTTGATTACGATCGTGGCGAGAATCGCGAGACAAGAGGCAGGAGTTTCGAAAAAATGTTATCTTGTCGTTTTGTGGAGACGTGGCACGATCTGAGCCGTTCATCATGTTTTAGCACGCTTTTTGATGCGATCCGACGGTGAGATGGGGTCGGCCGAATTTTTCTCCATATACGAGGGTCGGTACCTCGGCACCTCGGATCGGCAGCTCTTCTGAGAAGAAAGAGGAAGGGGAGGAGAGGCATTTGGGTTCTCTCCTCTGCCTTGTTCTTTCGCATAGTGGAGAAGAGGAGAAGAGGAAGGGGGGGAGAGGCATTTGGGTTCTCTCCTCTGCCTTGTTCTTCTGCACATTGGAGAAGAGGAGAAGAGGAAGGGGAGGATAGGCAATTGGGTTCTCTCCTCTCCTTGTTCTTTCGCATAGTGGAGAAGAGGAGAAGAGGAAGGGGAGGAGAGGCAATTGGGTTCTCTCCTCTGCCTTGTTCTTCCGCTCGGTGGAGAAGAGGAGAAGAGGAAGGGGAGGAGAGGCAATTGGGTTCTCTCCTCTGCCTTGTTCTTCCGTGCAGTGGAGAAGAGGAGAAGTGTTGGGGAAGAAGGAGAAGAATGAAGGAGCTAAGAAGGGTATGGGTCGGACCGTGGGTATCGGATCCAACCCCGACCGTTAGCCTCTTTTTCTTTCTTCCTCTTCATCTGCTTGCTTTGTTCGGCGAATCCGAGCTCGGATTTCGAGGTACATTTTTCGCCGCTCCGCAGTTGGGTAGATTGGCAGATTCGAGCTGCACGACCCAATCTGGACGGTTGATCACGATCGTGGCGCGAATCACGAGACAAGATGCACGAGTTTCGAGAAAACGCTATCTTGTCGTTTTGTGGTGACGTGGCGCAACCTGAACCGTCCATCAGATTCTGTCGCGAATTTTGGGGAGATCCGACGGTGACTTCGCCTCGGGATGATTTTTCTCCATATGCGAGGGTCGGTACCTCGGCACCTCGGCTCGGAGACTCAGTGGTTCACCTTCTGCCCGTAGTAGCTCGGTGTAGTGGAGCTCGGAGCTCGGAGTTCGGACGACTCGAGCATGAGGAGAAGCTCGGTGAGTTGATGAAGGGGATGAGTCGGCATATGGAAGAGGTGATGCTCTGCTTGGTTTTTGCAGATTTTTGAAGAGGAGCTCCACTCCTAGGGGTGGAGAAGAGGTGCTAGGAAGATCCTCATAAGAGCCATGGGAAGACCCATTCTTTGAAGTGAGCGCAAGGAGCAACTCTAAGAGAGTTTTAGCTCCGATCTCGTCGAGAAGAGCTATTTGAGAGACAAGTTTGAGGAGGAACTCTGGGAGAGAGTTTTAGCTCCGAATTCGTTGGGAAGAGCTCCGCTTTGGAGGCGAGCGGAGTGGGGAGCTCGATTTGTAGAAGAGCCATCTGGAAGAGGAGTTTGAGGAGCAACTCTAGGAGAGAGTTTTAGCTCCGAACTCGTTTGAGAAGAGCTCCGCCTTGGAGGCGAGCGGAGTGAAGAGCTCGACTTGTAGAAGAGCCGTCTGGAAGAGGAGTTTGAGGAGCAACTCTAGGAGAGAGTTTTTAGCTCCGAACTCGTTGAGAAGAGCTCCGCTTTGGAGGCGAGCGGAGTGAAGAGCTCGACTCGTAGAAGAGCCATCTGGACGGTTGATCACGATCATGGCGCGAATCACGAGGCAAGAGGCATGAGTTTCGAGAGAACGTTATCTTGTCGTTTTGTGGTGACGTAGCGCGATCTGATCCGTCCATCACGCTTGGGTGCGAATTTTGAGATGATCTAACGGCGAAACCGGATCGGCAGAATTTTTCTCCATATGTGGAGGTCGATACCTCGGCACCTCGGATCGATGGGATCGGTAGCTCTTCTGAGAAGGAAGAGGAAGGGGAGGAGAGGCATTTGGGTTCTCTCCTCTGCCTTGTTCTTTTGCACAGTAGAGAAGAGGAGAAGTGCTGGGTACTTTTTGGAGAGGTGAAGAGGAGCTCCACTCCTAGGGGTGGAGAAGAGGAGAGCAATCTGGGCGGTTGATCACGATTGTGGTGCGAATCACGAGACAAGAGGCACGAGTTTCGAGAAAACATTATCTTGTCGTTTTGTGATGGCGTGGCGCGATCTGATCCGTCCATCATGTTCTAGCACGTTTTTTGAGATGATCCAACGGTAGGATGGCTCGGAAGCATTTTTCTCCATATGTGAGGGTCGGTACCTCGGCACTTCGGATCGGCAGCTCAGTAGTTCACCCTCTGCCCGTAGTAGCTCGGTACCTCAAGAGGATGGGTCGGAGCTCTGCTTCTCGGCTCGGGAGGATGGGTCGGCATAGGGGAGAGGTGAAGGGCTCTGAAGCTCTGCCTCTATTCTGTTTGGTTTTGGAGATTTTTGAAGAGGAGCTCAACCCCTAGGAGAAGAGGTGCTAGGAAGAGGTGCTGGGAAGACCCATTCTCTGAAGTGAGTGCAAGGAGCAACTCTAGGGGAGAGTTGTGAGCTCCGAACTCGTTGAGAAGAGGTCCGCTTCGGAAGCGAGCGGAGTGAAGAGCTCGACTTTGGGAGAGAGCCATTTGGAAGACGAGTCTTGAGGAGCAACTCTAGGGAAGAGTTGTGCTCCGAACTCGCTATTTAAGTGACAGAATCAACGGTTGTGGGAGCAGTTCCGAATGGCGAACCACTTCTAACCCGCTGAAAAGCAGGTTATTTGAAGAGGAATCGAGCCAAGTGTTGGACTCCGAACCATCGGTAGAGGTATTCAACGGTTGTGGAAGCAATTCCGAATGGTGAACCACTTCTAACCCGCTGAAGAGCAGGTTATTTGAAGAGGAATCGAGCCAAGTGTTGGACTCCGAACCATCGAGAGATTAGTTCAACGGCTGTGGGAGCAATTCCGAATGGCGAACTACCTCTAGTCCGCTTAGGAGCGAACTTGCGAAGTAGAATCGAGCCAAGTGTTGGACTCCGAACCATCGGTAGAGGTATTCAACGGTTGTGGGAGCAATTCCGAATGGTGAACCACTTCTAACCCGCTGAAGAGCAGGTTATTTGAAGAGGAATCGAGCCAAGTGTTGGACTCCGAACCATCGGTAGAGGTATTCAACGGTTGTGGGAGCAATTCCGAATGGCGAACCACTTCTAACCGCTGAAGAGCAGGTTATTTGAAGAGGAATCGAGCCAAGTGTTGGACTCCGAACCATCGGTGTTAAAGGTTAGTAAGTTGCGGGAGCAGCCATGTAGAAGAAGCTGAACTCCGAATCCACCATTTAAGAGAGTCGTGACTCGGAGAGATAGAGGAGCAAGAGCAATAATTTTCAATGAAAAGATGTAAAGTTTTATTGAAATAAACTAAGTGGCTGCTCCAATAGGGCGAGCCATTATTACATGCTGTTGGCCGAGTTACAAGCATCGACCTTATTGAAAATCAAAATCCTACTTCTATGATAAGGTGAAGACCTCTTGGGAGGTTCTGAGTCTTAAAGCTCGGCGAGCCTTTCTGTTCGTTTGTTGGTTCCTCAAAGGGGAGAAGCTAGGCCCCATCTTTTTGGATGAACTTGGTCAGGAATCCCCGCTGTACGAGTTCTTCGATTTCCTCCTTAAGAGGCCGACAATCATCCGTGTCGTGGCCGTGGTCCCTGTGAAAGCGGCACCACTTATCTTTGTCCCTCTTCTTGCCAGGGGTATTCATTCTAGGGGGAGCGCGGAGTAGTCCTTCCTTGTCCACCTCCATAAGGACTTCTGATATATTAGCAATGAGGGGGGTGAACTTCTCAAACCAAGGAGTCGGGCGGCGCTGGCCATTGCCGTCCTTCTGAAGCTTCTTAGCCTCTTCTTCTTCGGTTAGCTTTCGTTTCGTCCCTGAGGTAGACCCTCCGAAGCTTGGAAGGTAGGCGGCCTCTTCGGCACGAATGTACTTGTCACACCTGAGAAGGAGGTCGGCAAAGTTCTGTAGAGGCTTCTTAGCAAGAGAGGAGCGGAGGCTGGAATTGAAGACGTTGGATTGGAAGGCGACTGTTGCGACGGATTGGTCGAGGGAGGCCATGGACCTGACCTCCGCAGTGAACCTCTTCACATAGTCTCTTAATTTCTCACCTTTCTCCTGTCTGAGTTGGAGGAGTGAGATGCTGGTCTTCTCCGTGCGTCTGCTGCTCACGAAGTGGGTGATGAAGAGTGTTTTGAACTGCTCGAAGGAGAATATGGAAGACGGTGCGAGGCGGGAGTACCATTCCCGAGCCGAGCCTTTAAGAGTGGCATGGAATGTCTTACACAGTAGGGCATCGGAAGCCTGGTGGATGAGCATGAGGGTTTTGAAGCTTTCGACATGGTCGACGGGATCTGAATCCCCTGAGTAGGTTTCGAACTGCGGGGGCTTGAAACCCCACGGGATGGGAGCCTCCATGATGGTCCGGGAGAAGGGGGGTCGGCTCGGACGGATGGCCTTACCCCTTTCTTCTTCGTCTCGGTCGATCCGGCCGATGTGCCTCTCCACTTTGTGGAGACGGTGGTAGAGGGACATCGTCCCTCCGGTGGTAGTTGAACGAGCCTCTGGACTCGTCTTCGTAGGAAGGGGAGCGAGGACTGTGGCGACGATGACCTTGGGAGCGGCGAGGGCTAGGAGTACGCTGCCGGTGGTGAGGACTCTGGACCCGCGGGGGTGTAGGATCCCGTTGGGCATTGTTGTTATGAGGACGGAGGTTGAGAGCCTGTTGCACCATTCCTTGGAATTGTTGGAACTCGGCACGGGTGATGGGTGCCTCATTGTTCCTTGGGTGTTGCCGACCGGCGGGGGAATGATGTCTTCTTCTGTAGTGCTCGGGGGATTCCTTCCTCCCTCTTCGGGTAGGGGATCTTCTGTAATCTCGGTGGTGAGGGGACCGCTCACCCGGACGTTGTTGGCGGGAGGCTCCCTCTCGGGCCTGCTTTTCGTCCAGACGGTGGCGTAGGTCCTCTTCCTTCTTCTAATTTTGGGGATTGTGAGAGGCCATGGAATCCGTAGAGGCGTTGTGTATGGAGACGCGGTCTTGGTGGAGAGATTGCTTCCTGCGGGAGCCCCCCGCACCGGCATTCTGTGGACCAGTAGGACCCTTGGGGGGTTGCCGATTCTGAAGAGGAGGCTGATCTTGTTGAAGAGGGTCCTCCACTTGAAGCGGGGGTTGTCCCTGCTGCGGAGCGGGTTGGACGGGGACTACCTCTTGCTGATCAGCGGGGTTGGACCCACGGTTTGACCCTCTGGATCTGACTTTCCTCGGAGGCATGGCTGGAGAAGATCGGACCAACGGGAAGAGGGGCTGCTATTCGTTTGGTCTTCCCACAGACGGCGCCAATCTGTTGCCGCTAAATTCGGTGTGGGCGCCAACAGATAGAATTTGTGAGTTCTTGGAAAACCTGAATAGCAAACACCTAACCTGTTCCGCCGGAGCTTGACCGTTGACTCCCGCCGTTCACCTGCAAGGAAGTGCGAGACACTGGGGTTGATCCCGGCGACGCACCCTCCGATGCTCAAGTCAGTAACCAGAAATGATTATGAAAGAGCGTTTAACTAGCAAAAGATTGATTACCTCTTAATGGAGATGGGTGTGGGGTATTTATAGTCACCGTTAGGATCAGATAAGGAATGTGATTCCTGTGATCTGATAAGGCATAAAATCCTCGTAATCAGATTAGGAATGTAATCCCTTATTCCCGGTGAAAAGATAGATGTGAATCAGAGCCGTTGATTAGGATTAATCAGAAACCCTAATTCTATCTTTTCTGGATTGGGTGTGTTTCGGGTTGGGACCCGTACCCAGTTGAGGTGGATCCGTTCGTGGGTTATTGGGTCGTGAAGAAAGACCCAATTCCCATTTCAGACCCGTTAGTAGGTGAAATTACCGTTTTACCCCTGAGCTTTAAGATTCGTGTCCGATGTGAACGGTCCCGATTTAATCCTATTTTTAGCCATATCAGGTATAAAATTAGTAAGTTATTATTTTTTTGTGACATATGAATGTAAATTTATATTATTGTTAAAAAGAGAATAGAAGTTTTAATCAAATTTCGTATATATATGCATTAGAAAGTGAATATGTGTAAAATGGGTATAAATCCCTTTAAAAATAATTAAACCAGTAAGTGAAGAAATCTGGAGCTTAGGAATGTATTTTTTCATAATATTAATTTGGGGAAGAAGAAATGGAAACAAAATAGTTGAAAAATAAGAAAAGGGAAATAAACAGAGCAGAGGTACTTAAAGAAGACAACCCATAATATATCAGTTAAGCACGTGGCATTAGTGGCCAGGGCGTTTGTCCATTGTGGGGCTGCCATGTGGCGCCTGGGGTAGGGTGTCACGGGGTCGAGTCCGGTTGGTACACAAAACGGTTTTTTTAATCTTTTTTGTTTTTTTTTGGTTTTAAAAATCCAGAAAAATTCAATAAAAATTCCTGAAAATCATGGGGACATTTAGGAACATTCCTTACTATTTTAAAGCTATATTTTGAGATTTTCTCTAATGCTGAGGCTCAAAGTGGATGTTTTAACTCTTAATGAATTCTTTTGTATTAAGAAATCTAGACGAATATGAAAATGAACTTTGTATGAATAACTTGATATTGTTATATGCATGACTATGAATATGAAAAAATGGGAATAAATTAAATTGATATAGAAGGTGAATGGAATGTTTTCTTGTATAAAATTGAGTACAAGAAGTTACTAAATGAGAGTTTAAAAGTGTTAAAGATGAATCAATGTTTACATTGAGGGTGAATATAACCAAATTAATCTCTAAGAAGAGAAGATTGACAAATACATGATGAGATGTGAATTAAATACATGAATATTGAAGGGTATGAGTACCCGTGATTATGGAACATGAAAGGTTGTGATCTAGAGGCTTAGTGAGACTCAGGTGCCGGCAATGTTGAAAAAATTAATTGATTTGAGATTTGGCTATCTGGGCTATCTCGGTATTTTGTTTAAGTCCGGTAGGAGGGAAAACTAACACTAGATAGTGTAATTTATTCATGTTTTAAGCAAAAGAATTTGGCACTAAGTGAAGATGTAGTAAACTAGGGCAAACGTAAGTGGGTGGCCACTATATAGTCTGACGGTGGACTCCGAAACTAGAGACCGAGTTTGCCGGTGGACTCTGGGACTGTGGTTGCTTGCGATCGAGGTGAGCCTTAATTAAATTCGGGACTATGATTGGTTTGATAGTGGACTCCAGGATCATGAATAGTCGGACGAATGGTGTAACATCCTGAATTTTCAATTATAATTAAATATGAGTTTGTTTGATTTTCACGTGTTTTGCACGTGCAAATTTATGTACATTTTCCCTTAAAAATTATATATTTTTATTGTGAACAAGTATTTTATTTCTCCTCCTTTTAATTAAAGCCCATTTTTAATCTCTAGGCCTAATTGTTTAATTCATGAGTATGAATATGAAAAAATGGGAATAAATTAAATTGATATAGAAGGTGAATGGAATGTTTTATTGTATAAAATTGAGTACAAGAAGTTACTAAATGAGAGTTTAAAAGTGTTAAAGATGAATCAATGTTTACATTGAGGGTGAATATAACCAAATTAATCTCTAAGAAGAGAAGATTGACAAATACATGATGAGATGTGAATTAAATACATGAATATTGAAGGGTATGAGTACCCGTGATTATGGAACATGAAAGGTTGTGATCTAGAGGCTTAGTGAGACCCAGGTGCCGGCAATGTTGAAAAAATTAATTGATTTGAGATTTGGCTATCTGGGCTATCTCGGTATTTTGTTTAAGTCCGGTAGGAGGGAAAACTAACACTAGATAGTGTAATTTATTCATGTTTTAAGCAAAAGAATTTGGCACTAAGTGAAGATGTAGTAAACTAGGGCAAACGTAAGTGGGTGGCCACTATATAGTCTGACGGTGGACTCCGAAACTAGAGACCGAGTTTGCCGGTGGACTCTGGGACTGTGGTTGCTTGCGATCGAGGTGAGCCTTAATTAAAGATTGACAAATACATGATGAGATGTGAATTAAATACATGAATATTGAAGGGTATGAGTACCGGTGATTATGGAACATGAAAGGTTGTGATCTAGAGGCTTAGTGAGACCCAGGTGCCGGCAATGTTGAAAAAATTAATTGATTTGTGATTTGGCTATCTGGGCTATCTCGGTATTTTGTTTAAGTCCGGTAGGAGGGAAAACTAACACTAGATAGTGTAATTTATTCATGTTTTAAGCAAAAGAATTTGGCACTAAGTGAAGATGTAGTAAACTAGGGCAAACGTAAGTGGGTGGCCACTATATAGTCTGACGGTGGACTCCGAAACTAGAGACCGAGTTTGCCGGTGGACTCTGGGACTGTGGTTGCTTGCGATCGAGGTGAGCCTTAATTAAATTCGGGACTATGATTGGTTTGATAGTGGACTCCAGGATCATGAATAGTCGGACGAATGGTGTAACATCCTGAATTTTCAATTATAATTAAATATGAGTTTGTTTGATTTCACGTGTTTTGCACGTGCAAATTTATGTACATTTTCCCTTAAAAATTATATATTTTTATTGTGAACAAGTATTTTATTTCTCCTCCTTTTAATTAAAGCCCATTTTTAATCTCTAGGCCTAATTGTTTAATTCATGAGTATGAATATGAAAAAATGGGAATAAATTAAATTGATATAGAAGGTGAATGGAATGTTTTATTGTATAAAATTGAGTAGAAGAAGTTACTAAATGAGAGTTTAAAAGGGTTAAAGATGAATCAATGTTTACATAGAGGGTGAATATAACCAAATTAATCTCTACGAAGAGAAGATTGACAAATACATGATGAGATGTGAATTAAATACATGAATATTGAAGGGTATGAGTACCCGTGATTATGGAATATGAAAGGTTGTGATCTAGAGGCTTAGTGAGACCCACGTGCCGGCAATGTTGAAAGAATTAATTGATTTGAGATTTGGCTATCTAGGCTATCTCGGTATTTTGTTTAAGTCCAGTAGGAGGGGAAGCTAACTCTAGATAGTGTAATTTATTCATATTTTAAGCATAAGGATTAGGCACTAAGTGAAAATGTAGTAAACTAGGGCAAACATAAGTGGGTGGCCACTATATAGTCTGACGGTGGACTCTGGGACTATAGACTCAGTTTGCCGGTGGACTCCGGGACTGTGGTTGCTTGCGATGGAGGCGAGCCTTAATTAAATCCGGGACTATGATTGGTTTGACGGTGGACTCCAGGATCATGAATAGTTGGAAGAATGGTGTAACATCATAAATTTTCAATTATAATTAAATATGAGTTTGTTTGACTTCACGTGTTTTGCACGTGCAAATTTATGTACATTTTTCCTTTAAAATTATTTATTTTTATCATCAACAAGTATTTTATTTCTCCTCCTTTCAATTAAAGCCCATTTTTAATCTCGAGTCCTAATTGTTTAATTCTAGCCCACACTAATTAATTAACTAAATAAATTAGAAAGCCCATGGACTTTTAACCCACTAAATTAAGCCCAATAGTTTATTCTCATTTAAATGAGACAACTTGTATGGCATACTTTTTTTTTGTAACAAATTAATTAATAAACCTAAACAATTAGTAACCAGGTGTGCATTGTGTGGCACGTGCATTGCACTTGCACGTGCCAAGGGTAAGAGAAGGGGGTGGCCGGATGGCTTCAAGAGGAGGTGGGAGAGATGGAGTGAGTGGTGAGTAGTTATTTGATCATGAGTAGTTGTTCGAACTCCCTAATGCATCTTAGCCCCTCATCTACATTCATCTAAATTAATCTCCACCCTTCATTTAGCCTTGAAAAGTGTATAAATACCCCCTAATCTTCTTCATGAAATGCACTAGAAAATTTGCAAGAGAAAAAGAAAGAAAAGAAACAAGTTGTGAGTAAAAGATTGAGAGTAGTTGTGAGTAGAAAGATTGAGAGATTTTTTTGTGTGTTCTTTCAACTATTGGAGGCTGGCCTGCATCAAGAGGAGCAAGGAGGAGCTCGGGTTCCATCAAGCAAGGAGGAGAAGGCACATTTTGGTGGAACCGTTCGTGCATTCATGGAGCTTCCTTGGAGTGTTTCAAATTGATTTCTTCATTAAGGTGGGTGATTTCTCAAGCTTCTAAATTAGATAGCATGCTAGGATTGAAATTGTGAACATGCTAGAAACAAGTAGGAAAGATTTCCCCACATTTGTTTGAAGAGATTATTAAGAAAAGAAGCTCTAATTGATCTACATGAAAAGTGAGTAAAGTAAATTAGAATGTATTATTTAAAATGTGTTATGATAGTTTGTTAGTATAATTGCATGCTAGAATTGATGAATTATGGTTTTATGAATAATTTGCTTATGAATGATTGGTAGAATGCAATATGTGAAAATTGTGCCTATGGATAAATTATAGAATGCAAACTAGTACTCATGGATTAATAAATGGATTAGTTGTGGTAAAAAGTGTGTTTTAATTGCCATATATGAGTAATATTGTAGTCTCTAGATTATCATCCATGTTGCTCCTTGAAATATAAGCAAATGATAAGTTGTAAAAATAAGACTAATTTAAGAGCTCGATCTTTGTAAGGAATGAAAAGAGTGTATGAACACATTGGGAATGAAAGGAAATTTGTTGATGAAAGATTATACTAAAGAGAAATATACCTATGTCGAAAATGTATTCAAGATCCATTTTTTCAAATGAACTAAAGAAAAATAGTGTTTTTATGTGTTTAAAAGTGAGTTTTATACAATTTAAGAACGTACAAATTACTGTTTTTCCAAAAGAATGTAATCAGGAAAAGATCTAAATTTTATAAGTACAATCTAATTGAGAAAAATCGAATTTTTCTAAAAAAAGAACTAGATACAGTACAGTCTGACCCAAAAATATTTTAATCGGTTTCATATACAGGTGAGTCACTCTGACCTACTAGTCTTCGGCTGCATTTTAAGAGTGTTACTGTAGCTCAGCGGAGCTTTCGACCTGGGTTCGAGTCTTGGAAGAGACTTTGTTTTTTTGGAAATTAATTTTTACTCAAAAACCGAGAGCCAAACCTTATACATAATTTAAGTTCTTAATAGAACAGTTGGTCACCCTGGACTTTTTGGTCTTCGGGTGTGACTATGGACGGTTACTGTTCACCGAGGGGGTTTTGGTTCTAGGTTCGATCCGGCCTCTGGCCAATTTATTTTTGTTTTTTGATTTTTTATATTTTTTTGAAATTTCTATGGTTTTTAAGTGTTTAAAAAAGTTGAGAAAAAATATTGGAATTACTCTAAAAATACCTAGACTTCATGAAAATTATTTCCATAATATTTGACCTGTTATAATGAGGATTAGAAGTAAAATTCTTGAGAAGAAGGATTAATAAGTTTTGAGAATGTGATTTTCTTGGAAATTAAAGATATAAATGTTTTGTCGAACATAGAGAAATTAGTGATGAGTTCAAAATGCGATTTTTGACATGTAAGATATTCAGTAAAATTTATTATAAGATTGTTTAAGATTATGCAAAATGTACATGGAAAATAAAGTAAAAGAACATGGTAAAATATGAAATTTGTGAATATGAATAATCTCATTTTTTTATGTACCTGAAAAGAGAATTGAGACTAGAGTTTTAGCTAAGTCCTTACATCGGCACGAATGAAATTTTGAAAGAGAACTGTGATAAATAAACACCAAGATTGGGTCATGATTGATGTTGAAGACCGATGTAGAGGTGATGCTAATTCTAGAGTATTAATTTTTAATCATGATTCTATTATCTAAGGATTAGACACATAGTGGAGATGTGATGAAAGTAAGAGAAAAATACAAGTATGAGGGCCTCGGATCTACGGTGTGAGAGTATTCATAGGTTGTCTGCTTGATGCGTCATGTCATGGCGTGGATACATCTCTGGAATTATCGGGATCGTGGCGACGCTTGTGGGGTATTTGGTGACAACGTAGTGCCATTGTTCCATGACGGAGGCGAATTGTCCATAGGCTCTGCATGATGCATCATGCCACGACGTGGGATTCCCCTCCAGGTTGTCTGGGCACCTTTCGATCGATACACAGTTGAGGAGGCCGATCACGAACGCTATAGGTGTGGGAGCGATATGGACTCGTAACTCATAGAACATCTAAGATACTTACCGTAGTTACCGTAGTAGTTTAACTCGTGGTGAGCGAATCAACCCTACAAGATGAAGAACGATGAAAGGCTTGCCCTCGGACCTATGTAGTATGGGATGCATAGAATCTGAACAAGTGCGCATTAGTGTCATCTAATATAAATAACTGCATTAAGGACTAAGTGCACATTCACAGACCATATCAATAGGATAGTCCCCTTAGCTTTGTTTTGTGACAAGTGTGTGTTTTCTAAGTAAGAGAAATTGATGTATTATATCCTAATATCAGTTGTATGCAACTGACCTGCCCACAGTTTCTATGTAGGATAAAGTGATTGACAAGACTAAAGAATGAATGATGCATGAAGAAATGTTCAAGTTGTTGTTTAATTCATGTAACATGTTGCAATTTATAATTCCGCTATGTTGATGTAATCATTGTTGTATAAAAGTTTTAAATTTCTTGTAAAATTGTACGAAGTAAAGTGTAATGATGATCCTGTGGAACTTCGAATTCAGTCTTATTTGGAATTCGGAGTGTTACAGAGTGGTATCAGAGCCACGCTTCCAAGTAGTACAAATTTATAAGGAACGACACCCTAGAGTGGACATTAGAGTGTGAGTTAGGTATAGAGATTTAAATGTAAGCTACTTATATTTGTGTTGCTCTATGATTGATGCTTCTTCTTCTCCCTTCCCTAAGATGGCGAACCACCACGACCCAGTAGGCGATGATGATTGGCACATAATCGAAGAGGACTACTACCCTGAACAAGGAGATTCCGACGAAGAAGATCCCGAGGAGTATGAAGGAGAATGGCCCGAGTCCCGAGAGATCACTCCGCCTCCGGATTCATCAGACATTTCATCCGACGGGAAAGAGCCAGATCGGGGAGATCTCATCAATTCTCTTCAGAGGCAGGTGGAGACTCAGATGGAGAGAGCAGAGCTATTGCAGGGCCAGTGTGCGAAGTGCAAGGAGAATATTGTAACCTTCAGTCATCGTATTTGGGAACTCGAGAAGAGAAAGAAAATGTACGGTGTACTGAAAGAAGAAGTGGCAGAACTATGGGAAGAGCTTAGGAAAGCCAAGAGGAACCCTCAGTCTTCTCAATGCTTTTGCTTGATGTTAGACAATGTTTTAAATTTGAATGTACAAAGTTTGAATTCAATGAAATGAAAGAAGTTTATTTAAATTCATGTTTTCTACTTCGATAAAAATAGAAAGTCTGGTTGGAAGAAGATCAAGGAATGGAGAAGGACCCAGCTGTTGACTCGACTTGGAAACGGAGTTGGCTAGAGTCTATCAGACCCTCAATGCCGTAGCCATGAATCAAAACCATATAGGGATGCCTGCGAATCCAGTTCCTGAGGCGATCAAACTTGTGGAGTCATTCAAGAGGATGAAGCTACCAGTGTTTGAAGGGAAGTCAGACCCAGATGCAACTGACAATTGAATTCAGCAAGTTGATACTATCTTTGAAGTCTTAGAGACTCCAAAAGGTAGCATGGTGAAGCTAGCTACATTGCAACTTGAGAAGGATGTGGCTGTGTGGTGGCAGTCGATGAAGCGAACTATGGGAAATGGTGTTGTCGGCTGGGAGGAATTCTTGGAAGAGTTCCGCTGTCACTATTTTCCATTTGATGTCCAAGAGAAGAAAGCAATGGAGTTCCTAGCACTGCAACAGGGAGGCATGTCTGTCAGGGAGTATGAGACAAGGTTTACTCAACTCTCGAGGTATGCACCCGAACTTGTGAAGGATGAGGTGAAGAAAGCTCGAAAGTTCGTGCATGGATTGAGGTCAAGTTTGAGATCAAGGATGATTCCCCTCGGTATCAGGAGGTTTGACAAGTTGGTCAAGCGAGCTGCAGCTACAGAGGCGGATATGGAGCAGTTTCATGCCGCCCAGAACCGGAGGAACAATTCGCATATAGGGAAGAAGCCCGCAATTTCTGGGAATGTCAGAGGGCAGCTTGAGAAACCATGCTTAGGAATGTGTAGGATTGATGTTTAGGAATGTCAGAGGGCATGATTTAATGTCGAAGTAGAATACCATGCTTAGGAATTTTGTAGATTCATGATATGTCATATACCATGCTTAGGAATGTGTAGGATTGATATTTAAATTACCTACCATGCCTAAGATTGTTGTAGGAATGCTTAAGTAGTATCCCATGCTTAAAGATCGTTGTAGGTTCCTACCATACTTAAGATTGTTGTAGAATGATGTTAAAAGTGGTATACCATGCTAATTATTGTAGGTTAAAGTAGTAAGGAGAAGCATACTTTGTTGTATACCATGCTAAATTGTTAATACTCATGGTAAGTTGTAGCAATTAACCATGCTTAAAGTAATAGGAGATATCCATGCTTAACCTAGTAGCTATTCACGCTTTAACTTATAGTAGCCTTCTACTTAAGTTGTATCCATGCTTGTGGTTGTAGTGTTAATGTAGAACCTTCATGTTGTAGTTGTAGTGTAGATGAAGAACCTTCATGTTGTGGTTGTAGTATTAACTATCACATAGTAATAAATTGTGTTAGTAAAGAACTAGCATGTTGTGGTTGCAGCGTTAGTGAAGGACCAAACATGTTGTAGTTACAATATTGTGTTGTGAAGTAGCTCTAGTTAATCCCTAGAAGGAATCCCATGTTGAGATTACATAGTTAGAGCCATGCATTCTTGAATGGTGTATTGTAGCATTTCAGTTAAAAGAACTATGCTTGAATTGTATATGGTAGTGAAGAATTGAAAAGGAACCAAGAACCCATGCATCTAGCTCCTAGGTGATTCTAACTCAAACTTGAGAGAGAACCCAAGAATCTAGTTGCATGTAGTTCTAGTTCGTTTTGAAAAGGAAACCGTGGATTCTAGTTGTGCGAGGTTCAAATTAAATTTGGACCATATCATGGGGTCATTCCTCATCCTTATGGGCAATAAGGGTTGGGAAGGTCACTAGTAATAGTTAGTTCGATAAAAGTTGTTTGTCGCTTTGGGCTTCTCAATGGAAGAATGCCTGTTTTAGACTGTTAGTAGATTCTTCTATTGCTTCTAATTAAGAAGATCGAGTTTTCTAGTAAGCACATTTGGTTGCTTCTAGGTTTGATTACCTGTATGGTTGTTTTTGCATATGGTTGTACTCGTACGTGGCTCGACTGGCCCGTACGTAGCTGTGGGTCTCATACGCAGCTCATTTAGCTCGTATGTATGTTGTTGTCTCATACGAAGCCCACCTGGCTCGTAGGTAGTTGTTGGTTCATACGTAGCTTATTGGCTCGTATGTATTTGGTTTATTCGTATATAGCTTATTAGCTAGTACGCAGTTTTGTTGTGCTCGTCTAGGGTGATACTATTACCCTAGGGGCTATCGACCATCAAGACATGTGTTTTCTTACTCCTAAGGGACTGTGGACGAGTCACTCCTTGTATACCGGCGGATCTTAACCAGTGTAGGTTGATCATGGACCGGAGTATAGACAGAATCCAAGTTCAGGGTAGTGGAATGCAGGTACATTCGTATTGCCGAGGTCTTGGATTGATAGGCCATGAACTAGATCGTTAGGGATTCTGGTAAGTCTAGGATGAGTAGCCTAGTAGAGTTGTCTTCCGAAGTCTAACTTAAGACTCAGCATGTTGTGTAAGTTCTATGGTCACCCCTCAGTTTGTTTAGGGTTAGTGACATTGTTAAGGTAGTAACTTATGGCTTTATTACATAACCTTTACTTTTCGCCGAAGGAAAGGAGTTGGTGTTAAGGGTGATTCCTTATTATCCGACCTGTCCTATAGGCCTGCATTAGGTGGTGTTATTAGGTTGTACCCTTCTTGTCAAAGGGATACGGTCTGTGGCTTCTCGCGAGTTGGGAGCACGGGATCCGTATCTTGTCTGTTAATTTCTGAAGTGCCTTGATAAGTGGGAGCGATTCCTGTTGGAGCCAGGGGGATGGACCCTCGGCACTCCGTCTTGGCTTGGATCTAGGGGCAAACAAGCCATAGACTACGGTCTGGCTAGGGGGCGGCAGGGGGCTCTCCTGTTGGCGAAAACTCTGGGGTTCGTCAGATTTTTGAGTGAGGCAATAGTGGCAAATGAAGACACCACTATAAAACTGCAATTGATGGAATTAGACCGTGTCAGGGCAACCTCATCAGTCATGTCTAATCTTCATAAACAAGTTGAGTACAAGAATAGAACACATAGCGCGGGTTCAAATCCCTATAATGAAGAGATGGCTTGAGATGGGCGCATGTTGTATGGGCTGCATGTTGTTTCGGAGACTTGCTAACATTAGAATAGGAGCATCCTATCTTTAGTCAATATTGCATTAGATTCTAGTCATAGCACTCACGAACACTTAAACTACACCGACACATTACCATGATTGTATGTTTGTTTTGGGAGACTCGCTACTAAGTTATCAGCCTTAAAGCGTCAGTGAATACTGACGTCCCCACTTCAATAGGTACTGGATCGCAGAAGTATAGGTGCGAGATTCAGGAGGACTCAAGGCAAGGATAGCGAGGAGTCGATGTCATTTTAAGTTCCACTGTAACATTTATGCTGATTATCTTTTAGTTGAAAAGTACCCAAGTGGGAATTACCAAGTGTTGTTCTTCATTCCTTGTACTCTGATGTAAGTTGTTGAAAGTTGTAATACTTGGGATTGTAAAGGTATTATTGTAACACTATTGTAATGTATTGCAGTTGTATAACATTCAGACTTGTAATACATTGGGTGTTGAATAAAAAGTTTTAAATTCTCCTGTTTTTCTGTGTATTGTGACTAATTGAAGAAAAGATTATGGCTTATTTCACAGTTTCCAAGTTACTGGAAATCGGGGCGTTACACGATTGATGTTTAAGACCGATGTAGAAGTGACGCTAATTCTAGAGTATTAATTTTTAACCATGATTCTATTATCTAAGGATTACACACATCGTGGAGATGTGATGAAAGTGTAGTGCCCCGGATCCCTGTTACCGGACATCCGTGACATCTTCCAGAATCTTTACCTTCAAATGAATCTCAACACAGTAATAACATGGAAATTTAAAAACTTCTTTATTTCCAAATAAGTCATTACATCATTGATTACAACCGATAACTTGTTCTTGGACAAGGAGTACAAATTACATCAATTCATTACAACTTATTACAAGTATTTACAGACTCTTGTAAAGCTATCAGCTGCCTCCTGGAATGGTAATCGACTGATTACTTGCGGAACTTCGCTGAGCGGCCCATCGGCTCCCCCGGAACTTGCTTCTTAGCTTCAGGCTTCTGCTGTGCGACTCTGATATCTCTGCACCTGTTCGGAAGGTATAACTGATACCTAAAAGGTGGGAAACGTCAGTACTTCGACTGACGCAAAGCTGGTGATAACAGCGATCCTCTAAAATTCAATCACAACCAATAATTTATGCAAAAAGAAAAAGTGTTGTGCCAAAACAAGGGTTTTGTGGATTCAGGTTCTAGTGCAGTGTTATGACATGACCCTATGGCTAGATGCAGCAAACTCACATGCCTAACTTCTAATGCAAGCAAGACTTTGGAGCACAAATGCATCCCATACTACATATGCCCCCAAATCTAGCCGTCTTTCTCCACAATTTAGGGATTCGAACCCTCGCCATGCACCCTACACTTGTACACACTCCAGTTACCAATAGATTGTCCGTCACCCAAGGAGATTGCAGCGGTCGGTCTAATTCCGCCTTGCAATGCCCAAGTGGTCTCCGCCACTTGGTACCCGCGTACGGACCTCCTTAGAAAACACGTTGAATCTGGTCCTTACGACCCTTGGTTCCACATGTCCATTTATGGACTCTCGCATGCGTGTTCACCCCTCATCGGGTAATGAACTAATATATACCAAAAAGAAACACAAAACACAAAAATCCGTGCTTTAGGGACGTGAGCACAACGGACGGTCAATTCCTTCGGGCCTCCCGCACCTTACTCTGGCAAACTTTGGGAATCAACAGAGCGAGATACGAGTCGGGGACTCAATCCATGAGCGGCCGAGAACGTATCCCTACGACTGGAAGATACAACACCGACTATGGTTGTCACGCCCCGCTTCCCAAAAATACGGAATACGAATACGTAACAAAAGCCTAGCGAATGATTATAATCATCCTTAAGCTGTTTCGAGAAATCCTTGCAACACATCATAGGCAATATAGATATATATATCAGAGTTAACAGAGTCGGAAGCAAAAATGGAACCAACATGCAACATTGAATCAAACCCCGGTGTTTCGCACTTCCTTGCAGGTTGCGGCGGGAATCAGAAGGCTTGGATCTGTTGTTCAGGTTTTCTCGAACTCACAAATTCTATCTGTTTACCCCCACACCGAAATCAGCGGTAACAGATTGGCGCCGTCTGTGGGAATCGCCACATGAACAGCCTCAGCCTCTTCCTCGTTGTCTTCTGCAACCATGCCTCCAAAGAAGGTCAGATCTAGAGGCTCCAACCGCAGGCCCAATCCCGCCGATCCGACAGAGGAAGCCCCCGTCAACCCTATTCCACAGCCCGACCTTCCTCCCCCGGCTCAGCAGGGCCAACCTCCTCTTCCCAAACAATAGCCCACCAATGGCCCTTCCGGTCACAACGGTCGAAGGCAGAAGCAGCCCCTCAACCCGGACCATGTCTCGGTTCACAATGAATCCTCGGATTCAATGGCTTCTCATCACCCCGACCTCCGCAACACAATCCTGAACTGCCAAAAAGATGAGGACCTCCGCACCCACCTTGATGAGAGGCAGGCCCGAGAGGGAGCCTCCCGCCAGCATCAGGGTGAGCGGTCCCCTCATCGCCGAGATGGTAGAAGGTCTCCGGACCGCAGGGGCCGAGCAACATCTCCCGAGCGCCGAAGGAGGAGGCCGCATTCCCCCACGGATCGGCATCACCGGAGGAACAATGAGGCACCTATCACTCGTGCCGAGTTCCTACAATTCCAAGACACCGTGCTGCAGGCCCTCAACCTGCGGCAGTACAACCAAAGTGCCCAGAGGGCTCCAACACCCCCGAGGGTTCACAGTCCTCGTCGTCGATCCAGAAGTCCTATCCCGGCTCCCAGTCACCAGCAGCAGCAGTATAGTCCCCGCCGATCCCAGGACTACCGGCGCCGCAGTCCCCGCTCCCCTTCCTATGAAGAAGAGTCCGGGGGATCGTATGATTACCAGCGGAGGGACGATGCCCTCAACCGCCGTCTCCATGAGGTAGAGAGGCGCATTGGTCGCATAGACAGAGAGGAGGAGTCCAGAGCAGGAACCTTCCGGCCCAGCAGACCCCCTTTCTCTCGGACGATCATGGAGGCCCCCATACCGAGGGGTTTCAAACCTCCGCAGTTTGAAACGTACTCAGGGGAGTCCGACCCAGTTGATCACGTCGAAAGCTTCAAGACATTAATGCTGATCCATCAAGCTTCCCACGCTATGCTCTGCAAGACCTTCCCCGCCACCCTTCGAGGGTCGGCTCGGGAGTGGTACTCCAGGCTCGCCCCCTCTTCCATCTTCTCGTTCGAGCAGTTCGAAACGCTGTTCATTACTCACTTTGTGAGTAGCAGACGAGCCGAGAAGACGAGCCTCTCCCTGCTCAACCTGCGGCAGGAAAGGGGAGAGAAACTGAGGGACTATGTGAAGAGATTCACCACAGAAGTCAGGTCTATCGCCTCCCTAGACCAGTCGGTGGCGACTGTTGCATTCCAATTGAACGTCCACAACTCCAACCTCCGGTCGTCCCTCGCCAAGAAGCCCCCGCACAACTTTTCCGACCTCTCCTAAGGTGCGAGAAGTACATCCGGGCGGAGGAGGCCGAGTGCCTCCCGAACTTTGGAGGATCGGCCTCCGGATCGAAGAGGAAGGCGACCGAGGGGGAGGGATCGAAGAAGATGCAGAAGGACAACGGCGGTCAGTGCCGACCTTCCCCTAGGTTCGAAAAGTTCACGCCCCTCACCACCAATGTCTCCACTATCCTGATGGAAGTGGAGAAGGAGGGGGTCATCCCTCCAGCTCCGAGGATGAACACCCCAGCTAAGGTGAGGAATAAGGAGAAATTTTGCCGTTACCACAGGGACCACGGCCATGACACCAACGACTGCCGAGCGTTGAAAAATGAAATAGAGGCCCTCATCCAGAGGGGGCAACTGGCCAAATTCATAAAGGCAAACGATCGGGCGGATCGCAGCACTCCTCCCCCTCGGCGGGCTAACAAGCGCTCCGAACGGCGCGAGGAGACGCCCGAGTTTGAAGAAGAACGGGTACTGCACCTCATCCATGGAGGGCCTATGGGGGGCCCCTCCAACTCCTCTCGGAAGGCCTTCGTCCGAGAGGTCAACTCAGTTCACCGCGCTCCCCCTCCCAAAGGCCTCGGGGTCCCGGTGACTTTCTCCGATGAGGACCTCGAAGGGGTCCGAACTCCCCACTGTGACGCCCTCGTCATCGACCTTCGCATGGCAAACTTCAAGGTGCAGAGGGTCCTGGTAGATAACGGGAGCTCGGTGAACATCCTCTTTCTCTCGGCCTTTCGAGGTCTGCAGCTGTCTCGGGACCGTCTCAAGCCGGTCGGTTACACACTCCACAGGTTCACGGGGGTCCCAGTAACTGTCGAGGGAGTAATAACCCTAGACATGACTGCTGGAAACACCCCTACTACCCGGACCGAGCCGATGGACTTCATGGTCGTCGACGTCCCGGCCGCATATAATGTCATTCTAGGCCGACCTGGCCTAGCTGCCCTGGAAGCTGTCCCCTCAGCGTACCACCTTAAAATGAAGTTCCCCACTCGGTAGGGAGTAGGGGAAGCCAAGAGACAGCCCGGAAGTGCTACATGACTTCCACTAGGGGGACCGGTGCTCTCGCTCGAGACACTAGAAATCCCCGAGCCGAAAGTTCGGCCAACGTCCGAGCCGGCGGACGAGTTAGAAGAAGTGCTCTTCTCGGACGAGGACCCAAGCCGGAAGTTCCTCATCAGCAAGTCCCTACCGACTGCGCTGTGCTCTGACTTGGTTAAGTGCATCCGGGATAACCGCGACCTGTTCGCTTGGTCGGCCGCGGATATGCCCGGCATCTCCGAGGAGTTGCTAGTCCACCGCCTAAGTGTCGAACCGGGGTGCAAACCGGTTCAGCAGAAGAGACGAAAGTTCGCTCCCGAGCAACAGCAGGCCATCAAGGAGGAGGTGGATAAACTTTTGAAGGCCAAGTTCATACAGGAGGTAAACTACCCCGAGTGGCTCTCCAATGTTGTAATGGTCAAGAAGTCCAACGACTCTTGGAGAATATGCATCGACTTCACCGACCTGAATAAGGCATGTCCGAAGGACCCATTCCCTCTTCCGAACATCGACACCCTCATTGATGCCACCTCGGGCCATGAGCTCCTCAGCTTCATGGACGCCTTCTCCGGCTATAATCAAATTCAGATGTTCCCCCCGAACATTCCGAAGACCTCCTTCATCACCGACCAGGGCCTCTACTGCTACCGGGTCATGCCGTTCGGGTTGAAGAACGCGGGCGCCACCTATCAGCGCCTCGTCAACAAGGTCTTCCAGAGCCAGATAGGCCGGAATATGGAGGTGTACGTTGACGACATGCTCGTCAAGAGTATCCGAGGCACTGACCACGTGGCCGACCTCCAGGAGGCCTTCGGCGTGTTGAGGAGGCACAACATGCGGCTGAACCCGAATAAGTGTGCGTTCGGGGTCTCTTCGGGAAAGTTCCTCGGCTTCATGGTGAGCCAGCGAGGGATCGAAACCAATCCCGAGAAGATCAGGGCCATATTAGACATGCCCCCCCCCCCCGGAACGTCAAAGAGGTGCAGAAGTTGACTGGTCGGCTCGCCGCTATCGGCCGGTTCCTCTCGAAGTCCGGGGAAAAGTGCCTCCCCTTCTTCAAAGCACTCAGGGGGGCTAAGGGTTTTGAATGGGGCCAACCACAACAGGAATCGTTCGACCAACTGAAGGCCTACTTGGTGAACCCCCCTCTGCTCAGCAAACCGGTCCCGGGCGAGACTCTCTTCATCTACTTGGCTGCTTCCGAGCAGACCCTAAGTGCTGTCTTGGTGAAAGAGGAGGACAGGGCCCAAAGGCCCATCTACTAAGTGAGCAAGGTGCTTCGGGACGCCGAGCTCCGCTATCCGAAGATAGAGAAGATGGCCTACGCCCTGATCATGGCAGCGAGGAAGCTTCGGCCGTACTTTCAATCCCACTCGGTCGTTGTCCTCACCTGACCAACCCCTAAAACAGATCCTCCACAAGCCTGAGACCTCGGGCCGGCTAATGAAGTGGTCCATAGAGCTGAGCCAGCACGACATCTCTTACCAGCCTCGGACGGCAATTAAAGCACAGGCCCTCACCGACTTCATCGTAGAGTCCACTATCCCTGAAGTCAGTCACGTCCCGAATGGACCCCCCATTTGGTCAGTCTTCGTGGACGGTTCCTCCAGTAACGAAGGAAGCGGCGCCGGTATCATCCTGAATGGCCCTGACGACTTCGTCCTCCAGTACGCGATCCGTATGAACTTCAAGGCCTCGAACAATGAGGCGGAGTACGAGGCACTCATTGCTGGTCTCGGACTTGCACGAAGTGCTGGGGCGCGGTGCCTCCGAATCCACAGCGATTCCCAGCTTATCGTGAACCAAGTCTTGGGCGAGTACGAGGCCCGAGATGAGCGGATGGCGAAGTACCTCGCTAAGGTTCGGGGCCTCATGAACCGGTTCGAAGAGGCGCTAATTCAACGGGTCCCTCGTGAGGAGAATTCGCAGGCCGATGCCCTCTCCAAGTTGGCCTCATCCTCCCTACAAGGCCTTGAACAGACCGTTCTGATCGAGGTCCTCTCTAAGCCGAGCATAGAAGACGAGACACCCGGCTCGGCGGAATCGTTGCCGGTCATGTTACAAGATAATTGGATGAAGCCGTTGGTGGAGTTCTTGAGGGACGGGCTCCTTCCCGAAGACCCCAAAGAAGCGCGCCGAGTCAGAACCCGGGCTGAGCGGTATGTCTTGATCGAGGGTACCTTATACAAACGCTCCTTCTCTCAAATTGACGGCCGACCATACCTAAGGTGCCTCTCTCCAGAACAGGCCGACTATGCCCTACAAGAGCTCCACGAGGGCATCGGCGGGGCACACTTAGGATCCAGGTCCTTGGCTCGGAAAGCCTTGAATTACGGATACTTTTGGCCGACCCTCCTTCAAGACGCCGAGCGACACGTTCGGCAGTGTATCTTTTGCCAGAGACACTCTAGTATTCGTTGCCTCCCTCAAGCCAACCTCGCCTCCCTATCAAGTCCTATCCCCTTCGCAATGTGGGGGATGGATTTACTAGGGCCTTTCCCTCCGGCTCCGGGTCAATTCAAGTTCTTGGTCATAGCCATCGACTACTTCTCGAAGTGGGTCGAAGCCGAGCCCCTCGCCACAATAACCGAGAACAAGGTGGTGCAATTCTTCTGGAAGAACATCATCTGTAGATTCGGCGTCCCCCGTGTCCTCGTGACGGACAACGGGACTCAGTTCACCTGGCACAGCGTTCCGAGCTCTGTGCGACGACCTTTCCATCCAGTAGCGCTTCTCGTCCGTCTCCCACCCTCAGTCGAACGGACAGGCAGAAAACGCTAATCGGCAGATCCTCGCAGGCATCAAGAAAAGGCTGGACAAAAGTTCCAAAGGCCTATGGGTCGACCAACTCCCCAACGTCCTATGGAACTACCGCACGAGCAAGCGGACCCCCACAGGAGAGTCCCCTTTCAACCTCACCTATGGGTCCGAGGCCGTGAATACCCCTCGAGGTCGGAATACCTTCCCCGCGGCTTGTAGCCTACGACGAGGAACAGAACGCCAGGGACCTCAGGGCAGACTTAGATCTGATAGATGAGCTGAGGGAAAGAGCGTCGGTTCGGCAGCAGAATTACCGAAGAAGGGTCGAATTGGCCTACAACAAGAAGGTCCGACCCACCAGCCTTAAGCAAGGGGATTTAGTCTTGCGAAAACTGGCCATATCCTTCCCCAATCAGAAGAGCAAGCTGGCTCCTGAACTGGGAAGGGCCGTACAAGATTACGAGGGTAGTTCGGCCTGGAGCATATCGCCTGGAAGATCTAGAGGGCAGAGAGATTCCGAGGACCTGGAATGCCGACCATCTCCTGAAATACCAAGAAAGCGCCCCGGCGCCACTCTAAGTATTATAGGATATCGAGCTATTCCTCTCCTCTAATTTGTAATCTATTTTCATGGGCTGTAACATGTAAAACGGTTCGCCGTCGATTATCAATAAAGAATGCTCTTTCATGCTTACAAATTTGTTTACATATCTCCTCCCCTATTCATTGTTATTTGTTATTTTTCAACCAATGGTTCGGAGTCCATGTCCGGCTCGACTTTACCTCCTCGGCTCGTCCCCGGACGAGCCAGAGGTAGATCGCCGTTCGGAACTGCTCCCACAACCGTTGAACTATACTGATGGTTCCGGAGTCCAACACTCGGTTCGACTTTACCTCCTCGGCCCGTCCCCGGACGAGCTAGAGGTAGATCGCCGTTCGGAATTGCTCCCACAACCGTCGAACAAACTTACCGATGGTTCCGGAGTCCAACACTCGGCTCGACTTTACCTCCTCGGCCCGTCCCCGAACGAGCCAGAGGTAGATCGCCGTTCGGAATTGCTCCCACAACCATCGAACAAACTTACCGATGGTTCCGGAGTCCAACACTCGGCTCGACTTTACCTCCTCAGCTCGTCCCCAGACGAGCCAGAGGTAGATCGCCGTTCGGAATTGCTCCCACAACCGTCGAACAAACTTACCGATGGTTCCGGAGTCCAACACTCGGCTCGAATTTACCTCCTCGGCTCGTCCCCAGACGAGCCAGAGGTAGATCGCCGTTCGGAATTGCTCCCACAGCCGTTGAACTATGCCGATGGTTCCGGAGTCCAACACTTGGTTGCTATCCCCCAAGCTTGCTTCGCTGCAGACTAGGAGTGGACCACCATTCAGAGTTGCTGCCACAACCATCGAACGCACGCCATGACCGACGAGTCCTGCAAAGGGAAAGAGCTCGGCTCACCCCTCAGCTTCGCAAGAAGAGGGAGACCGAAGCACTGACCGGCAACATAATCCGAGCAATCTTGTCTAGAAGCCGAAATCCGAAACCCTACGCCTTCGGTCGGCTGCCGAGCAAGGGCCTTTCCGACCATGCAAACGGAGAAAACTCACTTTCTCCTCAACTTTCGTCATTGATCTCGATCAGACGGCCCAGATTTTGCCACCGACGCTAAACGACAAGATAGCGTTTTCTCGGGAACTGAGCCACCTCGAGATTCGTGCCATCATCCGACGGTTCAGATCCTGCCAACAGCGCTAAAACGACAAGATAGTGCTTCCTTGGGAACTGAGCCGCCTCGAGATTCGTGCCAACATCCGACGGCCCAGATCTTGTCAGAATCGCTAAACGACAAGGTACCGCTCCGTCAGGAGCTCGTTCGCCTCAAGACTCTAGCCGACGGCACCACGTGCTCGGCTCGAGGACCTCGGCACGCCCAACACACTCGCAAGCAAAATAAGTACGCAGAGCCACAAAGGAATTTTATTAATGATCGGGACACAATACAAAGCAGTCTTTCCATAGTTACAAAACACTGGAAAACAAATAATACAACACCGACCCATTACACTTGATCCTCAAACAGAAATGTCTTCACTGATCTCTTCGCTCGCCAGCCCTTCCCCTTCGGCTGTTAGCTCCTCCGCCTCCTTCCGAAGTTTTGCCTCCACAGTCTGTAAGTGATGGATCTCGTAGAGCAAATCGTCCCGCTCGGCTAATATCTTCGTCTGATTGTGCCGAATACACTGAACCTGAAGAGCGTTGCTAAAAGCTGTCTGCGAGTCCTCGTCTTCCCCTACGGAGGTTGCCTCGATGATCCTGCTCTCCAAGTGTTGGATCTCGGCGTCCCGTTGGCCGAGGACGGACTGAAGGTGGGCCTGCTCGCTCTCAGCTCGACGTAACTCCAGCTCCACTCCACGACGCCGCTCTCGACAGTTCGACGAGCGCGACTTCGCCACCCCAGAGGTCACCTCGGCATCAACTTCATTGTCCGAGCCGTTGGGATCGGTGTATTGGTATGACACCAGGAGCTTAAAAGAAGGGAAATTGAATAGCAAGGTTTCAATACACTTCCGAGGCGCAACACTTGAAGAATTTTCCAATCAAACTTTCAAATTCATATTTAATAGCTCCACATACAACAAGACCGACTCTACTACAAAGTTTTGCAACAAATCAGAAGAAACACAAAACGACACGTTCAGGGCCTCCTCGGAAGGGGAATGCTTCGGTTCAAGGAAACGCGAGGACGGCGAGGCCTGACCTCCGAGCTCGATTCCAAACCAACAAAGCGTGACCCCCCTTCGCCGCTGACCTTGGCTGTGGCGCCGACCGAGACACCGCTCGACGAGACGGCTGCGGTACTTTGAGCGTCGGCAGGGCTCCGCCTAGCCACAGGCAAACATGTCGCAAGTTCGTAAAAGGAAATCCCTCTCTCGCTCTCTTCGCGAGTGCACGACGTACTGCGGACGTTAGCCCTCTCCGGCATGGGCTTGAGTGACGTGACCTCTTCCTCCAATTCAATGATTCTGTCTCTCAGAGCGTCGTCCTTCGCCAACTTCTTCAAACGAGAAGGCCTTGACGAGCCAGAGACGTTGGCGCCATCGGTCGCGAGCCGTCGAAAGTGGGTGACCTCGATCCCCCTATCTATCGTGATCCTTCTGAGCCTGTCGACCTCGGTCAACAACCTCTTGCGCTCGGTCGACGCCTTCCCTAGCTCGGAAGTTAGCTTCTCTTCCACCGCCAAGCGTTCTTTCTCCGCTAATTCCATGTGTTGGACCTCGGCCAAAAGCTCGTCATTCTTCCGCTCGGCGGCAGTAAGCTCTCTAAGGAGCCGCTCGACCTCGCCTTCGAGACAAGGGGCTTGGGGTTGCTTCCGCAGTTGCCACAACTCGCGACAATACTTCTGCACAGCTGCCTTCGTCTCCTCCAGCTTCAAGAGCATGAGAAACCACCTCTGTCGGCTGTTCGAGAGCTCACCCCTCGTTTTGGCCAGCTCCTTACGAAGGTATGCAACCTCCGTAATCGGACCGAACCTTACCTGAAAATCAGAGATAAATCCAAGACCCAACACTTTGAGAATTCCACACCAAATCAAACACAAAACCCGAGACTCAACACTTGGATAAATTTTGGCCAAACACACTGTTTTCATTCAAAACCGAGAAGAAAGTTTTACAAAGAGCGGTGGCCAGTCCGCAGTTAGGCTTACAAAGAGAAACAAAACAACGAAAGACTAAAAGAGACAACCGAGTCAGGGGTCGACCTTTTTGTCATTCGGGTCCGTCGACCCCCCGGCCTTGTCCTCGCCGTCGCCCTCGTCTTCGCCTTCGCTCCCACTCTCCTCCTCGGAGTCGTCTTCCTCCTCACCCCCGGCCTCAGTCTCTCCTGGGCCTTCGATGCCTTCCGTCTCTCCCTCGGGGTCGAGCATCCCCTCGGGAACCTCCTCCTCCCCTTCCACGGGGTCGTAAAAACGGTAGGAAGACGTGTCGAAGCCCGGGTTCCTGGCGGCCACGTGGAGCAAGGCTCGACTGTAGGCGTCCTCCATGTTCTGGAGCATGTGTTGCGCGGCTTCCTCCTACACAGCCTTCTTCACCTTCTTCACCTTCCTCTGGTGTTTGGCCATGATCTTCTCGGCCCTCTTCCGAGCCCTCTCCGCTTCCGACCGAGCATTGGCCAGCTCCTCCTTTAGCTCGGCAACCTCCTTCTCCGAGGCCTCAAGTTTGGTTGCCGCGTTCTTCGACAGCTGAATGGCGTCGGCCAGCTGCTTCTCCAGCCCTGCCACTTCGGCAACCTTCTTTGTCGAGAGGAGCTGCTCGGCATCAAGCAGCTTCGCGGCCTTGACACGCTCCGCCCTCTCCCAGCTCATGCTCCTGTTCCTTGCTCGCGAACTCCTCAAGCAGGAAATTGAAGTGGCAGAGGGTCTGAAAGGAGAACAGCACATTAGAACCCGAACCCAAGAACTTAGAGAAATCTCAGAAAAAAAAAATTTTTTTTTAGGAAGAGCTCGGCCTACTTACCGACATGGTGTTCCGAGCAATCTGCATCGCGGCGTCCCCCGCTAGCCCGGCCTTCAGGGTCGCTCGATCCTTTGGGGTCGGCAGGTGCCTCACCCTTCCATGCAGATATTGCCGTCGCCCAAGTAGCCGTCGACATTCATCACCTGCCAGTCGGGGATGAAGATCTGCTTATGACGCTCGGTCAAGATCTTCTCCGCCTCGGCAGTGAGGGGCGGAACTTGGAGGGACAGCAGCTCCTTCACGCCGAACGCACTGCTCGACGAACCGGGAGCATCCCCCTTCGAGATCGGTGTCGGCGCCCCTGAAGCAGGAGGTTCAGGGACCATGACCTCCCCCTGCTCGGAACCAGCCTCCGACGCAACAACCTTCGGCTGGTCGGCGACCTTCGCGACTGAAGGCTTCTTCGAGGCTCGGCCGTCCTGAGGCCCGCCGAAGGCCTCTTCTTCTTCGTCTCCTGCTCCGACCTGCCCTTCGCCATCAGAGCTTTGTAGTCCAGCTTCATCGTCTCTGCACAAGCCGAATGAAAAAACTTAGAAAAATTTTCATGAACTTTAAGCAAAGAGTATAAATACCAGAAGCATACTAAGGTCGATCGGACTGAGACCCCCTCGGAACAGATCCTCCTCGGTAATATCTTTCCAGCTTAGCGCTGGCAGGGCGAGGAGCTTCTTGTGTACCTCTGTCTCCTCGTCACTCAGCACAGGCTCCTTCTTGGTTCGCTTGGGCAGGCCATCCTTTGCCCAAACTGTCGGTATCACCCACGGCGCGGGGGCTCGGATGATGAAATACTTTTCCTTCCAATGTTTGATCGAGTCCGGATTCTCGATCAACTTCACGCCCGTTCGTGGCGAAAGATAGAACCTTTGTTCGTCTTGCTTTGGCTGACAAGGTCGGTAGAGGCTCCGAAAGAGAAACATACTCGGCTCGGCACCAACCTATTGGCACCGGAGGACGAATGCCATGACGTGCCTCCATGTGTTCGGCATCAGCTGGGCGGGGCTCAAATCGTACCATGTCAAGACATCCACGACGAACGGGTGGAGAGGAAAGCGGAGTCCAGCAATGAGGGAGTCGACCGGAAAGACGCACACATCTGACGAAGACTTCGTATTGGCTCGGAAACCCGGCCCGGGGAGGAGCAGTCCGTAGTCGGCAGGGATCCGGAAGCCCTTTCGGATCAGGTGAAGGTCGGCCTCCGTAAGAGACGAGATGGTATGGTCCACCTCGGACAGCTCTCTCGGTTCATTCTCCTCCACCGCCTTGGCCGTGCCTTGGGTCACTTTCTCCAAGATGTCCTCGGCATAGTCCCGTACGCCTCCCACGCTCGACAGAGCAATGGGCTGCCGACCGAACGCTCCCGCTGTCTTCGGTGTTTCCACGATCGTGACCACCGCTTTACCCTTCTGGGACACCGCCGCGACTTCCTTAGGCAGCTCGGCCACCTCGCCCTCTCTATCCGGACGTACGACGTGCTGATCGATCGGCTCCAGAACCTCCTTCCCTTTACCCCCTCGGCCTACTGCTTGCTCCGAGGTGGGGGTCTCATCCGAGGATGTAATCTTAACCATTTTCTAAAAGAGAAGGGAGAGAGACTGACCTCGAAGTGACAGCTTCGGTCGGAAAGTTCACCGGAGACAAGGAACGCCTCGCTGCGACAGCTAGCACCACCGCCAAAGAGCTGAAAACTTCGAAGGGGAAAGTAAGAACTGAAGAGAGAGAGTAAAAGTAAATAATGAGACTTGGTTTAAGGGGGGGTGAAGATTTATAGTAAAAAGGAACGTCCCTTGGACTTCCAAACGTAAGGGCGCGACTTTTGGGCCGTACTCGAAACGTCGCGAAGGCCCAAAACCACTCCACCTCCTCACCAAGTCAAGCCGTTCGGCACCACAGGATCGGCTGCCGAGCAGGTGCCTTTCCGATCCTGCAAACGGAGAGAATTCACTTTCTCTTCAACTCTCACGCATGATCTCGATCAGACAGCTCAGATCTCGCCAAAAACACTAGACGACAAGATAGTGTTTTCTTGAGAAATGCGCCCATCTTGAGATGCGCGCCGTCATCCAAAGGCCCAGATCGCGTCAAGTCGCTCGGACTGCTACACTTGCCCCATGTCATCCGACGGCTTCGGTTACGCCGCGTCGCTCGGATTATTGCACCCTCGGACGTCCCACCTCTGACTGAAGATACCAGAAAAGTTTTAATTCAAAGTTTTAAGGCACCGCCCTCGACGTGCCCCCCGGCCCCACGACTCGGTCGGCATTCCGCCGACCCACGGGGCCCAGTCAAAAGCAGATCGGCACTCCCCCCATCTCTAACTTCTCCGGGTTGACATCCATCAGAAGCCATCAGCCCGGAAGGAAGACAGAGATGGGAGGAGACCCATCATTCTGAAGCTGTTGCAGTCCCTCGGATCCGGACCCAGGTCATCATCTCTTCTACTGTGATCTTCCCCGACCCTGACACCCACATCGGGCCAATCAGAATCGGGAGAAGACCACAGTGGAAGAACGACCACCCGTCCTTCCGAAGCAAAAATCATCCTTCGATTCGGACATGGGTCATCACCTCTTCTACCATGACCTTCCCCGATCCTGACACCCACGTTGGAGCACTCAGAATCAGGAGAAGATCATTGTGGAAGAACGACCACCCGTCCTCCCGAAGCAAACTCGACCCTCGAATCCGGACTTGGGTCATCACCTCTTCTACCATAACCTTCCCCAACCCTGACACCCACATCGGAGCAATCAGAATCGGGTGAAGATTATGGTGGAAGAGCGACCACCCGTCCAACCGAGGCAGATCGCCCTTCGGATCTGGACCTCAGCAGCCAACCCTTCTGCCAAGATCTCCCCTGATCCTGACACCTCTATCCAGGACGTCAGAGTCAGGAGAAGATCTAGGCGGAAGAGCAGCTCCCCGTCCATCCGAAACACACAATCCCTCGGATCCGGACTTAGGTGGTCTACCCTTCGGCCCAAACCTCCCCTGACCCTGACACCTCCACTCGGACCGTCAGAGTCAGGAGAAGATTTGGGCGGAAGAACGACCACCAGTCCTTCAGAAGTGAACCCCTCCGTCGGATCCGGACTAGGGTCATCACCCCTTCTACCATGACCACCCCCGATCTTGACACCCCCATCAGGCCAGTCAAAATCGGGTGATGATCATGGTGGAAGGGTGACCACCCATCCTTCCGAACGAACTCAGCCCTCGGATTCGGACATAGATCGTCACCTCTTCCACCATGATCTCCACCGACCCTGACACCCACTGCGGAGCAGCCAGAGTAGGCAGAAGATCTTGGTGGAAGAACGACCACCCGTCCTTCCGAAGTAGCTCACCCCTCGGCTCCGAACATGGATCATCACCTCTTCCACCATGATCTCCTGACCCTAACACCCACGTTGGAGCAGTCAGAGTCAGGAGAAGACCATGGTGGAAGAACGACCACCCGTCCTTCCGAAGTAACTCATCCCTCGGGTCCGGGTTACGGTCGTCACCACTATTGCCTTATTCTCCCCTGACCCTGACATCCACTTTGGGACCATCAGGAACGGGAGAAGAACAAGGCAAAAGAGCAACCACCCCTTCGGACCTCGAAAGAGAAGTTACCCAAGGCAAATACCTCCGAGGTTTGAAACTCTACATTGTTGCGATTGAAATGACAAAGGAAATGGGGTACTTATAAGCTCTCCTCCAAGATCTGGCCATTATGACCCTTGGAAGTTGAAACGCCACGCATTAATTGAAGGAATCATCCTTAATGACCTAAGGAAGGTGGAACGCCGCACAAACCCCGAGGCACCGTTAATGCCCTTGGGGACAGGATCGTCCCGAGACTCGTTGCGCCGAGTCGCCAGGACCGCCGAAGCCACATGCCTTCGGACGACTGCCGAGCAAGTGCCTTTCTGACCCTGCAAACGGAGAAAACTCACTTTCTCTTCAACTTTCGCATAAGATCTCGATCAGACGGCCCAGATCTCGCCGAGGACACTAAACGACAAGATAGTGTTTTCTTAGGAAATGTGCCCGTCTCGAAATGCGCGTCGTCATCCAATGGCCCAGATTGCGCCACGTCGTTCGACCTGCCGAGACCCCCTGTCTTCGGTCGACTGCCGAGCAAGTGCCTTTCCGAGCTCGCAAACGGAGAAAACTCACTTTCTCCTCAACTTTCGCGTAAGATCTCGATCAGACGGCCCAGATCTCGCCGAGGACACTAAACGACAAGATAGTGTTTTCTTGAGAAGCGCCCGTCTTGAGATGCGCGTCGTCATCCAATGGCCCAGATTGCGCCACGTCGCTCGGACTGCCGAAGCCCCATGCCTTCGGTCGGCTGCCGAGCAAGTACCTTTCCGAGCTCGCAAACGGAGAAAAAAGCATCCGAGCGATAACTACCATTGGATTTCTTAGAAACTCGTGCTTCTAATGATGAACGACCCAGATTGCGCCACGTGCGCTAAAAGACAAGATAGTGTTTTCTTGGGATTCACACCATCATCCGACGCTTCAGATTGTGCCACGTCGCTCGGACTACCGAAGCCCCATGCCTTCGGTCGGCTGCCGAGCAAGTACCTTTCCGAGCTCGCAAACGGAGAAAAACGCATCCGAGCGATAACCATCGTCGGATCTCTCAGAAATTCGTGCTCGTCCATGATCAACGGCTCAGATCAAACCACGTCATAAATCGGTATTAAAAGGTCGTTTTTTATTTATTTAAATCGTTTTATTTAAAAATTGTGAAAATTTTGCTAAAAATTCGGGAAAATTAACTAGAAATTCTAGAAAATAATTAGAAATTCGGGAGTATATTTTTGAGCCCCTGAACGAACAATTATTGCCTAGAATGTACTGCTAAGGCCCCCGAACAATTAGTAAATACATCGCAAAATTAAATAAATAGTCCGAAAGAATAAATAAAAGCTGTCGAATACTCGATATGGCTAGAGAACAGCACATGGCATCAAAATTTCACCTCACTACCCCCTTCGAAATTCACACTCCTCCATTCAGACTCCGATACAACTCCACTAGCCACCAAAACAGTCAAACTACTCCTTAAAGGCTGATCACACTCAGTCTTTAGGAGTCGGGGGCTCGTGATATGGCTAAAAATGGGGTTAAATCGAAACCGTCCAGATTGGGCGCGAATCTCGAAGCTCAGGGGTAAAATGGTAATTTCACATACAAGTGGATCCAAAGCGGGTACTGGATCTCCTTCGCACGAGACCCAATAACTCACAAACGGATCCACACTAACTGGGCACGGGTCCCGACCCGAGGCGAACCCAGATCAACGAGAGACAAACCAGGGCCACTGATTTGACCAAGTCAACGGGCCTGATTTACTCTCACCGGGAATCAGGGATTAATTTCCTAAACAGACTGTAAGGATTTTTCTCCTGGCAGTTACACAGGGAATCAAGCCTCTAATCTCTCCCCTGGCGACTATAAATACCTCCCCTCTGCCACTGTGACCAGGGAATGACTCTTTTTCCACCTCAAGCTCTTTCTTTAATCACCACTGGTTACTGACAAGAGCGTCGGAGGGTGCATCGCCGGAATCAACCCCGGTGTTTCGCACTTCCTTGCAGGTTGCGGCGGGAATCAGAAGGCTTGGATCTGTTGTTCAGGTTTTCTCGAACTCACAAATTCTATCTGTTTACCCCGACACCGAAATCAGCGGTAACAATAATAATTGTCCAAAAGAAACTACTACTGCAAATCTCCAGCATCATCGTGAACCTGTCCGCCATAATTTGTAATTCATAGAATGCAGGAGAGGGGAAAGAGAAAACACAAGTACCCATCAATGGCAAGTCCGGGTCACAAAATAGAGTAGGATACAAGCACATGGATTGGGATAACTAACTAGCACATGGTATAGGTATAAAGTCAACCTAATCAAAACTAGCATGGTAAAAGGGTCAAGTGTCACGACATAAATCAAACATCCTATAAACATGCATCTAGTGTCAAGTGTCATGTGGTCATGTATCATGTATCATATTCAGGTAATTCATGTCTCATATATCATGTAGTCAAGTGGGTGTCATGTCATGTATCATGTTCTTGTGTTAAGTTCAAGTCTTGTGTGATTACTATCTAGGTAGCACGACATGCAACCCATCCTACATGGTTGCTACACCACAACAGTTTCGCTTTAGATTTCGTAGGGGACCATGCAGGACAGTATACTCAGGTACAAGCAAGTAATTGAGCTCCAAGCTCCATGTATCATGTAAACAAGCTCCAACTCCAAACACTCCAAATATCATGTAAACAAGCTCCAACTCCAAACACTCCAAATATCATGTAAACAAGTTCTAACCAAACCAGGTTCTTCCGAGTACACATTTCTGCACTATCCACTACTAGATCTGTCCCACATACCCCGACTTAATTACTTTTAGGTATTAATGTCCAACAAGCATGTATACGTGTAAACTAGTGTCAAATAAGCATGGTAGGATCAGGTATAAGTCCAGGTTATCAAATCAGTGTGCATGGTTAATAAAGATCCACATATACGAGCAAAATATACAAGTTTCATAATCAGGACAGCAAGACTAGTCAGCACTAAATTAGTGATTTACAGAGCTACAAGCATGCAAATCTTGCTCTGTTCGAAAGATCTGGAAAGTAGACTTCCACACGCTTCTAACGAATATAATAAAGATATACACTAGTTCACAACATCACAGCTTAAAAGTCATTTCAACACAGATTTTCTGTACAGCCAGAAAACAGGGGAATGACTTCCAACACATAAAAACAGCAAGCAAAGTCATCAATTAAATCCACAAAAATTCTGGGGTAATAAACTATATATATAGATTCAAAATAATAATTTTCATAATTTTCCAGAAAGTATAGATATGGTATCAAAAATGGAATACAACACAAGTCCTGGTTTTGATGGATCTGAAATCTCTCAACACTGCTGTACAAGATCAAACTTATCTTGCAACCAGCACATCGAAATCCACTTCCGTCGAAAAGAGGTGAAAGTAGATACAATTACCCAACTTTCATATCTCACATGAAATATTCATACAGTAATTAGAACTAGGGTGAAAACAGCATTCAACATATGGCAACACGCAGTTTACAGCAAAAGTGATACATAGAAAAGGATACGAATCATCACCCAAAACTCATCTTTAAAATACAACATAAATCTGGGAACTACCTATCATCATGTTGAAACACTGGACAAAATATTGTTGCGTGATATCATGTACAACTTGGGTCTTGAAAATAAATAGATGATCAACTCTACCCCGAACTGAAACTGGAAACTACCAATATACAGTCACTAAAATAATTATAGTTAATTCATACGAACTCCAAACGGGGCGAAACCAGTGGGGTTAGATAATAGGTTCAGTCCTCTACAATTTACTCTGAAATAGCCATATTGAGATTCGGATTCTAACCTAGGCAAAAACAGCAATCAATCCCGTGCAACCTGAATTTCCAGATTTCTCAACCAAACTTCTAAACGTCATAACTTCATCAAAAATCATCCAAACTCTTCCAAATTCGAAACGCAGCCTACACATTGTCCAAATATCATAATGGAAGGTTTCCAACATGTCAATACCTAATATTTTCATAAGGGCAACATACAAACATGTCTCAAGCGCTATTTGACCTATGCCATCAATATCGCGCTTGGGGCGAAACCTACGGCATAACCTATCAAAAATTATGTTCTAAGTCATCTATGGCCTGATTTACACAATAGAGACGAAATCCACAAATAAAAATCAACCTATTGGCCGTCTCTAGTCTCAACTACCCTATTAGGTGAACTTTCTACTTGTATCATACTAATGAAGTTAAGTACAAGTTACTTGCCTTGTTGTGACGACGGTTGCGACGAATCCAAGCCTAGCAAAAAAAACCCACGAGCAAGACGCCTTCTAACACGATTTCGAACGAAACCCATGAACAAAATGCGCCAACGATGGATCTCTTTGACACACGAACCAAAGTGGGAGATGCCCACAACTCAAAACAGCGAGGGGAGATGATTAGGTGCTGTTTTGGGATGGTTGGATGCTGCCTTGGTGCTTGCCGGCCACAAGAAGGAGGAGAGACGAAGTATTAATGGTGCGAAGTAGTATAGAATAATGGATGGAAGGGTTTTGGATGATCGGCCAAGACAAGAGAGGAGAGGGGAGGTGTCGGCCTGGGGTTTTTGAAGGCAGGCCGGGGGTACTAGGTAGGGGAGGCCGGTTTTAGATAGGAGAGGGAGAGAGAAATAATATTAGGGTTAGGGATTATTTAGTGTTTAGGGGTATAAATATGAGATCAAATGTGGGTTAATGGGTAGTGGATATCAATAGGATTAAATGGGTGTACAATTGGATAATGGATATTGGGTAGATTTCAAATGGGGATACAAAATGCGATGAACCCTATGGCTCCTAAAAATCTCCTTAAGGGCCAAAAATCTCAAATTGACCAAAACTCCTCTAAAAGTCCACCATGACCCAAAAATAATATTTAAACATGAACGGGACCAAGAAAATGAGAAAAATATCTCAAAATGGCGAAAAACGGACGATCGGCGCACAAACAGCGCACGGAGATCAAAATGCCAGAAAAATAATATAAAATAAAAATAATTAAATATATTGTTCCGAAAAATACAATGGAATATAATAATCCACAAAAATGAAAAATACTCTAAAAAATACCAAAAGTGAAAAACAGGGGTTACAATGGTTTACTAGGACTAATGCAATTTCCCAACCCCTTAATAACCATTCTAACCCCTACCTTACTCTAATTATTTCGGGTAAGAATGAACTGCTTCCACACTTGCCTATCAGCCTCTGGCCCGTGGCGATACCGGTCCGGTTCGCCGCTTCCCCGACTTGGACTCGTCCAGCAAAATGGCCTACGCCTGCCGCTACCACGGCTATAAATATAAAATTGCCCCGTGAGCTCCACTCATTGGCATGCTCGGACGTCCTATGCTCGGCAGAAGTCAAAAAAATATAGGCCTGATAGGTGCAGGGTATCATTTACCCTAGTGACTAACTCAAGTCACACATCCCACTTGGGGAAATCAACCATCACAATAACCGAGATCAACCATCCCTAGACACGAGTCACCGACTCAGCTCACACACAAGGGAAAGAAATGCTTCCACAACCCTTAATCCAACCCCAAACTAAGCAACCTACAGGTCTCTGCCCGCATCTCAAAATGGTCATCCCTCTATCGATACAACTCCGATTGGAGTGTATGGCCCCAAGCTGGAAAGGTACGATCCTAGACTACAACTCTCTAGTTTATCGCGAGCTTAGATTCAACCGTCTAAGTCCTTGAAATAGCTTTTTAAGCTCCAGCTTGCGGGCTTCCTGTGCATGGGCTACACCTTACCATTAAGACAAGATTCTACTCGTTCATCAGAACGACACAACTCAATTTCAGTAGAAGGTTGTGGTTTCCTCAACAACTCTCTAGTTGGTCATGAGTACAATTTACACCATTAAGTCACCCTAACACACTCATCTATCATCAATACACCCATTAAACAATTGGTCCCTCCAATTCAGAGCATTCAGCTCTACTATCGTCCTCTGTCCAGTCTTACAAAAATCATAAAAAGTCCACTGTTTACTGGATTTGCCTCAAATTAGTTTTGTTGGAAAGGTCTAGATGTCCCCTACAACTCTTTCCTGGGTCATGATCCTCAAAATATGCCTCTAACAGGTCTCAATTTTCCAATCTTTATAGAGTGTCGAAACTGACTGAAAACAGCACAGTGCTCAATCACAAAATCACAGTAAATTGTAAATTTGTCCAATT